>CM046341.1:13066347-13666347 GCA_025403435.1 Artocarpus heterophyllus
TTAAAGGTTATTTAGTCTTTACTTATTTGAAGCAGTTTTAGCTGATGTTCAACAGTTTGTTTTTGTTTTCTTTACTCAGAATATTTGCTTTTGTGTTTGAAATAATTGTGATTATTAGATTGATACAGTAAGTGTTAATATCTTATTTAATTTATGATTTTCAAATATATATAATAAAATATATTATCTTATCAGACACGTACATACGGTACAGTAATATGTTTGAATTTTGAAAAGCTTATCCAGATATTTCAAGATTTGTGTCTCAAATTTCAAAAGTTCTACAGTATTTGTCATTTATATTAAATTTCTAGACTTGGTGTATATTTGTCAAAAAGTCTACAGTTGTGTCAGAGGGTCTTCTGTCAAATTGTTCTCAATTGTCAAAAGTTATACAATTAGAGTCTAATCTTTTTCAAAAAGTGAATCAGATTTTCTGTAAACTATCAATCACCTTATCTTACTTTCTTATCCGCACAAGATTTTGTTTAAATCTTTGGATTACCTTTTCATTACCTACTCGTCTATCTCTTTAGCCCTTTTTGTATATTTCTCATCTTTAAAATCTCATGTAGAACCCGAAGTCTAAGTGGAGCAGACATTAAGCAACCACTTCTATAAACCAAATATGTCTACCTCCCAGTCCACGAAGAAAATAAAGAATGTCTGTGTCTTTTGTGGTTCCAGCCTTGGAAAAGATAAAGCTTATTTAGAAGCTGCAAATCACTTAGGGCAAGTCCTAGCACGCAAGAAGATTAACATAATCTATGGGGGTGGTAGTATAAAAATGATGGTAAATATGGCACTAGCAGCTAGGTCTAGCGACGCTACTGATGTAAGAATTTGGCCTCATATTCCAGTTGAAGGAAACCTTTGTAAGGAAGCCATAGGTAAGGGAGAAGGAGTCAGGAGTATCCCTAAAAATTTTAAAGACATAATCTATAATTCTGATGCTTTTATAGCATTACCTGGTGGTCTAGGTACTCTTGAGGAAATATTTATAGTTGCTTGTGGGCAATTGTTGGGCTTTTATTCCAAACCTTTGGGACTGCTGAACGTAAAGGGTTTTTATGACGGTCTTTTGAAATTTCTAGATTACGCTGTGGAAGAAAACATCACTACAGAATCGGAGAGACAAATCTTTGTCACTGCTTCAACAGCTGAGGAATTGATAGATAAAATGCAAATCATACATCCAGAATCCGACACTGCAACATCCAAGCTTGAATGGGAAAGGGAAAGCCGGGAGCGGCCAATTGATTTGAATCTCCATCTGTAATCTTTTTGTTTTATCTTTGGCATGTAGGCATGTGTGTCCGTATTTCGTGTGTTACGAATAACCGTTTGCCTTGTATTCTGTGTTTCTTGTGGTACGTTGTTCAATCTTTTAGATTCATTGAGCCTAATGCCGGGATGGCTGGATACGGAGTACTTGATGCTCTCGAAACGCATCCTTCTTAAGGTCCGATCTTTTGTTTATCGATGTTTTTGTATCCTCTAAGCATGCATGATATGGATAGCTGGTATACGGAGTGCCTTGTACTCTCGAAACGTATCCGTATTATGTTTGTAATGTGTAATATTCTGTTAATATTATGTGGAAGTACCAGAGTCAGTTATGGGGATATTCCATATGAAATATGAGTATATTATTTGGATTGAATGTTTGTGTCATGAGGATAGCTGTTTAATGAAAAATATGTCGGGTATGTTTGCAACTCTGAGATTCCGTTTAATATCTCTATGATAAGTTTAATGTATGGTTTTGAATAAAGTGTTTGTGATATATGTTTTATGATTATGTTTTAGTTTATTAGTTGAGGTATGAAATCAAATATATTTGACTTTTCCTTACTCAAAAAGGAAAAGGAACCTAAAGATGAAGTATATAAAATTTCTCTGGCAATCTCCTTAAATGTGATTGTAAATCACAGTCCATGGACAATGAAGGACTGGAATCATGGTATGGTCAATATGTATGCCTGATCAGATTCTTAGACTATTATACGGTGTTATAAGTTGAAACTTGTCAGAAATACTCTCATTGAGGGATTAGAATTTAGAGTAAGATTTATTATGCAAGTAAATAAGTGGAGATACGATAACTTAAATTTGGAGGACAAACAACATTAACGGTTTAGACTCAGAATTGGAATCATAATTTTTACTAGTATTACTAGAATTGAAATTTCGAGGACGAAATTTCTTTAAGGGGGGTAGAGCTGTGACACCCGTTATTCTCCTAAGGGTATTAAGGTAATTAGATTAATTACCTAGTATATATATAAAAAAAATCAGAAAATCTCTCATAATTCGAAACTCTCTCTCTCTCTACTTTCTCTCTCTAAAAATTCTCTCTCTCTCCTCAAAGATCGTTGAGATTTCGGCATCCGTTTTCGACACCTCCCGCACCAATGGAAAGCTCTCGACGAGCTGAGTCCAACGAGGTGCCGCGCCGCCCAAAACGCCGCCGGAGGAGACCACACGCGCCGCCCAAAGTGGCGGCAAAACCCATTTCTTTCCGACGAGATATCTTCGCCGTCCGACGCGATCGACGTGATTCTTGTTCCTACACGACCACCGTGATGAGAGGAACAAAACCCACCCTTGGTGGCAGCTCAACAACCGCCGGATTGCTCTGCCGCCTATTGCCGCCGTGCACCGCCGCCCCCATGGTGGAACTCCGCCTTGCCGGAGGAGGTGACTGACACCACCCCTCCCAATGAGTTCAGAGGATCAAGGGGAGTAAAACCCCTCGATCAATTGCACGGAAGGAGCCGGTTTCGCCGGAGAACGGCCAACGCCGCCGTCAACCGCCGCGGGAGCCTCCGTTTTGGCTCTTCCCAGCCACGTTTCTTCAAATTGGATGAGGGGAAATGCTCATAGGAGGATGGGTAGCAAAAGCCCTCAGCCAATTTCAGGTTTCCATCGTCGGAGAATCAAGATCGGAGCTCATCCATTTCTACCGACGTTGTACTTCACGACCCGCTATGTTAGAGGCAGAATTGGGTGAAATTTGACCCCGCCATTGGACTCAGATAGGGTCGATTTAGGGGGGGTAGGCCCGAGCCCAGCTGCCAACGGACCCCGATTGACGCCGGGTCAACGACGATCAAAGTCGGTCAACGCCGGGTCAACGGTGGTCAACGCCGGTCAACGGCCAGTCAAAGGCTAAATTTAGAATTTTTGTGATCCGGACCTCCGATCGAAGATCCGAGACCGCCTCCTGACTCGTTTCGATGCTCTGGATGCAATGGTGACCTCCGTTTGAGCAAATTCCACTCCGATGAAAATCATCCGGTACCGACTGCACGCGAATCGAGGCGATTCAAACAGCAGTATCGAAGTCCAGAATGACGTTTTCAAGAATGTATGATCTCCAGTGAAGCATTCCTAGCCATTCATAGTCGCTTCGAGGAGCACTACAGAGGATGCTTCGTAGATACAGCGAGATACAACATGGATCTGCTTTGCTTGGAGTTCAGGATCAAGGGAGTATGGAGCTAACGTTAATTGATTCCAGGATTAAGAGACTGTTGATAAGCTTGAAAGGTAGGGATTCTATTACTCATCTTTTGTGAGGTTTTTATAGAATTAAAATGTATTGTTTTGCCGCATATATTATATATCTATGTTGAACTGATATTATATGTTATCACATATGAAACTATGACATGGACTCGTCTGTATTGTACGGCGAGGAACATAATGAATTGACACATGTTATAAATTGAGAAGCATGGTTAGGAAAATTAACTCTATTAATAATGATTTATATAGAGAACTTGTGAGACATGAAAAGGGCGACGGTTACGTCCTTGGGCATGAATACCCTAAAAGGTAAAATAGGGGGAAGGTGATGACGCTTCCCTTGGGTTGAAAGTCCCAGAACACACTGTACAGGAATTGATTTGGTGAGGACTCGGGGCTTGATGTCCCCTCACCGGAACACCCTTGGAATGTTTATAGGGTGATCAAGTGCGCCCATTTGGGTTCGATGAGTTGAGTGATACTCAATTAACATGGATACCTAGGAACAATGATGATTGGTAATATTGTATAAATGTGTAATTATGACACTTGGTAATGATTAACTACGGTATCCATAAGATGTGATCATAATAAACCTCATAATCTGGAATATGAGTGGACTTACTAACCCTGCAGATTTTAATGTGGTAATGATAAAAACCTAAAGGTGGGTAGTGGCTTTCTCTACTGAGCATAGTGTTGCTCATCCCTTTTGTTTATATCTTTCAGGACTCACTAAGTGTGAGGTGGCTACGAGAAATATAGTTGAGGAAAAGATGTAGCTATATTACATTGGGACTGCTTCAATCGTTGAGAATGTTCTTCATGATAATGTAAGCATCAATTGTTACTTTCTGTGACTGTATTACAATGTGTTGAGGGTTAAAATGATGGATGACAACAGTTTATATTATTAAATTTAAGGTGTTACATTAAAACTGTGGTTTATTTATCGTTTATATTTTTATTTTTGAGTTGAGAGTTTTCATTTAAGTCCCGGGCAAATTTTATTTTTAAGGTTTTTACTTTTATTATTTATTTTTATTTTATCTCATTAAAAACTGTTAACCCCCAATAGGGGCGTTACAGAAAATTGGGAGAAGAGGAAAGGAAGGCCGGAAGGCCTTGAGGGATGATCTTGAATGAGGGGGGAGCAAGGTATTTATAGTGAAAAATTTACACTATTGTTGAAGAATCGGATCAAAATGATCCGATCTTATCTCTGTTTCCACGCTGAGATTTGCTCTTTGATATGCGAATTTGAGTTTGTAATCCAGTGTGACGCAGACCAGACCAGCACGAAATAGGCATGATCTAAACCGTTAAAATTGAGATCCAATGGCTGTCATACGCGGACAAAATGGGCCCAGTTGGGACTAGTGGGACCGAGCTTGATGACCATCAGATTGGTCTTCATCATCTCATCGAACGGTTGAGATAACAGTTACTTGTGAACCGACCCGCACAGGATTCGATGCTGTCTGCGATTCCCCTCTGACGCGTCAGCAGCTTGTCGGCGCGTGAATCACACGCGCCAATCGTTCTTCGACACGTGGACTGCACTGCGAGATTCCGCTGACGCACCAGATGACGCGTTGACACGCGTCTCTTCCTCGGACGGTTGAGATTAATTTGGCAGTGAATCCGATGGTTCTTGTTACGCCACGTGTCCTATTTAATTTAAATTCAAATTTTTTTTATCTTTTTGATGCATTTGATGTCCAATTTTATCCGTTTTAGTGTTGTTTTGCTCCGTTTTTTCTCTAGATTTCAAATCTAAAAATCACAAACACAATAATACTAATTATTTTACAAACATAATATTTACAAAAATATTAAAAATATTTATTTTACAGTAAAACACATAAAAATAAATAAAAACTCTTAAAAATTTCAGTCTCTTACGGTTTAACACAAATATAATTTTTATGACTTAGAAATATTTTTAAAAATTACAAAAAATATAGTAAAACATATTTACAAACTTAAAACACACTATCAAACACACTAAAACTCAAAATAAAATAACCGCATTACTTTTACGGCTTTAACTATTTACAAACTAGAAATTTATTTAACACACCGAAATGATTCTAAAAATTACCAAAAATATTATTTAACATAAAAACATACTAAAAACATATTTTTAAACACATTTACATACTAAGACACAAAAATACTTATTAACACAAAATGTTATTAATTAGAAGACTTAATGAGAAATAAAAGCATAAATAAATAATTTAAGCCTTAGAAAATGTACACTTTTATAGTCTCATCAATGATATATTTTAAACAAAAAATTGAGATGGTAGGAAAAAAGCAAAAGGAAAAGAAAAGGAAACTACAGAAAAATGAAAAAAAAGAAGAAGAAAAAAAACTTTAAAAAATCAAAAAGAAAGAGCAAAAAAAAAAAAAAAAAAAGAGAGAGGAAGAAACGGCTAAAAAAAAGAGTGAATCTCCCTCGACAAAACAGCAGATGTGATCGAGACGGCCCTAGAGCCTTAATATGTAATAAAGTAATAGACAATAGATATTCACTAGCCTATTTCTACTCTGACTCTCAGCGTGTCTATTCCTATCTAAGGCAACAATTGGACTAACCTTATATGTTATAATATTTTATTATAATACTTTAATATAATTTTTTTTTACATTTATAATGAAAATACTTTTTTTAGAATAAATAATATAGTGAAGATAAATTATATTATGGTAAATGCTACAAGGAGAACTTCCAAAATGAGTCTTGTTTTATGTCCATTGGATCTACATGGAATGGTTAAAGAAAAACAAACTTAGCATTGCTTTAGTGAATCCACACACACCCAATCTAATTTATTAAAAACCTAAAAACAAACAAAAAAAAAAAAAAGAAAGGGATTAAATCTCCTTCATTGTTACCGGTGTAAGGGGTCATCGATGACTCAAACCATGACAACAAGTCGGACCCACCTTGGATCACCCTATCGCAATGGTTGCTTTGCACTGTCACACATGCGAAACGGGTTGACTCTCCGGCGACTCCATGGGTTGTAAGAGAGAGGTCATGACAGTCGCGAGGATCGCAATTCTGTTGCGACAATTCTCTATGGGTTACAAAAGCATGGTTTTTGCGGCTGCAAATCGTCGCTTGGGGTTCCACCACCACTCCTCTCTTATTCAAATCATAGATCTCATCATAACCTTATCACGTTCCCATTTTGACTTCTCATCACTAATGTGATGCCACCACTCGAGGAGGGGTCCTCTTCTACCTCCTGTCGTTAATCGCTTAACTCCAAGTCCGTCACCCTTGGTCGTCGATGTCGCTTCCCCCGTGTCCAAGTCCCATCATTTTTTTTTTTTCATGATTTTGTTAGTGTTTTTAATTATTTTTTAATTGCTAGATTTAAAAATGTAAGCGTTGGACGAAGTTGTGTTTATTTTTGTTTTTATAAATGTGCGATTTTATACCATTAATTTTTCATTCGATGGCTAAAATAAAAGGGTCTCATCGACGAGAATTTTTAGAAGTTCTCAGCATAGCAGCTCCCTTACATTATAATTATTTTATAACATTCTTAAAATTATATAAAATATCACTAAGCATTATTTAATATTTTAGTTGAATATATTAATCATGCAAACAACATTATTTACATTTAGTTATGCTTGTAATTATTGCCTCATTATTTCAATTAGGCTCGTAAGTTTGATGTTAATGTATTTTAATAATTTTTTAAGTATAAAAAGTAAAACCTCTATAAATAAATATTGTTGGAATTAGGAAAAAATATTATTTTAAAGATGTTATTTATTTGTTGATAAATGAATAATTTATTAATTTACAAAAAGTTTTATTTTTAATTACATTTGTACATGTAGCGTTTCTTCCTGGGGGATTTTTAAAAATAACTTTAAGAAAAAAAATTTTAGGACAAATGACTCTTTTTTTTTTTTTGCAGTTTTTTGACACAAAAAAAAAACAAGCTTTTTGAGAATGAAAACTGCTCTAGTTTTTTTTTTCCACTATGTTGATGTTCCTTTCCGTGCTACAATTTTTTTTCTTATCTTTCTGAAAAAAACTAGAGCAGTTTTTCTACACAAAAAGTGTGTTTTTTAGTGCAAAAAAAAAAGAAGTCATTTCTTCAATTCAAAATTTTTTTTGGCTCTTTTTTCAAAATATCCCTTTCTTATACCAAGATTCATGAATGTGTTATAAACAAGAATGATAATAGTATGTAATCAAAGATTAATACGTGTATTGCAAAAGTTGTCATGCACATTATTAAAAAAAAATATTATTGTTATAGAAGTCCAGGATTGACGTATATGTACGTACTTGTAGTATGAAGGTTAATAAGTACTTGGACATATAATAAATGTATTTTTCAAATTTAATACCATGGTAGATGAAGTATTCCAAGATGTTTTAAGTACATAGTAGAGTATCAACTTTATACATAATTATCAGATTTATTTTTTTTAGTAGACTCTAAATAATTTTAATTTTTTTTCCATGGATTCTCATTTGAAAAGAGTAAAATAATAAAAAAAAAAACTACATGACTAATAAGATAAGGAGAGCATTGTGTGAGTATAAAAAGGAGCATCCCTCTTCAAGTCAAAAAGATTTGTAACGATGGCTCCAACATAAGTTTTGGCTTTCTGTCAGTCAATCAATAATATCAAATACTTTTAAAAGTTTAGCAGAATATTTGTCAAATGAGATGAAGAATAGCAATGTCTAGAGACATAAGTCAGCAAAATGTCCTGACTTAGTAAAAGTATTGAACGAATGGTTTCTCCAACATCAAGATAAAGTGAATTTGATTGGAGAAATGATCCAAACTAAGGCAAAAGAGTTTCTATAGAAATGTATGATGGCACTAATCCAAAATTTAACTTCTCAAGTGGTTGTCTAGGATGGTTCAAGGCAAGACGTGGAATGAAATCTTATCGAAGATTTGGTGAAAGTGGTTCAGTTGTCATGGAGAATATTGAAGTTGCTTTACCAAGCGTACAGAGTTACGATGGCAAGGGGTAAAGGACTCAACCCTCGACTATGGTGGCTGCAAAAGGCTTTGTGGATTACACGACACCAATGCCAAAAAAAGAGAATGGGAAGCCTCAAGACGGGAAAAATGACAAGTCTTCAGAGGACAATAAAGCTGCAAAATCATCGAAACTTAAGGAGGGAGACTGTGGAGAAAAGGTGAAGAGTGGGGGCTGCTTCATATATGATGGGCCGCATCGAGCAAGAGATTATCCGAGGCAGGAAAAACTCAGCGGCATTCTGACTGAGGAGGCAACTGATGAGACAAATGACAAAAAAGAACAGGGCGTGGTGGTCAGGACCTCTGCTCCTTAAGTTCTTGAAGCCTAGTTAGGAAAAATCCTTGTTAGTGCAAGCCGAATGCTTGGGTGGAGGCAATGTCCTGGTGGCGTCAGTGAGTGTGCTCAAAAGTGGGAGCACATCCGTGGTGGTTTTCATGGATTGCAAAGGTATTCCTCTAAACTTTGTATCGGATTTTTGATTCATTAACAAGTTTGTTTATGGGTTCTTTGAGGCAAAAAAGACAAATCCAAGAGGCTCAATCAAAATTCGAGAAGTATTGTTGGCTCAAGTCGATAAGGACGTTGACTCTCTTTGATAGGGATGGGTTTGTTAGACCCAAAATTCCTAAGTATGCGAGGCGTGGCATGGGTGAGAGACCAGCACGGCATAAAAAGGTGGTGTTGGCATGTCTAAAATTCGACAGGTTTAAGCAGGAGGCAAGTCAATAGCACGTGCAATAAAAAGACTTAGCCTTAGGACAGTTGATTGAGAAAAACAGAGTGCTTAGGTCGTGGGGGCATGTGTGGGCAAGATGATACGCCAACTAGGCCACGAACAAAGGGCAAAGTCTGTAGGTAAATAAAAGGCCACACAAGGCATATTTGAGAAATCAGCCAAGGGTGTGCGTGGGCAAGCTGTTCAGACATGGCCCAAGTTAGGTGCAAGGTGAGTCGCATGGCACGCAGGTTCGAGCAATGGGATAAGTAGTTGCAGGCTGTTGCGAGACTTAGTGGCTTAAGGAATGTTGTGGGATGGCACAATAGCTAGTTACATGAAATGAGGTCCAGGTGGCCCAAAGTGGGTGAAAACATGCTGGGCGTGCACGGTTAGTTGCGAGCGGTGCTCATAGTGTGACGTATGAGTTCCAACAAATTGGGAAGTTGGCTATGTGCTAAGCCAGGTGGCGTAACATGTGAGGATGATGCACAAGAAAGGCATACAGGTGGCACTAAAGTGCCACAAAATTTGAAAGTCAGGTTGGCTGACTCAAAGTAGCCGTTGGTGGGCTAAGTGGTGCTCTTTGCAAGGCATCCAGGTGGCACAACTGCCACAAACCTCGGAACAAACTCAAAACCAAGTAAGAAGACGTTGTTAGCTGCAGGAAGGTAAGTGCGCACACGGTTAGGAGCAGGTGGCACTCAAGCTAATCAACAACGTAGCCTCAAACTCCTAAAAACATGGCTGCAATGACTTTAAGACTTAATGGGGCTTGTAAAGTGCTAAGTGAGGGGACACTTGGCAGGGGCTGGTAAGTGCCAGCAATCCTACATGGCTGGGGGTGTCAACCACCATTTTTCCTATAAATAGGCTAAGTTATGAAAGGCAGAGGACAAAGAGCTAAGTGTGTGATCCTTGCAGCAAACTTGCATTTTTTCTTTGTTGAGAGTTGATAAAGGTTGAGAAAGGGGTTTCTCGCACTTATGGTGTTGCTTTCTTACTTTGATGTTCAACCCTTTTGTTTTGCTCATGACCTTTATATGTGTAGGTTTTTGGCTAACTAAGGTCGACCCTTTGCTGCCATCATTGGATGGTGTCTTTTAGGTTCAAAATTGACCCTTTGGCAAGTTTAGAGGAATACCTTTGCACTCCATGCAAACCACCACCGATGTGCTTCCATTCATGATCACTCAAACTGACGCCACCAAGGAACTGCCTCCACCCAAGAACGCCACCTATGCCAGCGAGGATTTTTCCTAACTAGGCTTTAAGAACTTGGAGAGCATAGGTCCTGACCACCACACCCTTATCTTCCTTGTCTTTCGTATCATCAGTTGCCTTCTTAGTCACAATAAACACGCAACGGAAGTGTTACTTCAACTTTGAGTTCATCCAGTAACATCTTTAACCATAAAATTTCACAAATTCCATAAGCAACTGATCTTAGTTTCGCTTCAGTACTGCTTCTTGCAACAAGAGACTACTTCTTACTTCTCCAAGTTACTAGATTACCCCATACAAGAGTGCAATATCCTGAAGCAGATCTTCTATCGTCAATTGCTCCAGCCTAGTCAACATCAATGTACACCTTTATGCCTCTTTCTGTAATGCCCTCTTACAGACGTCGCAGATGTCGTTATATACTTTCATTTAAACTTTTACTTTGAGACCAACCATATAACTTGTTGATAGTTTGAAACATAATTTGGGAAAATATACCCAGAATCCATTCATGCATATTTTTTTTAATATCTTAATCCATCTTTAAAATAATAAATTACTTGTTCATAATCATCCTTTAAAAAGTTTGCCAAAAAAACAAAAAAAGAATTGAAACAATCTTTTTAAACATCCTTGGAAAAAACATACTGCCGAACTTGTGGGTTCAGCAAGCCGAACTTGTCCAGCAGACCAAAGGTCAAACTTCGCCAGACCGTCTAAGGCTCTACAAAACGAGGTTTCAAAATCTTCAAGATCGGCAGGCCGGTACAAAGTAATCGGCAGGTCGATCAATACTTCGGCAGGCCGGCCAGTAATGATCAGCCGACCGACGGTTAAAAAAATCAATTTTTAAAATTTAAACTCCATAATTTAAATGTAGAAGACAATATACTTAAAAAGAAATAAGATAAAATAATAACAGATAGTTCATGAATTCCTTAAAACTTAACAAAATAAACGTGTCCAAATAATAAAACATAATTTAAATCATTAAAACTTCCTTCTAGGTATTCTTCCGTTCGTAATTTATCGTCCTTTGCTCACACGTCTTTCCATGCCCTCCGCCTAATCCATAACCTTCTTACCCTTATCTGTAACATGATATAAAACTGAAATAAGCGAGAGCTTAGTAAGTACATTTATATCTCACAACTTAGAACATTTTATGAACATCATCATCATCATAATAGTGCACGAGGCACAATTTCATAAGGAACATATCTTTCATTACTTTATCCATATTAAAACTTAATTTTATTTTATCTTAAGGGCCCAAGTGTTGCACCGTAATCATCATTGTAGGCGCGCCGTCATGAGAGGAGAAGGGTAGCTAATCCTAAACCAAACATGACATCATAACATAACATTGGTGTGTAACACTTACTTAGGTGATACATATATACATATATATAATTTCATACTTTTGAAATACGTCATCATCATACATGCATAACTTTTGAATATCAAATATTTCATGAGAAATATAAATGAAACCATCATAAAATCATCATAGATATTATCATGAACATAATTTTAAACCTTTTATAAAACATATCATGTTGCAGGTGAGAATGTACTTACTTGTGAAGCTTACTTAAGCTTAATTTTGTAGGTGATGACGCCGCGGTCTTGATGTGCTCGCCCTTAGAGTGTTCATGTCATACATTCATTAAAAAAATAAAAATTAATATTTAATTCAAAGAATTATTCAACACAACATGCAATTACCATTACCATATATCATCACAAATGCTTCCTGACCTCTATGAATTCATAACTTAATAACTTTACATTCATACATAATTCAAGCTCCAAACTTGGCAGGGACAAAGTTACCACATAAACATATCACCATGATTTTTCGTTGGCCATAAAAATTCCATTTAGTATTTAAAATAAGTCACAAAATTCATGACACAAAATCTGCTAGCAATAGTTAGGCAGTGAACGACTCAACACTCAGGTCCGTTTATCACATTTCGATGCCTTAGAAAAATCTACAAAAATTAAGACATATAATAGTCACATAAAACTATATCATATTCAAAAATTGGCTTCAACAAAAATCAGAGTAGGTCAAAAAACACAATTGAATTTGGTAGTAAAACTGACTTTACAAACATGGACAACAAACAACATTCAAACTAGCATTTAAGAAAAATATCAGGAAAATAATTTTGACCTCAAAATTTTTGTGACAACCTTTATGCATAATAACACCCTTCTTTAAAAATTCCCATGACCAAACAAAATCATTTAGGCACAATAAAAAGTTAGAGAAACAAGAGGTCTAAAGTTTGCAAGTTCACAGACATAAAACCTAATTAGTCACAACATACTCATGATATTACCACAAAATTTTCCAGTTTACAACCTAATATGACCATGAACATTTTTACTAAATTTCATAAAAATCAAAGCACATATGCCCCTTGAACATAAACCACGTTTTTGTGTAACATAACTAATCAGCAACAATTCATTATGAGCTGTAGAGCATAAACATTTAATATCTCAGCCTACACAACGCCAAATGCACGAAATTTGGAGCAACATCACATAACATATACATGAAAATCATATTAAAATTTCAAAGCAAACAAAAATTTGTAGACAGAGTTATGGGGGTCGAAACATAGAGACAATACAACGTTACCGATCAGCATTAATTAACAGTGAGTGGTAGAGAGAGGAAAATTCACATCTCAGCGTAGAAAAAGCCAATTGAGGTGAAATTTTGAGGGTTAGCACATAACACATACATGAATAACATATTAAAAATTTAGAGCAAAACAAAATTCGTAGAGAAAGATATAGTGGTCGGATTACAGGGTGTTCAAAATTTCAGAATTGCTGAGAAGAGTCTCTTACCTTAAAACAATTTCTTCTCAAACTTCCTTCGAGTTTGCCCAAAGAAAAATTCAATATTTCTTTTGATTATTTGTAGAAAAATAATGAAGTAAACAAGGAGAAGTGTACGTGGTGAAGAGGAAAAGAAAATGTTTGAGGAAGAAGAGAGGGAGAACAATACACGATATAGGAAGAGAGGGAAATTTTTGGCTCTCAATATTTGCAGCGAGGAAAATAAAGAAAATGTTGCTTTCATGTGGATTAAGGGAGGGAATTGAGGGTAGGTCAACAAATTTAGCTTCACTTACCATATAAACCATATCAAATCATCCAATCAATCTAAAGTCAAAGGTTTCTTTGCCAAAATTAGAGTAATCAATCCAAAAATAAGCCAATCAATCACAAATCATCATCTAATCATAACCAATCATCGTAATTATCTCAATCACAAATTTTGGAGAGATTGCTGCTGATTGCTCGTCAGCCATCTTCGGCCTGTCGACTGCACAATTGGGCCTGCCGAAGGCATGGAGTCCGGCCTGCCGATGAACTCCATCGGCCTGCCATTTAGTGTGGAACAATTCGGCCTGCTGAACTTGAAAGCTCAGCCTACCAAACTGCCTTACACATTAATGTTTAACAAAACATTAATTATGGCAAAAAATTAACATACAATATAATTAACATGAATATTTTGAGCACATCGATTCCACGTGTCCGTCACCTGTCATCACACTTAAAATAATTTAGTTAGTAGCATAAATCATAAATCATTAATAAAATTACTTAATGTCATTACTAAATGACATAGTCCGTTACATAAAAATCGACGGGTGTTACACTTTCCTCGCCTTTTCTAAAAAATAGACTTCACCCTGGTGATCCTTTTAAATATCTCATTATTCTATTCACGGCCTCCATATTTTCTTCAGTAGGAGCATGCATATATTGACTAACACGACTTACAACGAAAGCAATATCAGGTCTAGTATGAGATAAATAGACAAGTCTACCAACTAGACGTTAAAATTGACCTTTATCAACAAGATCACTATCTTCCACTCCTTTCTTTTTTCCATTAGGCTCCACTGGAGTTTCAGCTAGTTTGCAACCCATCATCCATATTTTTTTCAAAAGATCCAACACATACTTCCTTTGCGAGACCGAGATCCCAATCTCATTTATGGTGATTTCCATTCCAATAAAGTACCTCAAGCTTTCCAAATCTTTGATCTCAAATTTGTTTGCCAGCTTCTCCTTCAATCTTTTTTCTTATTCAAGATTATCCCTATTCAAGATAATATCATTGACATATACAATGAGTATGGTGGTCTTATCATTCTTGTGCTGATAGAATAATGTGTGATCACCTCTGGCTTGCTTGTATCCCTATTCCTTGATCACCTTAGTAAAACGATCAAACCAAGCATGTGGTGATGGCTTTAATCCATATAAGGATTTCTTCAACTTGCAAACTTGATCACTCTTACTATCAAATCCAGGTGGCATCTTCATATAAACTTCTTCTAAGTTTCCATTAAGGAATGCATTTTTCACGTCAAGTTCTTGCAAAGGCCAGTCTAAGTGAGCTGCTAATGATAATAGGATGCGAACAGTATTGATCTTGGCAACAAGAACAAAAGTTTCTTGCTAGTCTATCCCATAGGTCTGACTATAGCCCTTAGCCACCAAACAAGCTTTGTATCTTTCGATAGATCCATCTACCTTATACTTGACCGTGAAGACCCACTTACGTCTGACTGGTACTTTATCTTTTCATTTTTTAACCACATCCTATGTATTGTTCTTTTTTAGTGCCTCCATTTCTTCAAAAACTGCCTGCTTCCATTCAGGTTTCTTCATAGCCTCTCGGATATCTCTAGGAATTTTTACATTGGCTAAGTTAGTCACTAATGTTCTCACAAAATGTGCCAGATGATCATATCCAACATAATGGGCCATCGAGTGTTTTGTGCAGGATCTCACTGCTTTCCTCAATGCAATTAGGATCTCCAAGCCACTAGTCTCCATTTCAAGACCAGTCATTGGTTCTGATTCTTGGTCGTGAAAAACTTTCTGGCTTTCTACAGCTTTTTGGCTCTTCTTGTGCACGTAAGTTTGATCAAAAAATTGCAAGCCACTCTTTTTTGTTTTATTATGTTCTTGCACTCTAGGTATCAGATTTTTGGAGTCAAAGGGGAGTTTTGACTGAGTTGGCACATCAAGGAGTTGACCTGTGGCCTAATTTGGAGGGTTGGTGTCAAAGTGAGTTGGGTTGTCCAAGAATTTAATTGGATTCGAGTAGGATGTGTGCCGGACTAGACTTTGAAAAATTAGGTTGATTTTTTACACGATTTTCAGTGGAAATATTTGGAGTTATTTTGGGAAAGACTTCAAGATTGACTTCGGGAATATCTCCATTTGACTTTGGGAAAATTTGAGGGTTCAAATTAGGAAAGTCTGGCGGATTTATGGCTAAAAAATCTGGTGGAATATCTGAAATATTGGCTCGATTTTCCTCATGATTTTCCCCATGATTTCCTATTTTTGGAACAGTTTTTGATGGGATATGATCCTGATTGGAGGTTCCTACGGAAGGAGCAAAATCCCAAAAATATTCCCATGAATTAGGGGCATGTAATCCTCTTATTGAAACCCGTTTTGATCTTTCCCAAAAATTGTCTTCCTCAATTTTCTCACCTTGAAGAGAATTTTGGTAAAAAAGGGTTGATTTTCAAAGAATGTCACATCTCTAGACACAAAATATCTCCCTTTTTCCATTCAATAACATCTATAACCCTTTTGTGTTGCTGAGTATCCCAAAAAAATACACTTGTAAGCCCTAGGGTCTAATTTACCCCTATTTGGATCAAGATTGTGAACAAAAGCAACACAACCAAATTCTTTCAGCTCTAACGAAGATAGGACCCGAAATTGAGCATTCAACTTATATAGGCAATCTATAGGGGTTTGAAACTTTAAGAAACAAGAGGGTACCCTATTTATCAAATAAGTTGTTGTCAAAATTGCATCTTCCCAAAAACGTTTTGGCAAGTTGGCTGTGAATAACAGTGAACGGGCTACTTCTAAAATATGATGATTTTTTTCTCTCAGATACCCCATTCTGCTGAGGGGTGCTAACTATAGGAACTTTGATGGATTATCCCGGTAGTTGTGACAAACTCCCCCAAAATGTTGTTAAAAAAATTTGGTCCCATTATCTATCCTCAAAAACTTAATATTCTCATCAAATTGTGTTTTAACCATTGAGTGGAATTGTTTTAAAATATTCCCGGCTTTAGATTTTTCTTTTAAAAGGTAAACCCAGTACACACGTGTATGATCATCTGTAAAGGTAATGAACCATTTTTTATTTGTGATACTAGAAATGCTGGAAGGTCCCTTGACATCGCTATGTATTAGAATAAAAGGTTTAAAAGTACGATGTGGAAACAAGGGAAAAGGAACACGAGTATGCTTAGCTAACTGGAAAATCTCACACTAAAGTGTATCATTATTTTTAAACAACAATGGGAACAAAACCTTCATATATGAGAAATAGAGATGTCCTAACCTATAATGCAATAACACAATTTTTTGAATTCTAGGAAGAGAGGTGCTTGCAACCATTTAAGCTTACCTGTGTACGCCTGAATCATCCTCAAAGTAGTATAGGCCATTGAGTTCCTTAGCACTGTCAATCTTCTTCCCCCATGATCGGTCTTGGAAAATACAAGATGGAAAAAATGTCACTTCACAATTCAAATCTTTTGTTAACTTACTTATTGACAAAAGATTGAAATTTAGATTTGACACGTGAAGGACTCCTTCAAGTATAACATTAGCACCGATTTTTACAGCCCCAATACCAGCCACAACTGAAGAAGTTCCATTTGCAATTTGTACTTTATGATTTCCAGGGCTCAGAACATATGAGGTATACAACTTTGCACATCCAGTCATATGATCCGTTGCTCTAGAGTCAATAATCCATAGTTCTCCTTTCTCGGCCAGTTCATAAAATACAGTCAACGCTTTACCTTTCTGAGCCATAAGGGAAATAGAGGGAGAAGACTATGCTATCATCTGTCTCAATTGTTCCATCTGCTCCTTAGTAAAGACCGTGGTTCTAGGCGCTGATTTAGTCTCTCCTTGTTTTTCAGTTGATACATGCAGTCCTTTCCTTTCACGTCCACGAAGTCGGTTTGGATTTGGTGTCCAATTTGCCAGTTTGCCGTAAATTCTCCTTGGTGTGTTTGGTTTTTTACAGTGATCACACCATTTTTTGTTTGCTCTTCCTTCTCCTTGACTCTCTTTGCCCCGAACAACCAAGGCAGAATTTTCCATGCTTGGTGTATTGGCCCCTAGCATGACTCTTCTCCTTGGCTCTTCTCTACGCACTTTGGTGAAGGTTTCCTCAATTTGAGGAAAAGGTCTTATCCCTAAGAGACGTCCACTAACTTCATCCAATTCCTTATTAAGTCCAGCCAAGAAGTCATATACCCAATCACGATCAACCAACTTCTTAAACAGAATTGCATCTTTTGGATTCTTCCATGAATGAGACGAGAAAAGATCTAATTCCTGCAGGAGTTTTGTAGACTTGTGATAATACTCATTGATCACTCTGTAACTGTTACATTTAGCATTTCAAAGGTTTCAACATTGAAACCAATTTATTCTTGTAACAATTATGCATTAGTGGTCTCATTCATTTCCCATTAAAAATTAATCTGGTAACTGATTTTTCTTGGGTGCTATTTATTTCCTTGATGGGAGGAAATGAGCAGAGAGTAGAAAACTAGAAAAAAGTTTTTCACGTACAGATTTTGTGAAACAAAACTTGGGTCCCCTGCATTTTTGAAACATATTCAAGGTGATATATGTGGGCCCATTCATCTGCCATGTGGACCATTTAGATATTTTATGGTTTTAATAGATGCATCTATAAGATGGTCACATGTGTGTTTATTATCAACTCACAACCTCGCGTTTGCGAGATTACTTGCTCAAATAATTCGATTACGTGTGCAATTTCTAGATCATGCAATTTAGTCAATACATCTTGATAATGTTAGTGAATTTAGATCCCAAACTTTTTATGATTATTGTATGTCAATCAGGATAACTGTTGAAGAGCCTGTTGCCCATACTCATACGCAGAATGGTCTAGCAGAATCATTTATTAAACGCTTCCAATTAATAGCTAAACCTCTACTTATGAGAACTAAACACCCTATTTCTATTTGGGGACATGCTATTTTGCATGCAGTAGCACTTGTGTCCATTAAGCCAACGTCAGATCATAAGTTCTCTCCATTACAACTGGCTTATGGTCAGAAGCCAAATATTTCCCATCTAAGAATTTTTCGTTGTGTAGTTTATTTTCCTATTGCTCCACCACAATGCACTAATATGGGACCTCAAAGAAGGCTTCCCCTCCTATGATTAAATATCTTGAACCAATGACAAAGATGTTTTTACGACTCGATTCGCTGATTGTCATTTGATGAAAGAAATTTCCCAACATTAGGGAGAGAGAATAAGCAGCTAGAAAAAGAAATTATATGGAAAGCATCGTCAATATGTCATCTTGATCCTCGTACACAACAATGTGAACAAGAAGTTCAAAAGATAATTCACTTGCAAAATATAGCCAATCAATTGCCAGACGCATTTGCTAACCTCAAGAGAATAAACAAATCTCATATACCAACTGCAAATGCTCCAGTTCAAGTTGATGTCCTAGTAGGACAAAATATTACAATAGCAAATGAGTCTAAAGCCTGAAGCGTGGTAGACTAGTCAATGCTAAAGACAAAAATCCTCGGAAGAGAAAAGGAGCAAATAATCAAGATGGTCAAATTAAGGAGGTGGGTACTTACGAGGAAACCCTAGACATAACTAATCATAAGACCCCATAAGAGGTACAGGTACTTCAAAATAGTGAAAATGAAGAGATTTTGATAAATTATGTCACTAAGGGAAAAAGATGGAATCGAAAAAAAATAGTTATTGACAACATTTTTGCATACAATGTAGAGCTCAACATTGTTAAAGAAAGTAAGGATCTTGAACCTAAATATGTCAAAGAATGTCGACACAAAAATGATTGGCCAAAATGGAAAGATGCAATCCAGGCAGAATTGAACTCACTTGCAAAACGTTGGGTTTTTGGACTTGTAGTCCGAACACCTGAAGGTGTAAAACCAATAGGATACAAATGGGTATTTGTGCGAAAATAAAATGAGAAAAATGAAGTCGTCAGATATAAAGCACGACTTGTAGCACAAGGATTTTCACAAAGACCTGGTATTGATTATGAAGAAACATATTCTCCTATTGTGGATGCGATTACATTTTGATTTCTAATTAGTCTGGCAGTACATGAAAGACTAGATATGTGCCTAATGGATGTCGTTACAGCCTATCTGTATGGTTCACTTGATAACGATCTCTATATGAAAATCCCTAAAGGATTTATGATGCCTGAAACATGTAATTCAAATTCTCAAGAAAATTATTCAATTAAGTTACACAAATCCTTATATAGATTGAAGCAGTCTGGACGAATGTGGTATAATCGCCTTAGTAAATATTTAATAAAAGAAGGTTACAAAAATGGTCATATTTGTCCATGTGTTTTTATAAGGAAATCCGGATCTAAGTTTGTTATAATTGCGGTATATGTTGATGACTTAAATATTATTAGAACTCTTGAAGAAGTTCTAAAGGCAATGGATTATTTGAAGAAAGAATTTGAGATAAAAGACCTTGGAAAAACAATGTTGTGCCTCGGCTTACAAATCGAGCATTTAGCAGATGGAATTTTTATTCATCAATCAAATTACATAGAAAAGGTCCTAAAACAATTTTACATGCATAAAGCACATTCATTGAGTACCCAATGATTGTTCGATCACTTGATGTGAAAAAGGACCCTTTTCGACCTTAAGAGGATAACGAAGAACTTCTTGGTCCTAAAGTACCATATCTTAATGCGATAGGTGCAATAATGTATCTTGCTAATAATACTTGACTGGATATAACATTCTCTATAAGTTTATTAGTAAGATATAGTTCTTCTCCAATTCAAAAGCATTGGAATGGAGTTAAGCATATATTTTGATATCTCTAAGGAACAAGTGATATGGGCTTTTTTTATTCAAATAACATGGGATCACAACTAATTGGTTTGCAAATGTAAGTTATTTGTCTAATCCACACAAAGCTCGATCTCAAATAAGCTATTTATTTACATATGGTGGTACAGCTACATCATGGCATTCTACAAAACAAACCATAGCTGCTACTTCCTCAAATCACGCAGAAATAATAGCAATTCATGAGGCAAGCTGAGAATGTGTTGGTTAAGATCAATTACCCAACATATCCAAGAACATGTGGTCTACCTTCGAAGAAAGAAACTCCAACAACACTATATGAAGATACATCAAAGGAGACAGAACAAAACACATTTCGCCAAAAAAATTTTTCACCTATGATCTTGACAAAAATGGCGATATTGATGTTCAACAAATTCGTTCAACAGATAACTGACAGATTTATTCACAAAGGCATTACTGATTGCAACATTTAAAAGATTGGTACATAATATTGGAATGCGTCGATTTAGAGATCTAGTGTGATGTTTCCATGAGGGGAAGGAAATACACGCTGTACTCTTTTTTCCTTGATTTAGGTTTTGTCCCACTGGATTTTCCTAACAAAGTTTTTAGTGAGGCAGCTTCTTTTGGCATATTATACAAGAATAATGTACTCTTTTTCTTTCACTAGTATTTTTTCCACAGGTCTTTTCCTAGTAAGTTTTTAATGAGGCATATTCTTGATAATGGACATCCAAGGGGGAGTGTTATGAATATAGTATTATGATGGATGTCCATAACCCCCAAAGTCTTCAAGCCGCATAACCCCCAAAGCTTCTTAAATTCCATAACCTCTATTTGTTATAATTTATTCATAGTTATTTTCTCTATTTACAATACTATTAAACCTATTGTAACCTATGTGCATCTTTAGGGTATAAATAGAGGCTTTAAGAGGCATGTACAAAAGAGGATAAAATATACATATCATTCTCTCATTTTCTTGTATTCTTCTCTATTTTCAAACTATATTCTCTTGTTTTGTCTTCTTTATTTTACAACAATTAAGGTTTTACTACAATTTATTTTAGTTTTTAAATTTTAAAAATTCTTACTTTAGTCTTTAATTTATTACCTTATTTTAATTTAGATTTTTTCATTATTTAGATATTAAATAGCAAAAAACTTTCCACATGTTTCATCCTAGTCCCTCATCTATTATTTTGTTTTATTTTTTGCCCCTTGTTATCTAAGAGTTCTTAGGGATAAAAAATTTGAAAAATCTCAAGTGAGAAACTAAATAAACGATTTTGTTGCATGTAATTAAAAGAAAAGCTGCTTTTCATGTTGTTAATTAGATAAATTAAAGCATGTGTTTGGAGAATTGGTTTAAACTCAAACAATGTAAGGTTCTCTATTGTTACAGTATAAAACAAAAGTGAGTTACAATAGAAAACTCTATATTGCTGTAGTGTTTTGAACTAATTAGCTCAAATTAAGGTTCCAAACACCCTATTAATTTTCTCTTTTAGAAAAAGTAATATAAATTTTTAATGTTAATATTATACACACATACACATTTGAACATATATATAATAGCCATAATGTTCCCTTCTACGATTATATCCAATACAATACGCACACACACATATGTATATATGTTAACCATAATACTTTTAGCCCATTTGGCAAAGTTTAAATTTTTAGAAAAAGGTAATTTAAATTTTTATGTTAATATTATACACGCATACACATTTGAACATATATATAATAGCCATAATGTTCACTTCTACGATTATATCCAGTACAATACACACACACATATACGTATATATGTTAACCACAATATTTATAGCCTGTTTGGCGAAATTGATTTTAACCAACTTTTTGTTAGGAATAGTATAAAGCTCTTATATGCTACAATAAAAACAAAAAAAATTGCTAAAGCTCTCGCATGCTACAGCGTTTATAGTTCTAACCATCATGCGAAACACTCTTTCAGCAATATATATGCATATACATGTATAAGTATATATGTTAACCATAATACTTAGCTTGTTATTTAAATAGCAAAAAATTCAATGTTTTTCTTAAAGAAATTATTAAAACTCAACTGACTAACAATATGGGCTTTGTCTGACAACTTAGTGGGAACTAATATGTTTTAACTACTGTAGTGTAAAGCTCTCACATGCTATAGTAAAAAATAAAAGTTTACTATAGTGTGATATTCTCACATGCTATAGTCTTTAAGTTCCAACTTGGTTTACAAGCACTCTCGTTATAAAAGTTGTTTTGGTTTTAATTTCATCATATTTAATTTCTCACTTTAAATTTTTTCAATTTCGCTTTCTAAACACTTTGTTAACGGAGAGTACAAAAGTGAAATAAAGTAATAAATTAAGGATGAAAGTGAGATATTATAAAAATTTTCTGATGAATATTTAACAAGTAACTAATAAATGGATTGGAAAAAAATAATAGATTGCAGATCAAAGTAAACTTTTTAAATGTTAGAAATCAAAATGGCGTTAGGTGTAAACCTCATGGATATTTGTCTCATAGATTTAACCAACTTGTTGGACTTGGAGTTCATATAATAGCCCAATACATATTTGTTTAGGGTAAAATTTAAATCCATAGAATCATAACAAAATTAATTCTAAGTCACTTTTTTAGAGTTCTCTACCCTTTAAATTTATATGAAAATTCAAATCTTAATACTAGAATAAAAATTCCTTTTTTTTTTTTTTCATATTTTCTCTATGCTATACTTTGGAAAAAATATAAACTTTTTGTTTGATATCTGATTGAGACAATTTTTCTTTTATTGCGTTCATAACAAAAAGAGAAATAAATAAGATCTATATTGTATATTTTTAACATCATGAACATTAAGATTTGTTAGTAAATCAAAATTTTTCTCTAGAATTTATCTAAAAACAAATTCCAATTTAATTCCCTGTTTCAATTAACACTTTAACTGTACATCTAAACTTCAATTTGGATAATAATTCAAATTACACAATTTAGGGCCCGTTTGGTAGGATATTTGAATCACGATTCGAATCATTTTGCTACAGTATTTTCTCTCACAAAAATTTAAATCTTTATTCAAATGCTCTACTCAAATATTCGAACCAAACAGGCCCTAAAACACACAGCTCAAATTAAATTGTTTCGAATTAACACAATTTGAATCTATTTACCAAACATGCCCTAAATTTAGTTTCACAAAAATTTTGAACTTTTGGCGCTCAATTGGGGAGGAGAGGAACAGAGAAAAGAAGAGAGAGGCGCCCAATACTTCTTCTTTCGTTCTTCCACTGCAAATATTACTGAAAATCGAAAACATCGAGCAAAAAACACAGAATAGAATAATCAAAAACAGAGAGATTAAAACCAAAATAGGATTTTGCTTTTTGAAAACGATATGTCCAAAGCACAGAAATGAAACCGAAGGAAACTCCTTTCAGAGCAGTTGGTCAGCGCTCTATCGCCTCTTCGTTCCTGACTCCCTCTTCAAATCCGTAAGAGAAAAAAAAAAATCCACATTCAATAACTCTTTCCTTACTTTCTTCTTTTCAATTTGATTTTTCGTTTTTGTTTTTTGTTTTTTGTTTTTAATTTTTGCTTTTTTATTTTTTTGCATAATATGTACGGAATAGTTTCAAGGTTTCGAAAGAAGAGACCAAAAACGAAGAAGCGTCGAAGAAGGCCTCATTGCGCGTGTCGCTCACGGATTTTCTCCAACGGAAGCTCAACGAAACTTCTGGACTTCCAAGGACGGTGAGAGTACTCCTTTGCGTACCCAATTTCTTTGCTTTTGGAAATATTGAAGAGAAATCGGATTACGTTTTTTTTTTTTTTTTTCTTGGGAAATCGGATTAGAGGACAGAAATTGAAATTAGGAGAATTTAGTGCTAGTTAATGTGGATCAATTTGGGATTTTTTCTGTTTTTGAAGATGTGAAGTAATTTTCTGGCACATTGGCTTAAGCCAAAATAAGCTCAAGGTGGACCGCTAATGGAGTGGTATTCCTTTCCTTTTTCCTCCTTTCATGATGCGTTCGGAGTTCGATACCATATAGTCCCATGTTAAGTCTCTGTTCTGTTAATGGACTGTACGACTTTTGGCTCGTGGGAGCGAATTTGAGTCCTTTTGTTGAGTAGTATTGGGTTATGTTCTTTACAGTAGGCCCTGAAATTTCTTCTATAGATGAATGGGATGCAATGACACGAAAAGTTCAAGGTGGATGCTAGAATTTTTCTTTTAGATAAAAAAATAGAATTTCATCAGCATTTGAATGGACCATCTGGATGATTTACTTGTTGAATATGCTCAAGGTTTTTTGGTTTGTAATTTAGGATTGACTTGGTGTCATCCTTGGCAGGGGCAATCCAAACCCTTTTCTTCTTTGTTGGGGCCGAGAGAGTTGAGCAGGAGTGGGTCTATTGGTGAGCAAGCTGAGGCCAAGAAAGGAGGGGAAGCAGACTCGAATTCTATTGTTGAGAAAGTTGTTCTTGAACAGTTTAAGCATAGTGGTACAGCTAAAGGAGATTGTGTTGGTCCAAGCAGTGTTGGCGAAGCAGAAAGTTGCGACATCTCTGATGTTCGAGGATCACGAAAGAGGAAGAACTTGGAAGGTTTGTAATCCTGGTTTGAATCTCTCGCTGACCTAGCGCACTGCTTTCTTACTGTTACCAAAGGCTTCAGTTTTGCCATATTGTTGCCTTCTATTTCATTAGTTTTAGCAGGAGCATAAAACAGTGGAAATAATTTGGACTAAAAATTGACTAAAACGATCAAGTGAGTTTTGCAGTTTAAGAAAAGGAGGGTGTTACTGAAAAATCCAATATTAATAGTTTCAGTGTTGCAGAGAGTTTGATGTTTTTGGTTCATTTGGCTTGAGGAGCTCCAGCGTTGGTGATAACAAAGAGCTCAAACCTTGTGGGTTGTTAATCACTTTTGCATGCCTGTATATGGGACTGTCATTAGAATTTGGAGTACCGTTGCTGTTGTATGCACGCATTATTAAGCGGGATAATAGCTTGACCGAGTAGTGAAGCTGATTCTGTTCTAAATGTATGAGAATATGCGTTTTCGACCAATTGAAGCAAAAATGCAGTCTTGCAACCACATCACAAATCCCCTTTGGAATTCGAAATCAGTGAATGAAGAAAAAAATATAGATAGAACATACATTTTATCAAAAGATAGGCAAAGAAGCTGGTTTCTGGTAGATTAATCTGAGCATAGCATGTATAGAGCTAGCTGTTTAGGTACTTATGATGAGATTGTTGCAAAAATGAAGGTTTTGGGTGAGGCCAACTATTATCATCTCTCTGCCGAAGCTTGTATCATTTTCTTGCTTCAATCGTACAGCACTTCACAACCTTTATCTGTTCTTATAAATTTGGAAATGCGTAGGTGGGTATGAGAGACAAATTCCTCGAAAGCATTTTGTAGTTCTTGGAGGTGATTTAAAACTCAAGCAGCAGAGAATGGTCGAGAGGCTTACTAGCAAAGAGAATCAAGTTCCGGCATATAATCACTGTTAGTATATAATAACACTTGGACAGGAATATTCTATTGCATTTCTTTTAACATTTTAAGATTCTTTCTTGTTCTTTCTTCTTAATGGAGAATAAGAAATTTTGGCTCTTTGCTATTTTTGGTAACAGATGCAAATGGTGGTGGCTGGTGGGACTCCAACATGGAGGGAGTTGACAATGAAGAAGTTGGCTTTAGTGAGGTATGGGAAGGAGTGGGGTCTACCACTTTTGGGGGGATTGTAGACTGGCATTGATCTTTATGATTTTTGACTATCATGTTTTGAGAAAAGCTTGTGGTAATAGACTTCTCCGCTCTCTTTTCATGGTGGTTTTTTGTGAAGCCTGTATCTCAAACACCACAAAAATCAACGGAAAGGCTAGTAAATTAATTGGTTCAGGGGACTTAGTTGCAGGAAAGTTGAAACCCTTAGTTAACCCACTTTTCAATTGCTAACTGCCAGTGCCGAGAGTAGACATAATAACTAGTCAAACAAAATGACTAAATTTCTATTAGTCCAAATGCCTATATTTCCCCCCCAAAAAAAGCCTATATGTGATTAATGAAATACTTGTGGTGTTTATCTTTTTGGCTAAAGAAGAATCAGAGTGCAAATATTATTGATGATTTTAGCATATTAGTACGTTCATCAGCAATTAATGGATTTATCCAATCGATTGAACGGCGGAACCGGTAACACTAGAGTGACTACAACCACCGCCAATAAATAACTCTTGTGGAACCAAACACATGCCCACACTTTTATCTAGCAGGCATACAATAAATCCTAAGGGTGGGAAAGCCACCTCTATTATTATAGACCGAGCAAACCGAAAACTATAACAATGAGGCGAAAGCATCATCTCTTTTATTAGAAAATAAGTATAGACCAGAAAAATAACTAAAAAAACCACAAGCTAAAAAAACCATAAGCACATAGGTAATATTAGCCAAAGAAGTAGAGATGAAACCAAAGACCTCTAACCACAGCTCATCACCCTAACCACTGCTTCACCCTCATCGACAACACCAATCACTAGCTGCCACGGATCAGGCTTCCTTCTACCTTACTCTGCTCATCACCGCATCTGCCACAATTGGCCTAGACCAACTATGGATCGAAACGCCCACCTCGAAGAACACTTACACCTCCCACATTTGGTCAACTGCCTCTATAAGAGAACACCCGCGCCTCCCTGATTCAATCAATCAGGACGTTACCCACCACCTAACTATACATTACCTCCCATTGCCATGAAAGTAAAAGCTACTTTGACTCTCAAGCCAGGGACCAGGAGGCGTTCTTGATGAGGACATCAAGGCTGTAAGGAATTTTCATGATCCGATTCAAGTTCTAGTTGGTCCGGTGATGGGGGCTCGAGCTAAAAGATTCAAAGAAGAGCTGAATAACCTGGTCCAAAGAGTTCTACAACAAGAAGAGAGTGTGTTCACTACTGAGGGTGAACAAAGGCTGCTTTTACTCATCAAAGTTGATCCGGAAGGGAGCCATTCAAGATTCAAGATTTGAATTCTTTGTAATATTATTTTAGTTTAAGTTTCGGTTTCACAATTTGAAATTTAGAATATTTGTTTAGACTTTATTATAGTCATGAATAAGAGGAAGGAATCATGAGTTAAATTTGATTCTATCATAGGGCTTTATTTAGGTGTTTCTTTCATTAAGGGTAGATTAGGAATTTTACATTTAAAAATAAACCCTATGCGAATTTCGTCTATATAAGGCCATCTTTTAGATTATGCAATTCAGTTTTGATGTTCATTCGTATTGAAAGTTATTCTTCTTGAGTTCTTGAAGAAACTTTTCTGAACTTATCAAGGATTCCTTGTGGCGTTCAAATTGACTTATCAAACGGACTTTCCATACCCGTTTGTGGCGTCTACACCATACCAAGGTTCTTGCTTTGTTAAGCAACGAGTTGCGGTTTCCATTCAACTTTAGAAGTCTTGGGGTTTTGAAATTTCCAGATTTAGTGTCGGGTTTCGTCATGTAGTTGGTGTGGTTCGTATCAGTCTACATCTACAAATCTTTTTGACAAAATATTTAAAAAGGGATTTTACTAACTTAGGTCCTTAAACTTTGCAAGGTCTCGTATTTAAGTCCTCAATTTAAGAATTTAGACACTCATGTCCTTAAACTCTTAATTTGTTGGCACTTAGATTAAGAATTTGGATACATAAGTCCCTAAACTCTTAATTTCTTGACACCATAAGTCCCCATTTTGCGAATTTGGACTTTTTTTTAAAACAGATTTAGTTTTTAGCATAAATAAAAATATTTTGTAAAAATGTGGCATAACTAACGATGAAGTCAAAATTTTTTTTTATCAAGGAAGGCTAATAATTACGATAACATTTTAATCAAAATCAATAGAGTTGATTTTCTACAATTGGCTCCATCAGGTTTTCATGCATTGAAAATGTCAAATAAATAACTTCATTATCAAGGTTATTAAACTAGAGGACTCGAGCGCCCTAATTTTTTTTTTCTTTTATTATTTTTTCTTTTATTATAACTTATATATTAAAATTTTCACAAATCTTCACCTAAAAAATTTTAATATATAACTTTATATACAAAGCTCCTAAAAAAGTTGAATATATAATCTTATGCACAAAGGCCCCATAAAAAAGTTGAGTATTTAATGTGATATTAAATAAATTCACTTTTTAACAAAGATTAATAGTGATCAACATTAGATTAATCCATAAAGAGTCTTAGTTAAAAAAGGAAAAGAAAACAAATGAAAGTAGCCCCTTAAATACAAAAGAGTGCATACGAGTACCCTTGCATTCTTACTTTTTTCTCTTTTATTTCTTTTATACAATGATAAGGCTTTTATCAACCAACTAATATTGAGAGAAACCATAAATAAGAAACAAAGAGGTCATTTGTGGCTCCGTGGTTCATAATTCCACCTTAATCCCCTTTTTCTTTCTCAACAAATTAAATTTAATTCTAATAGGCATAACCCAAGACAAAAAAAAGAGGGGCAAAAAAGATTTCATAAATCAATAAAAACTTGAGCATCTTGAGCTGTAGTTGGTAATTTTCTTTATTCTTGCTTTTCTTTTTTTCTCACTTATTTTTTTTGTAGTTTTTATTTAATTAAGTTAAAATAGTACCACTACTATAAACTGGGAATTAAACCATTGTGGAAAAACAGTCGTGGTACAAAAATTGAGTTTTCACAACTGTTTTACTGTCGTGGAACCTCAAAATAGGAGCCAATTTAGGGGCGTGAGAGGAGCTCTTTCACGACGGTTTTCTTCAAAAACCGTCAATGAAAGAGGAAGTTTCCATAATGGTTTTTAAGAAAACCATTGTGGAAACTTCACATTCCACAATGTTTTTTAAGAACACTGTCGTGAAATTATGGTCCATGTACAACACTTTTAAGACCGTTTTTGCTTAAACTATAGTGGAAAATTGGTATTGTACAAAAAAATTGCCAAAATTTATGATTTCCTACAAGATGGCCAGTCCCATATGTTATGCATTACAACAAGGCCCTGATTGTATACAAAAATTGATGTATATTGAAATTATAAGGTATTTACAAAATCATTTACATTTGAGCTATTTTGCACAATTGTTTATTTACTATCTCTATTTAAACATGACATACCTAATTACAAATTGTACCCATTCTAATCTAACTTCATTTATATCCGTATGTATGTAAAAATCTTTTTTTTTTCTTTCTTTCTGGGGCTTGTTTGTCACTATTAATTATATCTCGCATAAAACGTAGAATAAAAAAATCACATTCTACATTTCCTTGTTGTCTTGGACATTTACGTATGGAATATAATGTTTTGTTCGGTCGGATTGTGACACTACTTCCCACATGAAGCTTCCAATCATTAAGCACCTTAACAATGTGTCATGATTAAATGAATTAATAGACAATACAATTATGTAAAACTTAAAACAGTTAATTTTATAAGAGAATATTAATACTTATAATCTTGTGATTGATATAAAATTATCATGTGGTAGGTGTTCGAGGGGATCAAACCAATATATTTGGTCCTCCCATGGGGAAATTAATGCCAACATCTAATGTTCTCGAACATTGTATGGCACGAAGAATAATTTCCCTTCGGTGCTTAAGCTAATAAGTGGAGGAGTAATGTGGTGCGCTCTCTACAATCACTCTGTAGGTCTCTTGCAGCACTTGAAACAATCGCCAGAGATATGAAGCCGAAATTGTGCGCCTTGCCTTGAAGTTCACAATATTCCTCCAAAAAAACTACAATAAAAAACAATACGGTCAATTATTTGAAAGTACCTTACAACTCTACCTATATTTTAAAATTTACAAATTAAGGATAAAGTTATTAGCTGAGGTATACTATGATATAGTTTGCCTCGATTTGATCAAAGTTGATGAAGTAGTAAACGTTTTCATACCCTGCATAGAGAGGCAATTCATTGCCAGTGACATTTATTAGCATTGGGTATTGAATTATCAACCCATCGCGCATGAAAGAATGTGTGGATAAAGCCAACTACATGAATTCTAGAGGTACTAAATAGAAGGCAATGGCTCATTCGCAACGGGTTGTTCTTGTTCTTGTTCTACCTCAGGTTGTGATTGTCTTTCTTTTGTAGAGCTTTTCTTTTTTTGGCATTTCTTTCCCTCTAGATTTGTGGAATGTGGCTAGGCTCTCGACTTGTCTTTGTTATTGTGACAACTTCAATTAACCTCTTCGGCCATACGACGAAGCTTCCGATAGCTTCACCCATAGTTGTTGCTTCAAACTTTAGAACAAGCAATTCAACTATTCTAACTCTAATGGTAGTGATGCTAACATGTACGTTTTCTTCCCCTAATGGTCTTCCATGGACTGTATCAGATGGACGACTCTCCATCTATGCCTTCCCAAGCACAACAAGTGCATACCTACCATTAATTCTATCGTCAACAAAGAGCCTGCATTCTTGACATTGTTCAGGCTCTTGACGATGAGGTGACAATTAGACTTTTGGAGCTTGTAGAGCTTCTGCTACATTGTTGGGAGGGTTACAGCTAGCCTTAAAGCTGTTGCGTTGTGAGATGCTATCATCCGTCAATTTGGCACGTTCTTAGGAAATGAACTCGGTCACATGACCTCGCAGTTTGCAATTTCCATTTGCATCTTCGACATTTGGGAATTCAATTTTGAACTTGGTTAGAGGTCAAAGTATTACATCTGCTTCACATGCTTTGATTGACCACGAACACATCCTAAATGTTCTGGTTTTCCTAGTGCCCTCGTCAATATGTCATTGTTACCGATGGATTGAAAGCTTCCTTGACTTTGTTACATCGTGTTCTCATCCTGTAAAGATCCTTCAACAGGTATTAAATTACAAATTTATAGTTTGTGTTCAATAAACTTACAATCAAGTTCCCAAGTTTTACCACTCTCAGATTTTTAAACTGTCTATCGAGAGCTTGACGTGATTTTACCCACAACTCCTCCCGTATTGGTAGCATGCCTGTCTTAGGTAACTGTATTACGCTATGTTAGTAACATATGAATGATAGAATAATTGATATATGTAATACGAGTAAGATATTAACGTACCAATGATTACTTGAGCTCTCTATATCCAACTCGGCCAACCATAGAGCGGTATTCATTTTTCGTTCTTATTTTTCTTGCGTTTAATGATAGCAGTTGGAATTCGACAAAATGTCGATACCTTACCAAAGCTTCCTAATCATCATCATTTATAGAGGGGTAATAGTGTACTATTGCAGGAGGCCGCTTATATACATTTTCATCCTCCTCCAGAATGGAAAGGTATGGCTATGCAAAGGAAACGTAGAGGTTGGATCTAAACCCCTATGCTAATTTGCCACAACCTTCAAAGCCTTTTTCCTATACCAACCTTGTATGTGAAAGATTCATAAATTTTTCTCCAAATCATGCCTTTTATTTGTTCCAAATCCTTAGACCTCCAATCTTTAATCCATATAGGAATATGTTCTTGACTAAGGACTCCAATCCAAATGCTTCATTCATGGCTGGGTGCGCCTTCCAGTTGGCATTTTGAATCAAACGTCACTTCTATTCTTGAACCTTTCTTTTTCATCCGATGAACTTTTTTCATTAAAGTAGCTCTTCGTTCAAAATCTACTTTGTGATCGAAATTGGTTCGCATTCATGACATACTACCTTGTTTTCCCTTGCTATATTGAGAGGAAGGTGGAGTGCACTCTTTATACTCCTCCTTATAGTGGTCACTATCAATATCTCGAGACATTTTATTTACTCAAAGTAATCACAAAATAACACACACATACTAATATTAAATTACAATTTTACTCAAAAAAGTATAAACAAATAATCAATTGTAATCAATAATGATCTATTCGAATTCACATATTAAGAATTCATATATTATAAATTCACATATTAAAAATTCACATATTACAAAATCACATATTAAAAATTCACATATTAAAAATTCACATATTAAAAATTCACATATTAAAAATTCACATATTATAAATTTACATATTGAAAAATCACATATTATAGATTCACATATTAAAAATTTACATATTAAAAATTTACATATTAAAAATTCACATATTATAAAATCACATATTATAAATTTACATATTAAAAAATCACATATTATAAATTCACATATTACAAAATCACAATAAAAAATCACATATTATAAATTCACATATTAAAAATCACATATTATAAATTCACATATTAGAAAATCACATATTAATTGATAAGCATTCACATCACTGGGGATTCCAAAACGCATGAGAATCTGTAGTTGAGTGACTCTAGACTTGTATTGTTGCTTGAGAATCGTTTGGGAAGTGATGGGAAGTATAAGAAATAAAGCAATAAAGAATGGAAGTGTAAGATCTGAGGGTGGTTTACTAAATTTGAAAATGGTTGAGGGGTTGTAGATGATATTCGAGTTTATGAGAAAAAAACAATAGAGAAGATCTAGACAATTAAGAATAAGCTTCAAATTTCAGAGGGAAAGAGAGAGAGTTCTAGAGAAAAGAGAGAATTTTAGAGAGGGGGAGCTTAGCAAATTTGAGTTTTGATGTACAATGATAAGATTTATAGACAATATGAGACATTGTGCTGCGCACTGTGCTAGATATTGGACTGCTGAAATGGACAGGCCCAGTTCAGTATCACAATGAAATGTGATTATATTGTAGTTTCATTCATGATATTATTTTTTTAAAATATTATTATTATTAAAGAAAAAGCTATATTAAAGAAAAAATAAAAAGAAGGTTGGGAAACTCGGGGCAGCACATCTTGCCGGTGGTAGGCTTGCGAACGGGTGGGGGACTTTGTTGTGAAAAAAGTGTAGAATGATCTTTAAAAGTGTCGAAGGATATTTAGATGGATGTTGTTTAAAAATGTTTTATTAGAAAAATTGTGGCAATTCTAAAACTTGGAATAAGGTAGATTTTTCACTTCACAAAAATAAAATATCTATGTCCTCGACACATGGTGATTTCATTAAAATAGTTAACTAAAGGTGAAAATTTTATACAATTTTAATGTTAAAGCTTGGAGGGGCACGTATGGTACAAATTGAGATTCAAGGGACATTAAAAAAGAAAAAGAAAAAAAGGAACTTTTGAATTACAACCCATAAACTTTTGATTTCAGTAATTAATCCACTGAATTTGTCAAAGATTTAGCATGTTTTTCAAATTAATAACGCTTTTTAAGTTAGTGATGGAAATATCTATGGTTATAGTGTGCCTCATATTTTTTCTTTTGCACCTCACCCCATGAGCCTGTTGTAGTTTGAGAATTTTCTCACAAAAGTTTAAATAATTATTTCCCTTTATTTCATTACGGATTCATCAAACAAAATTGTCAATTTAGGGTGTGTTTACTTTGCATAAAAGAAAAAAAAAAAAGAAAACGGAGAATAAAGAATGATTCTCTTTCTCTTTTAATTACTTGTTTGCTACCATAATCAATATTAGAAGTTTTGTGGATCCCACACAAAACTCTTTAATATTATTCCTTTATCAAAGGAATGAATGCCAAATTTAATTAAATGTTTAAGTCCAAGAGCATGTTTACTTTGTGTCAAAGGAAAATGCAAAGTAAGAAATGATTCATTTTCATTGAAATAATCCCATTTTCCTTAGTATTGATTCCTCGTGAAAGAAAATGAATATCATACTTACTTAAAAGTCCAAATGCTAATGTTATTTTTAAATGGTTATTAGTTATATAAAAAATGATATTTAAGTAGTTCTATTGATTAAAATCCTTATTTTTAAGTAAACAAAAACTAAAATAAGAACGGGATTATTTTCCATTATACCATTAAACAGATAAATAAATACTAGAGCTATTGCTATTATTTTACTTTATTTTTTCAATCTTGTTACCTTTTTTATCACATTCTTTTAAGGTTTGGTAACACTAAAAAGAATAATTAGGTTGTTTCCTATTATACCATTAATTAAATAGGTAATTGGATTCTTATAATTACCTGACGTTCCTTTACATTCTCGTTATCTGCTGTTACTTTTTCTCATTCTTTCTTTTTCTTTGTTTGGAGGAAACTTAGTTGGGTCTTTACAAAAGCAGAACTCTTAATTTAGAAGCTTAGAGAGAGAGAGAGAGAGAGAGAGAGAGAGAGAGAGAGAGAGAGAGAGAGAGAGAGAGATGGCGTTGGGGAACTTCTCTTCCTTGCTTAAAGACGTCATATTTCTGATCTTAGCAAAGACGTCTCCTCTTGATCTCCGTCGTTTGTCGGCCGTCTCGTCGGCATTCTGGTCAGCCTCCCAATCTGACGTCGTTTGGAACAATTTTATGCCGTCTAAGTTCCCATAGATCATCTCCAAATCAATAGCTTCTTCACCGCCTTTTCCCTCTAAGAAAGACCTCTTCTTCCATCTTTGCACCCAATTTCGGGTCCTCCTTGACGACGGTACTAAGGTGATGTCGCATAAGTAAATTCATATATATATATATATTTGTCTTTTTAGTTTTTATGTCCTTTTCCGATATTGTTATTGTTTTGCGGTAGTCGTTTTCGAGCTTCAACCATCTTTGTAAGGTCAAAAAATCGTTTTATGTTCTATTAGAAAAAGATGTGATAAATGATTTTATTGTAGTACTTTTACTAGTGCCTGTCGCAGTTTTAGGTTGCAGTCGCATGAAATTTTTGTCTGTCCTCTCTCCGTGATATATATATGTATATATATATATATATATTTGGTGAAGCTTGTGTGGTTTCTTAAGTTAATGTCGCCCTTAGATATTATTATTCTACGTCGTTGCATCATATTGTCGTTTTTTCAGTGTGGCATTATCTTTTGAAGTTAAGGTCCTTTATTTTTTTTTTTGCAGCAAAAAGAAATTTTTTTTTTTCATTGTCGTTCTACATATGCCTTGCATGTTCCGTTGCTTCTCATACAACTTTGTTTTACCCATTATTCTTAGCATTATGTTGCAATCATTATGTTACCAATCTCCGATTCATATCTTCAATCTCAAGTTTATAATAATTAATTAAGAAAATAAAGAAGAGAAGATCAAGAATTAATGTATATTGAAAATATGCACACATCTACATACTAGAAAAATAGAGAAGATCTTATCTACTAGTAAAGAGTATAATGAATAAGCTCTATGTAAATACAAATTATAAACAGATAATCGGATAAATTGCCTAATACTAATAAATATTTAAACTAAAAATACTAACACATAAAAATAAAGTGAAACTATTAATCAAAGTCACTGTAATAAATAATAACTGTTCCAAATACAAATATTTAAAGTCTTATGGGAATTAATCTTTTAGAACTTGTTTTTATTAAGCCTTTCAATTACTTTCTTTTCAAAGGGTAACATATTTGTTTGTGTACATGTACTGTATTTATTGATTTTTGGAAGGTTCTTGAGCAGATAACTATTGATAGGTACTAATAAACACAAATAAACTAGACAATAGCTAATAAAAGTAATTATACAATAAATATTAATTTTCTCTCATACAGGTAGCTATAGTCTTGTGCGAATTTACCTTTCAGAAATTGTCTTATTAGACCTTTCAATTACTTTCATTTTCGTTAATACATGTGTCTTTTTTTTTTAATTTGAGGATAATCAGGGATTCGAACTCTTCATTTTTGATAGAGTTTGATCTGTTTTATCTCTAATCTATTTCTGCAACCACCATATATGTATTAATATATATAAATTAATTCCATGTACTGATTTCTGGCAGGTTCTTGAGTTAGATAAATCAAGTGGTAAAATATGTTGCAAATTGGGACGTGGAAATAATCTATCTGTTACCGTCAAACCAAGATATAATCTATCTGTTCAGTCTATAGAAAGATGGGGTGCGATAAAGAATACGGGGAGTCACCAGACATGCCGTTTCTCAATTCGTACGTGTTCACTCACTTGCCGTTTTTGTATATATGAAGTCGTTTTTAAACTTAAATATGTTCATTGATAAATGCTTGCATGCCCATACACATGTAGGTTTATTTACAATTCTCTATTTTGCATTCTCAGTGCATATACGTGTATGTATATATATACACACACATGAACCATACATTTTGGATGTTTTAAACGTTTGTACTTGAATTGTCATTTTCGTATCAAAGTTTGGTCAATTTAAAGTCATTGTTCACTCTATGTTTAACAACCAGCAAAAAGTAGTCATTTAAGAGCTTAGAATTAACTATTAATCTGATGCGAAAATAAAAGTTAAGGATAAAATGTTGGAAAATACGAAATGCATAATAGATAGTTTTAATAAGCTTGAAATAGATGTGTAAAATAAATTACCCACCCATATATTATTTAAAACAATGCCATGATATCCATTTTTACTGTTAATTACCCTGCGAGTGATGTTCTTAGTGCTTTCTAACGAATCTAACATTTACTATAAGTAAAATAGTTTTAGCTCAGATGATTTACACAAATAACCTTGAAAGAATGCATGTTGTTTTAATATGATCCCTAAAATTTAGTTTTAGACTTCTACTTACCTTGAGGTTTTTGAAAATTTTGACCTCTCTATGTGTAGAGTGTTATTTTTTTGGATAAAATGTACTACGAAAATGACTTGTAAAGGTTGTAAAAAAGAAAAAAATGGTTAAAAAAAACTAGTGGACTTGAAAAAATTAACTAAAAATAACAAGAGATCTATTTTTTTATATAAAAAACAAGATCGTGTCATCCAACTTAGATTTGTTTCTCTTTTTTCCTTTTAATATAGGTTTGTATAGATGTTCTCATTTTCTAAACCCATTTTATCCTTTTTTAAGCTTTTAAGAGTAATATATAGATGAAACTGTATATTTTAGAAACCTCAGAGTACTTGGATGTCTAAAACTAAATGTCAAGGGCTAAATTGAGACAATAATTATTTGTGTAAATATTTGTGTAAATAATTCAAATAGTTCTATAGCATACATAATTTTTGAATTTGCTAATATTTTTATTTTTATTTTTGTTTTTATGAATTCGCAGGTGGTCTGTGATCTGCCTTGATGGACATAAGTCTTTGCGTATCCATGGCTGACTACTAGATTTACCAAAAGTACTATCTCCCAAAACAAACTATACTGCCTACCTTGATTACAAAATCACCCCAGTAGATGTCTCATTTCCTTTATTCGTGGAGGTATCAGTGAAGATTTGCACCAAGACTGGCGAATCAATTTCAAGCCAGTCAAGATTTTGTCATGATTTCGTTACCAGGACTTCTGCTCTTGAAGAAGGTGGATGGAAAGAACTTAAGACGGGAGAGTTTTATAACGATGACAATATTGGTGTTGTGGAGATGAGTTTGAAGGAGGTCAAGAATTGGTTATGTGGTTCTCCTATTGTACTCTTTGTGCGACCAATAAATATTCGGCGTATGGGTGCTCATGAAGTCTATCAATCTGCAAAGTCCACCCAACCCAATACAATCTGAAGGTTTTTGGATTGGATTGAGAAGAGTTTTGAATGAGTAACAGATTAAAAAATCCCAATTCGAAGATTTTGGATTGGATTACTGATCGAGAAATTTTTAATCCGTCTAATCCGTTTAATCCAAAACCCCATATATGCATTTATGTATATTTTAATTTTTAATTGGTTTGAAGATTTAGGTACTATTGATGAATGAACAATATTTTATTTTGAGTTTTTTTTTTTTTTTTTTAAAAAGACTTGATTTTAAGTTTTATTGAATATGGTTTGTCTTAATGATTGGTTGTAATAAATTTAGTTTTATTAAGCTATTTTATATAATGGATTGTTAATTTTAATTTTTTATGTTGAAATTGAAAAAATTGGTCTTTAATATTCTTATTTTTAAACGTCATAGCTCGAACCATAAATCCATGAATCTAATATGAAGGTTTTTAATTGGATTGTGGCTTGAGATTTTTCTAAACTGAAGGTTTTTGGGTCAGATTGCGGATTCAGATTTTTTCAATCCAAAGGTTTTTGATTAAATTACGGATTAATCTTAAATTTGCACAATTCAATCCGTGAATACCTATTCCGACCTGTTTGTGAAGCATATTAATGATGTGTAAGACCAGTACAATTTCTCAAGATTAAATTTTCAATTTGAATAGTTATTTTTTTTATTTATATTCTTAAATTTAGATTTATCTTGTAAGATTATTCCAAATTTAGTTGAGATTATCTTTTCATAAGTTTGGATTCCTATAGAAACCTTAGTTTGATGAATGAATATTGGTTAGTGGTTTTCTTACTCTTGATTTCTGGTTTTCTCTCTCGAATTCTAGGTCTGTTTCTATATATTTTCTGATTCTATTTCTCCATTTGGTTCTATTATTCTCTCTAAATTTTATCTCAGTCCCCAATTCTATCCCAGTCCTATATCAATTTCTCCTTTCTTTGATTTGTCTCATGTGGATAATGATTGGACATTTGGTTATACCCTTTTTGCATTGAAATTACAGCTACATGGGGTGTTTTAGCCGAAGAAAAGGTTATCTGATTTTTTAGTTATCAAACTTTCTTTTATTATGTAACAGAATGTCAGTATTTTTTAGAAAAAATAGATATATTAGTTAGAAAAATTTAGAAATTAAATAAAATCTATATCTAATATAATTAGAGAGGAATTAGATTCCACATCTTATAGTACAATCATGCGTAGAATTATTGTTAAATTACGCTCCCAATCACTAATATAATTGCAGTGGATTGCTATTTTGTGTTAGATGATTGAATATATGTAATTTTTATAAATGAAAATCCATAAATTAATAGTTTGAGGCCTACTCTAATCTTAATTTTATACCAACTTTTAAGTTGTTATAATTTATTGACGTGACAATCTTTTAAATATTTAACAATAAAAACATGACAATTCATAAGTTGTTACATAAGTTGAGATTAGGGTTTGCGTTCTTATCATTTTTCTTTTAAGTTGAGATTAGAGTTTATGTTCTTATCATTTTTCTTTTAAGTTTAGTCGGAGATCATTTTTTTTTAATCATTATTACAAAATAGTAATATTATTTTTCAACATACATACATACATATATATGTAGAGTGTATTTAGGAGTTTTTTTTTTGTATAACCAGGCAAGTAACTTTCTTTTTTTAAATATGTGTCAGTCAATGTGTGATATCACCCGAAAAACGGTATAGTATAAGTGATGAGGAAGTGTTATTGATTGGATAAGAAAGGGGGCATGTAAATATCCTCAAAAGAGATTGCAAAGAACTCTTATGATCTATCAGATCACTTTTCTCTGAAATATAACTAACGGCGTTGAATTTTGCTTTAAAATCCCCTTTCTTCTGTGTTCGTCTGTATTTATTATTCTTGTTGCATTATTCCTCTCATGACAGTCTCTTCCACTCGCTGTAATTATATCATCGTTTGGATCATTTATTGTTCTCTAGTTGTGAAAATTTTACCATCAACAACTTTGAAGAGATGACATGTTAGTAGATTAGTAAATATTAGTGTGTTTGTTAACGTAGTTTAAACTGTAAAATTATGGTTCAAGTCAAATTTATTATAATATTTTCTCTTACAAAATTTAAATTTCAAATCAATTTTGATTCAAACTCTTGGTTGGAATTATGTTCTTAAATGACTTAATTGTTGTTGAGACTCTTTTAGTAGTATAGTGATTGTTTTTTCTTTTGTTGAATAGAGTAGATCATTATTAATTTCTATTATTGTTTTTGTTTGCCCTTTTGGTATGGTTCTTTCTTGTTCCTCATTTTATTTTCTTGTTTGATAGCCTTTGAGGTTGGATCCTGATTTATTAATTTTTTATGTTTTTTTTCTATTAATAAATTAGAGTGAGAATAGATAGATATATTGATTGAGTTGTTGTTGGGTGCCAACTTAATTAAGTGAAATAGACTAATCTTCTCTAATATTAGTTATTCTTTCTCTTCATCCACGTAAACGAAACAGTGTGAAAAGAATGGGTTTTGATTCTCATTCATTTTCTTTATTTCATTTTAAAAAGAGTTGGTTTTTATTTCCTTATTACATCAGAGTTTATTGTCTCTTTTAAAAACATTTACAATGTCATAGCAAATGTTAAGAGCCTAACTTACTACATAGAATAAATTGTCTATACGTATAATCCAAACACCAAATGTGAAGTTACTATAAATATGAAAAACAAGATGCCACATATAATTGGTATAATGGTATTCAACCATCATATAAAGTATTTGTCATGACTAAGAGAATCCTAGAATTAAATATTGTTTATACGAAAGTATTTAAGTCAAAGATTTTTCTAGAACTCATGATTTGTTTTCATGATTGTGGAAATTATGAAAATTAGAGTTTAAGTTCTATAATTCTATATTTAGTGTTAGCATTGAATTTTATAGCTTTATCGAGCACAATGATATAATTGAAAGTCTTTCACCTTCATTTAAGGCAGAGCAAGCTTCACACAATAAATACATATACTTTAACAGGGGTAGACATCATTGCCGGTCATACATGAACACCACTGTCGGAAATGATGCTGCATACCGAGGTGCCTACATACATGGTTGAAAAGGGCTACATATGTTAGCCACCTATATATAAACAAGGTTATATTATCAAAACTTTATACATATCAAATAGGGACTGCCAAAAGGCCTCTCTCTCTCTTAATTGGAGTCAACCTTTGAGATATCACTATCCAGTGGTTCTTTTTTTTTTTTTTTTTTTGTGTCTTCTTCCTCTTCCTCGCTTGGTAGATATGTCACCACTAGCATAAAGAGGCTCTAGTGGTCCTAGAACATAATCACGTACAACTTGATTGTCGGTCTATATCCATGAGATCATCATCGATCAGGGCTAGCAATTGCTCCTTTGTGTGAAGCAACTCTACTATAAATTGCTTGAGGCCAGAAAAGTCACGCGGATATAACACCAACATCTGGATCTCATCGGGGACGCTTCTCCATAAAAGGTCACAAACTTCTTGTAGGGGCGTTCCTTGTGGTACTGTCAGTAAAATGGTATAACAGAACCTCGTGATATAATGCTCCATGGACTCACTAGGGGACATCTATCTCAGATTTCCTAAAGACAGTCATAACATTGATAATGCCAGTCTCCCTAAATAAAGGGATTGATCAGTACCAGTGCGTCGATAATTGGTGGAGGTGGAAATGGTGCAAACTTTGTGGAAATTTGATCTCAAAAGCCTTGCCAATTATAGCGCTGTCCCTCTGGTCTGAGTCCCTACCACCAAGCTAAAGCCTCCCCTTGCAGTCTCTCTGAAGCCAATAGAACTTGGAGGTATGGCAGTATATGGCATGATCTGAAAATAACCTTAATGACATTGAGTTATTTCGTTAGTACCATTGGTTGCCTATTTTTATTGAAGTGGGACAGTATCATATTCTGAAAGGCCACATTCGCTTTTTTGTCGGCATCTATACAGTGATCATTTGGTGGAGCCACCATCGACTATGGTCGTGTCGATAAAATGTTACTTCCCATAAAAAGAAATACTTACTTATACTACATAGTTAAAATTAGACTATTCTTACTTGGGCTGTAGCCAAAGAACAACTTATGGAAATGCATATTAGGATGACAAGATACCCGCTTTGATACCAACTATAACAACCTGTTACTTAATGTTCTTTTAAACTTAATTATTTTTAACTAAGTTATTAAAAAGTGCAAACTTTTTTTTTAAACTTTTAAATTTTTTAACTCATGTTAACATGATCCATAATTACATTTTTGTTTGTTCTTAAAAGTATTTATAATACTTATTAAACTTGTATTACAAAATTTACAGCGGAACCATTCTCATAACGGTAACGATACACTTGACTATGTAGTTGTCCAATTGTTGTTGCCATCTCAATAGTGAAATCTATTCCGGCCTTTTGACTAGATTTTCTACAACATAAAATAATTAGGTGAGCTCAATTAGTCCAAACATAGCCCACAAATTAATTTCTTCCTATATGCATGATCTAATTATGCTTGAAATTTAGTTATTCATTTCATAACTTTAACTTGAACTAAGGGTCCAAGTTTTCGTACCAAGTGTGCGTAAGGGTCATCAAAACACCAAGATTGTAACATAACTTGAAACTTTCTTTGGGTTAAGAGGTTGGTATGACATTTTCTTATCTTATATGGTGAATTGTGTTATCAGTCCTTTAAATTACAGTGACATACTATTTATGATGCTTTAATAACTTTGAATAGTGCATAATAAATGCATTTTATTAAATGGAATAAATAAAGTTTTTGAAAACCATTGTCCACACTATAGGTGGGGTTCACAACTTACTTGGATTCGACAATGCATTATTCAATTTATGTTCCTTTGCTATTGACTAAGTGTCCTGCCTGGACACTATTTTGTTATTGGCTAACTTATTCATTACTGAACTACACATTGATAATGAAATTTAAAGGTTAAATTATTAGTTGGTTTATTACACAACTCGAGCGCTATGTAACTCAGTTTCCTCATTTCACATGGTAATCCTAATGCTAATAGCTAGCGAAAAAATTTCCACCGAGGTCATTTTCCTAATTTGGACGTTTCAGGGTTCGTTTGAGGCGTTTTTGCAAAAAGTGATGATTTTGCCCTTTATGGGTATTTAAAATTGTTTTTGAACTCATTTTAATCATGAACTCACATTTACTCAATATTCAAAACAATGCAAAAACCTAAGGATTAGTTTTTATTTTGCAAAAGATCCATTTCATCAAAATTTTATAGTTTTGGATTATAATATGAAAAATCTAGATGATTTTGCCCCTAGAATCAAAAATGACCATTTTATACTGTTACGTTTTGTTTTTCACAAGGATTAAAACTCTTTTAAGTTTTTAGGTCAAATTTCTTTAATTTCAAAACACTTTTCTTTTTAAAACTATTTTCCAAATTTTGTGATTAAAAACTCGTAAAATTCATAACTCATAAACCAAGCAAAATTTTCACACACCATTTATGATTTTGAACACTTTAACGAGTTTTACGACTTTCGTGTTATTGAATTTTTGCAAACTCTGACTGTACAGTGGTGCCTTTCAAAATTTTACAAAACTTTGTTCATAAAAGTCCTTTATTTTGCTATTTTAGACAAATCTTTTTTTTTTCCTGAAAATAAACTGGTCTCTAAGTTGGTCAAAATCACATTCTTTTGAAAACTATCAAAACTTTGCATATTAACAAAGTTTGTGAAACTTTCTCTTTTTAAGCACTAAAGTCCTAATTTCTAGCATCCATCATTATCATCATACATAAAATACTTAACATAATCATACCATGGAGTTTTTATATGCCATAGTCCAACACCATAACAAAACACACACAAACCTCATGGAAAAACCACAAATTTTCAAAGTAAAGGTTAGGATTTTTACCAAGGGTTTCCTTAGCTTTCTGATCATCCTTTGTGAAGCTCAAAGCGTGCTATAATTTCTTAACAAAATCATGATAAAACCCCATCAAAACCCCACCAAAATCTTGACAGAATTCACTAAAATCTTAGAAAAAGTTTAGATAATTTACCTCCAAAGTTGCTTAGACTTGATCTCTAACACAAGAACTTGCTTCTAAAGTAGATTTGAAATGGTATTCTTAAAAAACATTTCAGAAAGTGAAGAAGCTAGGGCCGGTTTCTTTGAGAGAGAAATGGGTGTGTTTTGCATGATGCATGTGCATTAAAAAATGGTGAAGATAAATTTTGATCTTATCACTTAGGCCCTTAATTACAAAATAGTTTGCTTTAAGGACTAAAATGAAAACAAAATCTTGTCCCCACCACATGCTAAAACTGGTTATAACTAGGGAGAGGTGACCAATTTTCCACCTCTCGGGTGGCACTTTGGTTGGTTTCACACCCTTTTATGCAATGTGAATTTTACATTACATTGTATTTTTTTTATATTATCAGTGTAAAACAGAGGAGATATTTACTTTAATAGTCTAAAATTACATTGAGTTACTTTTTATCTATGTTGTCTAATCTCAACACAGTATTTCATCTGTTTATGTTTGGATAATTTTTGTATAATTATATTGTTCTATGCACTATTCACTTTGAATGTCTCTTTATACTATGTTCCAACAACTGTTGGACTATAGGCACAAAATCCTCACCCATTTACCTGACTAGTAAATACACAATTTCTATGCTATATAGGAGCATGGCATGATTTTCTACTTTAATTTACATTTTTTTCTTCATAATTTTATATCACAATAATTATAATTAATGTGACATAAATTTCATCTTAAGAGTATTTTATTAAATTTTTTAAGTATTTAAACCCACAAAATTTGCATAGTTAAGATAATCCAATTTGCACAAAAATTTACATACATAATGCACATTAATATCATTCAGATGCAATTCATATTTTATCGTAATTTTACAAAATATGATTTATCGAGGAAGATTCATTGTGTAAATAAAAATAAATTCTAGATTTAAACATATTCATTTTTTTGGATCTTATAATATCTAAGACTGTGACCAGTTTGAGACTAGGAGAGTGAGGTCATCAAAGTTTTTTCGTGTCACGGATCATTGGGAATGGGCTAGATGGCAGGAACCAACGACTTCTCTTTGTTAGGGTGTTATTTCCATCTTTATAATTTTGTTTGGTCTTTGTGTTTGTTTACATAGATAAAGGTAATGGGATCTCCATCGCATCTATATTATGTAATACTTGAGCACTCTAGCGTTGTTGGTGTAATAAAGGATATGGTCTCCCTACCTTTGGTCTTCATTTGTATTTTACACCTATTAAATATCATCAATGTATGTGGTGACTGGTGGCTAGATCTGACTCTATGTCAAGTTGCATGCCCTAGTCAGGGAAGACTTTATTTTAATCGATTGGTTTTTTCTATCGACAATAGTGGTATCTTGTAAGAAGCCATTGATAAGCTCTATTCTAGGTGCCGAGCGAGCTTTTCTCCTTTGGGTTTCGACGCTTGTCTTTTATCCTTGCGCTTTATCATTTTTTTTATTATGGATCTCGTCTTTGTTTGCACTACCTTTAGTGTGAATGAAGTCTCATTCAAAAACTAAAAAGAAACTTGTTTAAGACACCTTAACAAAACTGGATTTGTTTTTGAAAATTATTTTTTTCTTAAAAAAAATTTTGAAAAATCTTTTAACATTCAAAAAAAATAAATTCAAGATTTTTTTTTGAAATTTGATGTTTTATTTTAGTTTTTTTTTTTTTTATGTTTTTAAAATCTACAAATAAGTTTTATAAACTATTTAAGGTTAATCATGTCGTTTCCTTCTATTTTTTTTCTATGGGTTATATCATTTTTGTACCTTGTGATTTAGAGATACAACACATTAGTACCTTGTTGTTTAGAAAACATAAAAATAGTACTCTGTAGTTTTCAAAATATAATTTTGGTGCCCTAAGTTCATGTTTTAATATGAACTTTATTTTTTACCCTTAATGAATCTTAATTTAATTTTGTAAAATTATATTATATCAAAACAAAAGATTAAATATCCTTAGAAACAAAAAATGAAATAAAACTCATTGAAGAAAACCATATATGTGGATTTATTTATTTTTGTGATATTGTTTGTATTTATTTTCTTTTATAGTTTTAGTTGTATAATTTACTGTCCATTAATAAAAGGCTAAGTTGAAAATTTTATTTCACAAAATATGGATGCAAGGTATCAAAATTATATTTTTGAAAACTACAAGGTATCAATGTGATGTTTTCTTAAAATATATACAAGATACAAAAACGATAAAAGGTTTTTTTTTTTTTTATACAAAGAATGGAGAATTTTTATAACTTCTGAGAGTAGAGAGATAAATTGAGAAATAATAAAAATTGAGATGTATCATTATATAATCAACTTGATGGAAAAATAAAGTAAAGAGAGAAAATATTGTTCATTGAAGATGTTTTATTCTTTTAGAATAGGTTGTTAGTTGTTTGGGCAATTAATAACAACCATAAAATACAGAAAACGGAAGCGTATTGGATTGAATTAAATACCTCCAGCCATTGTCGTTTGATGCTCTGTTTTCCATGAAATTTTGCACACTGTATTCCTCCGTGAATTGTAGTTTTCTGGGCACTCTCAATTCTCACTTGATGGTGTAGTTTTTCGTTGTGAATTGTGTGCTCAGGGACCCATTATTTAAAACCGTGACCATCACACGGGTGTAACGGTTGGTACCAACCGTTACACGAGGCAGTTGAATCTCACGTGGGCCATATAGAATTTTTAACATTCTCCCACTTGGCTCACGTGTTACATCAACTGCTATAAAAAGAAACAAAACACATGAATCATGGCGACAGGTCCTCTAAATAATGAGTATTATCTTCCATGTATCACAATATATCTTGTTTCTTAGATTTTCTCTCTTATCTCAATGAATAAACCCTATGTTTATTCTAGGTCCTAAACTTTAGTGATATTTCTCATAAATAAAGTTGCGCACTTAATTGAAGCTGAAAAGAGAAATTATCATAAATATAGAGTTTCACAACAAGTACGTCAAAATTACATATGGGAGCCAAGTCCCATTCTATCCACATGATCCCTAAATTTTACTGGTGGCATGCCTTTAGTCAAGGGATCGACAATCATCAATTCAGTGCTTATGTGTTCAATGACCACTGCTTTATCCTTAACACGCTCTCTTATGGCCAGATACTTAATGTCGATATGTTTGCTTCGACTACCGTTCTTATTGTTTCTAGCCATAAAAACAACAGCTGAATTGTTACAGAATATCTTCAATGGCCTAGAGATAGAATCCATAATCCTAAGCCCAGAAATGAAACTCTTGATCCATACACCATGTGAGGTAGCCTCAAAACAGGATACGAACTCGGCCTCCATAGTGGAAGTAGCAGTCAAGGTTTGTTTGGCGCTCCTCCATGAAATAGCTCCACTAGCTAGCATGAAAATGTATCCGGAAGTTGATTTTCGTGAATCAATGCAGCCAGCAAAGTCAGAATCAGAGTAGCCAATGACTTCCAAGTTGTCAGTCCGTCTATACATAAGCATGTAGTCTTTGGTTCCTTGTAGGTACCTCATTACCTTCTTTGCAGCCTTCCAGTGGTCTAATCTTGGATCACTCTGATATCTACCCAACATTCCTACAGCAAATGCAATGTCAGGTCTTGTGCAAACCTGAGCATACATAAGACTTCCAACAGCTGAAGCATATGGAATGTTGTGCATCTGTTCTCTTTCAAGGTCATTTTTCGGACACTGATTCAAATTGAATCTGTCACCCTTCACAATGGGAGCTATACTCGGTGAACAATTTTTCATCCGAAATCTCTCCAAAACTTTGTTGATATAGGCTTCTTGAGACAGACCCAAAGTGCCTTTATATCTGTCTCTTTGTATCTTAATGCCTATAACGAAGGATGCATCACCCATATCCTTCATGTCAAAGTTTTTAGAGAGGAATTGTTTTACCTCATGTAGCATACCCTTGTCATTGGTTGCAAGTAAAATGTCATCCACATATAGAACCAGGAAACAGATTTTACTCCCACTGATCTTTTAGTATATACATTGATTCATAATATTCTCTACAAAGCCAAATAAAGATATGACATCATGAGATTTTAAATACCACTAACGAGATGCTTGTTTCAATCTATATATGGATTTCTTGAGCTTCCATACCAAATGCTCACCATCACTAGAGGAGAATCCTTCTGGTTGTTTTATATACACATCTTCCTCTACTTCCCTATTAAGGAAAGTCATTTTCACATCCATTTGTTGCAATTCCAAGTCAAAATGAGCAACAAGTGCCAAGATAATACGGAGAGAATCTTTCTTGGATACAGGAGAAAAGGTCTCCTTGGAGTCAATTCCTTCTTTCTGAGTGAATCCTTTGGTCACGAGTCTTGCCTTATATCTTTCGATGTTGCCCAATGAGTCTTTCTTCGCTTTATAGACCCATTTACACCCTATGGCTTTTGCACCATCAGGCAACTCGACAAGATCCCAGACTCCATTGGATGCCATAGAATCCATCTCATCCTTCATTGCATCGTACCAAAGTTTTTATTCTTAGCAACTTATGGCTTGTGAAAATGTTTCGGGATCATTTTCGGCTCCAATGTTGTACTCCGATTCTTGTAGATACACAACATAATCACTAGAAATTGCTGATTTCCTTTCTCTAGTAGATCTCCTTAATGTTGGTTCAACATTTTCCTGAGGAATTTGTTGTCCAACTTGTTGCTCAATTGTTTGAGTTGGTTCTTGAAAAACTTGACCTTCTAGATTATTATCAGCAATTTGTGAAACCTCAATGATCGGTTGCACAACACTCGGTTGGACTATAGGAGTGCTATGAACTATGATCAACCTATCACTTGATGTAGATGGTTGAGCTTCAGTATGGTCTCCTTCAGAAACTATGTTCCGAAATTGATCGCTCCCACTAATCAAGTCATTCTCAAGAAAGTTGGCGTTCCTTGATTCCACAAATCTAGTGCTATGAGTTAGATAGTAGAATCTATATCCTTTGGACCTCTCGGCATATCCAGCGAAATATCCGCTAATGGTCCTCGGATCTAGCTTCTTTTCCTGTGGGTTGTATACTCTTACTTTAGACGGACATCCCCAAACGCGTATATGTCGCAAACTCGGTTTCCAACCTTTCCATAACTCAAATGGCGTCTTTGGAACAGCCTTAGTCGGAACCCGGTTTAATATATACACAGTCGTCTTAAGAGCTTCAGTCCACAAGGACTTAGGTAGGTTGGAGTTACTCTGCATACTCCTCACCATGTCCATTAATGTTCGGTTTCTTCTTTCTGCTACACCATTCTGATCCGGAGAACCAGGCATGGTGTATTGGGCAACTATCCCATGTTCTTGAAGAAACCTTGCAAATGGACCTTGAGCTTGTCCATCCTCAGTGTATCTACCATAATATTCTCCACCTCTATCTGTCCTCACGATCTTTATTTGCTTTTCGCATTGTTTCTCTACTTCAGCCTTGAAAACCTTAAAGGCGTCTAATGCTTCGTCCTTTGTATGAAGCAAGTAGAGATACATGTACCGTGAGTAATCATCTATGAAAGAGATGAAGTATCTCGGACCATATGAGTCAATATCTGGACTACAAATATCTGAATGTATGATTTCTAATATTTCTGAACTCCTCTTGGCACCTCTCTTAGACTTGTTGGTTAGCTTTCCCTTAATGCAACCCACACAAGTCTCGAAGTCAGTAAAATCCAAAGTACTAAGTACTCCGTCAGTCACTAACCTCTTGATTCTCTCAATGGAGATATGTCCTAATCTCTGATGCCACAACATAGAGGAATCCTCATTTATAACACAACGTTTAATGCCAGATTGAACATGCATAGCAGTATGATGTGGTTCGTTTTGCAAGTTAATTGAGAAAAGACCATCAGACAAAATACCATTCCCAACAAGATCAGATTTATAAAATAAACTGAAACATTTGTCTGAAAAAGTAAAGGAATATCCCAAATGTACAAGTCTGGAAACAGAAATTAAGTTCCTAGAAAACTTTGGAACAAAAAATGTCTTATCCAATTCCAAAGTAAAACCACTACTTAAAACTAAGGTGCATGTTCCGATGACTTCCACATGTGAACGCATCTTATTTCCTGAAGAGATGCTAAGCTCACGTCCCAGTGGCTTCCTTAGTTTTCGCATACCCTACAAGGTATTCAAAACATGGATTGTAGATCCAGAATCAATCCACCATGTGTTATAAACAACATCAATCATATTAGATTCATAACAAACCAATGAGATTGAATTACCTTTCTTCTCAAGCCAACTCTGAAATTTTGTGCAATCATTCTTCATGTGTCCCTTCTTTTTACTGAAGAAACACTTGGATTCCTTCTTAATGACAGCTTTGGGAGGCATTTTACTCTTCCCTTTGTCCTTGGCCTGATGTTGGTCTTGATTCTGATTCTTTCCTTTCATGGTTGTAAGTGCAGTTTCACCCATTTCCATTACAAGCCGCCCCTCTTCCTGAGTACACATGGTCAGAAGTTCATTTATTGACCATTTGTCCTTATGTGTATTATAGGAAATCTTAAAGGGCCCATATTGTTTTGGTAGGGTGTTCAGAATGTAGTGCACCAAGAAAGATTCAGACATATCCACCTCAAGGTTCTTTAATTGAGCCGCTATGTCTCTCATCTCCATGATGTGCTCACGCACACCTCTCACACTGGTGAGCCTTAAGGATGAGAACCTCATGATTAGGGTGCTGGCAAGTGCCTTATCTGAAGTTTCAAATTGCTCATCAATGGCTTTCAGTAATGCCCGAACCTTGTCATACTGTTCAACGGAACCACGTATACCAGCAGAAATTTTAGTCTTTATGAACATGACGCTAAGGCGATTAGATCGCTCCCAACGTTCATAAAGAGCAATCTCATCCTGAGTGCTGGTGTCAGTAATTACGGGCTCGTCTTTCCTTATAGCATAATCAATGTCCATCCACCCTAAATGAAGGAGTATTCTCTCCTTCCAGACCTTGTAGTTATCCCCTTTCAGCTCAGGGATATCACATCGTACATCAGAGAAATTCACAGGTTGTATGACTGCATAATTAAAATAAACATGCTTATGATCAAAATATTGAGGCTATTAAACATAAATCATGCTTTACCAATGTAAATCATGCATAATATCATGAATCTATGACATAAAACTTGCCTGTGGGCTAAAGTTCTAATTCAATTAGATTCATTTAATTGTATGATAAAACTATCAAATTATGTTCCCTTTTCTAATCCCTGTGGGTAAATCAGAAAATATAATTTGATATTTTATCCTAATCAGTTATATCAATATAATAAAAATTCCTGTGGGATAAAATTTATTATATTAAATACAACTAATTACAATAAATGTCCTTTGACCAAATGTGATCCTAAACAAATTAATATATAATTTTACATAATTAGAGTTGCTGTGGCTAAGCTCCAATTATTTAAAATTATATGGATCACTTAGACATTTAATTTTGTTCACAATTATTCATGAAAATTGCATGTTCTATAGGCAATATAATAATTATGAACGAAATCATAATTTGTGCTAAATGAATTAATTAACTTAATAACATGCATAATAAAACTCAAAACAATGCATATAACAAATACTTGGCACATAATGCTTAAATTGAATTTCCCATGAAATTATTGCAAGAATTATGTGCATATCCAAAAACCAAAAAATTATTTATTTATTTTTTATTTTTGGTTTATTTATTTATTTTTTTTTGCCAAAACGGCGTCGTTTCATTTGAGGGGGGGGGGGGGGGGGGGGGGGGGGGGGGGTGTTCCCCAAAAACAGTGTCGTTTCGCTGAAGGAGGTTCTCACGCCCGCTAAAAACGACGGGTCGTTTTGCTGCCCGAATGCAAAACGACCTGTCGTATGGGTCGTCTTCAACCTCCAGCCGGGTCGTTCTGACCCGGCTGCGACCTGCGCACCCGTCGGAAAACCCGACGGTTTCTCTCCCCTCCGACGTTCCAAATCCCAAAATGCCCAGAAATCAATAATACGATGATTTATGAATTCAAAATACATAATTAACCAAGTATTCATATTAATCAATATATGCTTTTCACGGCCAAAAATCCGGCATGCACAGACCGGAAAAACATGTCGAATTTCTCGGTTTTTCATCATGAAACATTAAGAAAACATTAACCCAATGGTTTTATAGCAGTAACATGGAAAAAATATCAAAGAAAAACAAAGTCCATATCACGGTACAAAAAAACCGTGGAAACAGAATTTTTTGTTCAAAAATTTGAACATCAAGGCAGAGGTAATACCGCTCGGATACCAAATGTTAGTTGTTTGGGCAATTAATAACAACCATAAAATACAGAAAACGGAAGCGTATTGGATCGAATTAAATACCTCCAGCCATTGTCGTTTGATGCTCTGTTTTCCACAAATTTTGCACACTGTATTCCTCCGTGAATTGTAGTTTTCTGGGCACTCTCAATTCTCACTTGATGGTGTAGTTTTTCGTTGTGAATTGTGTGCTCAAGGACCCATTATTTAAAACCGTGACCATCACACGGGTGTAACGGTTGGTACCAACCGTTACACGAGGCAGTTGAATCTCACGTGGGCAACACATATCACGTGGGCCACATAGAATTTTTAACATAGGTCTTATTGAAGATTTTAAACTTAAAGCTACATTTAATTGCCCTTTTTCGGCAGATGGGGATTCCAATTCCACTACTCTTCCACTTCAGAAATAGATAGAGAGGCCTTTCGTAAGAAATTGGGGGGTGGTGGGAGTGCGGCGGGGAACTTCAGAAATAGATAGAGAGGCCTTTCGTTAAAAAATAAGGGGGAGACACAGAGAGAGAGAGAGAGAGCTGGAGTTGGGGAAAAGAAAACACAAATCACCGGAACCTTAGCCGGAAAAGACATCTCCTCGTGATCTTTGCCGTTTATCTGCCATCTCCTTGGCTTTCCGGTCAGCGGCCGAATCTGATGCCGCGTGGGAAAGTTTTCTGCCCTTTGATATGCCTCTTCTTCCTTCTCCACCAAGAACACTACATCATCGACGACCTTAGTAAGGTACAAAGCTTAGTCGTTTCATTTCTTAATCTACTTGCTTTTATATCATGAATTATTCTTTCACTGAAAAAAAAAAACAGTTGGTTTGTTGTCTTGTTTTTTTTTTTTTATGGAATGAAGTTCATTTGTTATTCGGATCGAAATAAGAGTATACATGCATCATTTGACAGTTTATTTTGTGTTTTTCTAATATTTCGTGTTTATTATATATGATACTAATAAATTATGAAGGTGATTTGTTGATAATAATCTAGATTGGCAGTTTCTTGAATTAGATAGATCAAGGGGTAAAATAAGGTGCATGCTTGGATCTGAAAAATTATCTGTTGACTGTGAACAGAGACATCCATGTTTTCCCTTGTGGTTAAATCAACCAAAAAACCGAAAATCAGGTTTTTTTTTTCCTATTCTTTTCTTTTTAATGAGGATGCGTGTGAATATATATTTTTCTAAAATACTATGTATGTTTAGGTCTGTTTGTGTATATACGTAGGTGTGTATAGGCTGTATTAAACATCTTACCTAAGAGATAAAGGGAAAGTTATTATTTTGTTTTTTTTTTAATAGTTCCTTCTTTTTGTAATTGTTTATTTTTGTTAAATTTTTAATTTGATTATATCTTATGATAATAGGAAACTTAGATTAGAGGCTAGGAAACTTTCTTATTGCATTGTGTCTATATACTCGTCTTATTTCGCTGGAAAGGTATGCATGTATGTAAAAAAAATAAAGAGACAGATGTTAAAAATTAGTTCAAAATTCTGATTGAACTCAAGCCCCTTAAGCAATTGCCTTGCTTTGATTCCTCAATTTTTATTGATACAGTAACGGTCCTTGAATTTTCCAAATGTTGCGCTTAAAATACATCCATAATACCTTAAAAATCTGACACGTGAAGGACATGTAATTCATAAATAAGAGATAATCTAGTAAAATTACTTTTAAATAGTTTGATTTAGGTGGGTGTTTAAATCCGATCATGGGCACCTCATCTAATGAAATCCATTAACTTTTAATGTTTATGTCACTGTTAACGTAACATTTGAAAAGCTTAAAGACTATTAACGTATCAATTGAAGGTTTAGAGGCCAAATAAGGCCACTGCTATATCTCAAAAGCCAAGAGTAAAAGCAACCCTCATCCCCCGAGAATACTTTCAAATTGCTATATTTACACTATTTTTTAAGTTCCAAATATAATAAGTTAAGCATATTCTTATATTTCAAACTTAAACAAATAAAATTAACCAAACATCAACGACACTTTTTTCTTGAAGGAACCATCAATGACACTTAGGCAATTTTTGTGGATTGTAAACTTTAAAAGGTGAATTTAACAAGGGAACTTGCACTATATTTCATGTTCTCCAAAAACTTGAAGAAGTAAATATTGAATTTATTTTAAATGATAAGTGTTAGATTCTTTAAACGGTTTACATGTTTTACCTATTCTACCTTTATTTTTAATTGCAACAGTTTAAAACTCTAAAAACTCCTCAAAATTCAACTCTCTCTCCCCCTCCCCCCTCCTCTCTTTCTGACTCTGCGCCGCCCAACAACATTCGCGACGAAATAACCTTTTTCCCCCACATTGTCCATCGTCGTCCGTAGATCCGCCTCATCGCTGGTCGTTCAACGTCCGTCGCAGATCTACCCCTAGTCTCACGGCATCGTCCCCTGACAGACCATCGTGACATTGCTCTCCTCATCCATGGCTTTTGTAATGATGACAAAACTTGACCGATGAAGCCCCAAGACTCGCGACACCATTTCTAGCGTCTCATCGTTTTTTATCCTTGCAGACCCTTGTGACCTTTCTCTCCTCGTCCATGGAGCGACACAACAAGGGTTTGTAAGGAGAAAACGTCGAAGTCATTTGTCGTCACAATCGGAACTTCATCTCTATCGCGACTTTGGTCAGTGATTGGCAGCATTTGGGGCCGAGATTCCTCATGGGAAAGGCGGGGTTTTGTAGATTGTCGGACTTATAGTGGAATGGACGGTGTAGGAGTCGCATGACGATGGTGTAGGTGGCACGTGACTGGCTGTGGAACTCCTGTGGCCAGCGGAGGGAGTGAAAAGAAACTTTTTTTTTTTTCAAGAGCAGGAAGAGGAGAGAAAAGAAAGGAGAAAAAAACAAAAACAGATAAAAGTATTTTGAAATTTTAACCCTAAAAAATGATTTTTTTTTTCAATATGCAATTTACTAAGCTTGTTTTGAACATCTAACATTAATTTTTTATTAGTCATTCTAAAATTGTTATTTCGCATCAAAATTTGAAGTGCTAATCTCAAAAATGGTCTTTAAATTTTATTTTCAATTTTACTTTGGCTATTGACTTCTAAAACATCCAGATTCATCCTTAATTTATAAGCTTGTTTCAATTTTAGTTCTTTTCATTAGAGGGGTATTAAAAACAAGATAGAATATGAATATAATGTTAATATAAAATGGTATTCTTCTTGATAGAATTATGAATATGCTTGTTAGGTTGATGTAAAAATTTAAAATAACACTCTATAAACGGATAGTATCTATATTTTATTCTTTTTTTAACATTCAACTTATGAAAACGATAAAAACTATGAACAAACTGATAAGTCAGAGATGAGTTTAAGACGTTTTAAAAGTGAGAAGACTAAAGGGATGTAAGTGGTGCTCTATCTTTGATAATATGCAAGGCATATTCATTCACAAGATTTTACTGGCTAAATTCGTTACCAGCACTTCTTTTCAACAAGGTGTATTCAAGAGAGTGGCTTGATATCTAAAGTTCAAAGTGCAAATATAAAAAAACTCTTGCATGTTATTATATAGAGTACAGATATGCTACAATGTAAAGCACTTATATGCTACAATTTACAGTTCCAACTCCACAGGTGAAAATCTTCTTCCAAACACCCTAACTAAACTAGTGAGTGCTCTCTCTCTTCTCTTTTTCTTTTATTTTTTGGTTTAATTAAATTTTCCTTTCGGTATCCTGATTAGTGATATAAATTTTCAGGCGCGCGTACATAATACGTTTGGCATCAATCATTGAAGTTATAACTTATGGACGAGCTTTACATATCCAATGCAAGCTAGACACAAGAATACTATCTCCCAACACAACTTATGCTGCTTACTTTGTTTACTCTGTTTGTAGTGGTCGCTCTAGCAACCGCAGGCTGACTTCATTTCGCCTTCTCACAGAGATAATATTGTCAAAGAAGACTTGACATGAATTAATTGCACGTAAGTCAAAAGTTGATAGCACTATCATGATTCAAGGAAGAAATGATGGATGAATAGAACTTAAGATGGGAGAGTTACTTTGTTGGCAAATACGACAACAATGGTAGTGCTATCGTGGAGATGAGTAGAAAGAACGGAGATTTTATAAGGGAATTACTTTACTTGTTGGTGGTGTTGAGATCCGGCCTAGTAATGAAAACGACAAAAAAAAAAGAAAGCCTAGTTAAGTCTTAGGATTCTTTTCATATTTATCCATAATACTATGTCACTTATGTCATTTTGCCCTTTGTTTTTTAAAACGTACTACTTAATCTTCTTAAATTTTATTCCATTAGTAAGTTTTCTCATTCCATCTAACTCTGTTAGTTTTTGAATGGTTTTTTACATAATATTTTTATAGTCCCCCAAACTATGTGATTTATGTTTTTTTACCCTTGATTTTCAAAATGTATTACTATGTCCTTTTATTTATTTTTAGTTAGCAAATAACCTCTTTCCATCTAATTTTGCATGGTTAATAAATTGATTTATTTTTTTCTAACTTTACAAAACCTCCGGGCCAAAGCAGTTGATATACCCACAACTTGTATGTGAATATTTTTTACAACATGTCATTCTTATACAAATACAAAGACAATTCAAGAGGGGTTCTTTACATGAAATTAAAATAATATGTTCTTTTTTTTGAAAAAAATTCAAAAGCTCTATTCTTTTAAAGAATTTTGTGGGCTTTTTTTTTTTTTTTTTTTCCTTAGGCTTCTTTTATGTGGTTGTAATGGCCTTTTGCAAAAAATAATACATTTCTTTGAACTCTTTTTTCCTTAACCTATTTTTTCTCCTTAAGCTCTTTTTATGTTTAGACTTTCCCCAAAGTTTGAAGAAAAACATTGACTTGTAAAGTTGAACAAAATTAGACAGAAAGGGGTTATTTGCTAACAAAAGAATGGAGGGCATTTTGCCCGGGGGGGGGGGGGGGGGGGGGGGGGGGTGTTTGGGGGAGAGATGACATAAGTGATATAGTTTAAGAGAAAATATAAAAATATTCATTAAAAACCATCCAAAAACTAACAGAATTGGATGGAAGGGGGAAACTTACTAATGAAACAAAGTTTGAGAGATTAATTAGTACGTTTTATAAGTCATAGGGCAAAGTGACATAGTTCAAGGGCAAATGTGAAAATAATCCTAATTTTTAAGAGCACCCAAAAATAGGGAAAATGCGATGTAAAGGTATTTTTGTACATGGCAGTAGTCGACTCGCTGAGGGAAGGATGTTTGGTGGCGTATATTATTAAAATTTTTAATATTTTTGTAAAATTTTTTATTCAAATCCATTTCTAATTTGTTTTATTTTAAAATAGTTGATGTTTAAAATAAGTAAAAATTACACATTTTAGCCAATTTAGATACCCTAATAAACTAAATGACTTGATCTTATATAATAGTCAATAATGATCAAAACTCTCACTAAATCTTTTTCATCATGCCAAATCTACCTGTATTTGTTATGTGCAAATCCCTACTCTATGTAATGTAAGAAAAATTCAGGCACTCTTTTTTTAGTTCCATATTAATTTTCCAACGACAATTATATGTATTTAAATTCATTTGTTATTGGGTTATAGACCATTTTTAATTTATATGTGTGGTTTAAGTTTCAATATATTAATTCTTCCCCTTTTTGTTTGATATCTTTATTGCCAATATATGTGTTTCCAAAGTGCTCATTAAAAGAAAACATGATATGCGGCATATGAATGAAATTCAAATTGGAATCTATATTCTCATTGCTGATTGACTAATTAAAAACGTCAAAATTCACCATCAAATATCGGGTCATTAAAAACATTAATGGTCTTGAAAAACTTTTGAAGGTGGAAGGATTATTATTATCTTAACAGCTGGATGAATTATTTGAGTTTGGCCAATATAAATTTAGTTTCGCGGACATTTAATTTTTCTACCATCTATATTCGGCCATATATGTCCTTAAATAATGTACAAAATTTTTTAAAAATACTTAAAACATTGTTTAGTATTGAAGGTGTTCTTTATATTTTTAACAATTTGACTTGTCAAATTGATTTTTTTTTTTCAGAAAATGAGGAAATAACATTTTTTTAAACTTTTTGAAGTAAACAATAAGTTTTAAAAATAAATATAGTAAATAGCATATTATGATATAAATAATTTATTTATTGTGTAAATAAATATTATTTACACTGTAAACAAGAGAGCAAATAAATTACTTACACCTTAATTCTATTTATTGTATAAATAAGAATTATTTACACTATAAACAAGATGATAAATAAATTATTCACACTATAAATATGCTATTTACTACATATGTTTTCAAAATCTAATATTAGAAAAGTGATATATGCACATTATCAGAACCTCAAAATCTATATTTGTCACTGTATTCTATCAGCCATATACCCTAGGTTGTTGGTGATAGAAGAGTTGCCCTAAATGAGAACATCCACTCTGTTTATGTCCCAAATAAGCACAATGTAGAATAGTTCTTGTGTTGTCAGTGGTGCCAACATACTAATCCTCAAGGAATTTGCCATAAAAAATTCTAACAATGCCACGTGAGGTCATAATATGTAACATAATAGGTTGTTAGAACAAAATTGTGATGAAAACCATCATCACCCAAGATCATTCATGTCAAATCACTAAGAATATAGATAAGATACAGAAGCTAACCTAAATCCATAGGTGAGATGTGATTCCAGAGTCTGTAGGTTGAGGATCTTGCAAGTCTTGTACGTAAGTTCTCCTTTACAGTATGCCTCTATAATTTCTCTAAAGATGGGGAACAAAAAAATAACGTACGTACTAACTTTGGGACCACAACCCCTTAATATAACTGCTAAACCCTAGCAATTATTCTTAATTATTAATTTAACCTATCATAAAATTAGTAATTATATTTTGGTCTTTATATATAGAAAACCCACACTTAATGATGCATTAAAAGCCCAAAACCCAAATTTGATCACTTTTAATTAGGCAACCTTATGTAATGGCCTTTAATTCACATTTATTTAATATATTAGCCCATATATTGGATTTAGATTCAACAATCTCCCACTTGGGCTATATTTGAAACTTTGTAAATGTGAATTATACCTTATGAGCTCATGAATTTTGCTATCAAAACCTTATGCATTTCAACAATCTTGTCCATTAATCATATCAATATAGGACCAAAGCGACCTTCGTTACATATATCGTAACTCGACCCATAAATGATCACATATACCAATACAACTAATGACAAGATCAAGCATGAAAATTTCATGTAATGTGATCTTAACATGCCCATTTCTAACTGGTCCACCTGAAAACCTTAGTGAGATCAAACCATACCAAAATCAGAGTGTGAATAAACTGAAAACTTTATTTCTACAAAAAATAACCTTAAAATATCCATAAATTGAAATAACTGAAAATATTTTTATATCATAAAAGCATCTAAAGTTACAAACTCCCACTAAAACTGAATATCCTAAAATGATATGACACTTATATGAGCAGTGTGCTCATGAAACATTTTGGGTGGCAATCCCTTGGTAAGCGGATTCGCAATTATAGAGTTTGTACCGATGTACTCTATAGACAACTATCCACTCTGAACTCTTTCTTTCACAACCAGGAACTTGATTTCTATATGCTTTGACTTCATCGAGCTCCTGTTGTTTTTGGAATATAAAACTGCTGACTTATTGTCACAAAATAACTTGAGTGGTCTTTGAATACTGTCTACTATGCGCAGCCCCATGACAAGATTTTGCAGCCATATTCCATGATTGGATGCCTCATAACCCGCTATGAGCTCTACTGCCATCGTAGAAGATGCTATCAGAGACTGTTTAGCACTCTTCCAAGAGACAACACCTCCAGCCAGAAGGTAGACATAGCTTGATGTAGATTTCATACTATCTTGGCATCCAGCATAATCGAAGTTAGTATACCCAATGATCTCAAGCTATTCTGACCTTCGATACGTGAGCATGTAGTCATTTGTTCTCTGTAAATACCTCAAGACTCGTTTGGCTACTACCCAGTGATCATTTTTAGGATTTCTTAAGTACCTGCCCAACATCCCTGTAACGTACGCAATATCCGGTTGCGTACAAACCTAAGCATACATCAGACTCTTTACTGTTAACGCATAAGGAATCTTCTACATTTCCTTAACCTCAAAATCATTCTTAGGGTATTGATTGAGACTAAACCTGTCTCCCTTAGCCACAGGGGTATCACCTAGTTTGTAATCCTACATGCCATATCTTTTGAGAACCTTTTTGATGTAGCTCTTTTATGATAATCCTAGAATACCCCGAGAGTGATCCCGGTGCATCTGTATACCTAACACAAAAGAGGCGTCACCAAGATCTTTCATCTCAAATTTCTTTGATAGAAATCTCTTGGTTTTGTGCAATAAGCCTATATCGTTGCTAGCAAGCAAAATGTCATCGACATATAAAACTAGGAAAATATACTTACTCCCACTGAACTGTGGTATACACAATCATTGACAAGATTCATTTCAAAACCAAAGAAGATGATAACCTGATGAAATTTGTAATACCACTAACGAGAAGCTTGCTTAAGCCCATAGATGGATTTCTTTAATTTGCAAACCATCTTCTTTGCGTCTCCCAACATAAAGTTTTTCGGTTGCACCATATAGATTGTTTCATCAATGTCGCCATTGAGAAACGCTGTCTTAACATCCATCTGATGAAGCTCAAGATCAAAATGTACCACTAATGCCATTATAATCCCAAAAGAGTCCTTCGAAGAAACCGGACAGAAAGCCTCTTTATAATCAATGCCTTCTTCCGTGTAAAGCCTTTAGCGATAAGATGAGCCTTATATCTCTCCACATTGCCTTTCGAATCCCTGTTCATCTTAAATATCCATTTGCAACTAATGGGTCTCACACCTTCAGGCAATGAGAAAAGATCCCAAACATCATTGTCCTTCACAGAATTTATCTCTTCATTCATGGCATCAATTCACTCTTGAGATCTAGAACTTTCTATGGCTTGACGAAAGTTGATTGGATCATCTTCCACCACACCAATGTCAAACTCACGTTCTTGAAGAAATACAATGTAATCATCTGGCACTACACTTCTTCTTTCTTTAGTGAATCTCCTTAATGGCATAGGTTCTTGATGTGGTAAAGTTTGTTCTTGTGGAATAATTTCTGAAATGGGAGGTTCTCTGACATTGTCTTGACTTTGATCTGCTTCTTGAACAATGTCAGGAATTGGAACCTGATCAATGTCAATAGCAGCGGTGGGAATATCAACATATTTCTCTTCAAAAATAAAGTCCCTAACCTTATCTCCTCCCGTAAACTCAACATCCTCAAAAAACTAGGCATTTCCCATCTCAAATATCGATTTAGTCATGGGATCTTAAAACTTGTACCCCTGGATCTTTTAGAGTATCCAATAAAATAACAACTTACGGTCCTTGAATCTAGTTTCTTTTCATTAGGCCTATAAGGCCTTGCCTCAGCTGGACATCCCCAAACATGTAAATGCTTTAGACTAGGCTTCTTGCCCGTCCAAAGTTCGAAAGGGGTTTTGACAATTGCTTTACTTGGAACTGTTAAGGATATATGTTACAGTCTTATGCACTTCTCCCCAGAGTGATTCTGGTAAAGTAGACAGAGAAATCATACTCCTCACCATGTCCTTAGGCGTCCTGTTTTGTCTTTCAGCAACACCATTCATAGTGGGCGAACTCGACATAGTGTACTATAGGACAATACCACTTTCTTCTAGGAACTTAGCTAACGGTCTTAGACGTTGTTCACCTGAATCATCATATCTACTATAGTACTTACCCCCACAGTTAGATCTAATGCTTTTTATCATTTTGCTGAGTTGGTTTTCAATTTCAACCTTATAATTTTTGAACACATCCAGCGACTGTGACTTTTTATGAATGAGATATATATAGCCATATCTGGAACAATTGTCTATGAATGTTATAAAATATTATTGACCATTCCAAGAAGCAAAGGGAATGGCCCACAAATATCTGTATGTATTAGTTCTAAGACATCCAAAGTCCTGTTGGCTTCATATCTTTTTTTATTGATTTGTTTCCCCTTAATATAGTTAGGACAAATATCAAAATCTGTAAAGTCTAAGGGGTCAAGAATTTCGTCTGACACAAGTCTCTCTATTCTCCTTCTAGAGATATGACCCAATTTTTTGTGTCATAACGCAGCTGAATTCTCATTGGTTAATTTTCTCTTTATACCTCTAGTACTTAATTGCAAGGATTCATTAAATGAAGCAATTGTATCAAGTAAATAAAGGTTATCGTAACCTGATAAAGAATCAGAACCAACCAATTTTGAATCATGAAACAAACTAAATTTTCCATTTCCAAATGAACAAGAATAACTAGATTTGTCCAAAGCAGAAATAGAAATCAAATTTTGTCTAAAAGACGATACAATAAATGTTTCATCAAGATCCAAATAAAATCCAGTCTTTAACAATAATCTAAATTTTTCTATTGCTTCAACTTCAACCTTCTTGCCATCGCCCATGTAGATGTACCTTTTACCATCATTTGGCTTTTGGCATCCCTGCATAGACACACTGATGTGAGTTGTTGCATTAGAATCCATCTACCAAGTGTGTTCAGGTACCAAAGTCAAATTAACCTTAGAATAAACCAAATTAAGAAGCATACAATTTTTGGCAAGCTAAGCGTGATAATTGGTACAATGCTTCTTTTTATGTCCTGTAGCTCTAGAGAATAAACAACCCGTACCTTCTGGATCAACCGGTCTCTTTTGTTGTTTCTTTTGAGGTGCCATAACTGTAGCTTTCTTATTCTTGTTTCTTTTCTTCCTATTGTCATTGGAAGTATTAGCCAAGTGAGCACTTTCTGTCTTTTCCTGTTTCAACCTTTCCTCTTCTTGCACACAATGTGAGATGAGCTTATAAAGAGACCAAGTCTCCTTTTGGCAGTTATAGCTTACCTTAAAATGATTGAATTGTGCAAGAAGAGATATAAGAACCAAATGCACTAGCAAGTCCTTAGAAAGATCAAGCTTAAGTGCTCTCAATTTTGAAGCAAGATTAGACACCTCCATGATGTACTCCCTAATGTTCCCCTTACTTTTGTATCTCATTGAGATGAGGCTTGCCAAAAATGTACTTTTTTCAGCCTTTTTATTTTTGTTAAATCTCTTTTCAATGTCTTCAAGGAACTCTTTGCCTGTCTTTATCGTTTTCAATATAGTGCCCCTAAATGCTTCTGGAATGGCCTTCTTCATAATCATCATACATATGTGATTTGACTTCTCCCGCCTTTCCATGTCCCTCTTTTCATCAGAGGAACTCTTACCTATAAGAGGTGCAGGAGAAAGAACCCTTAAAGTAAGGTCGAGATCCACGACTCCAAGAACTATAAGGAGGTTCTCTTGCCATGATTTGAAGTTGCTACCATTTAGCATAGGAATTAAATTGATGTTGACAGTAATATTTGAGGCAGAACTAGTAGCTGAATCAAAGAACAAAACAAACAAATCCAAAAGTAAGCTCACATAAGAATCCAAAATAATAATAACAAATCCAAATAAAAGTAACTCCATCTCAAGCTATCAGGCACTCCATTAATATTTAGTCTTTGGATAGAAATGTTAACTTGTAAGTGATATCTTGGTGTAGTAATCAAACACTGACAATAAGAACATGTCAAACAATAAATCTTCCTTTAGGCCGATTTATTGTTTACATGTAAAACCATATAATCATCACGTGTTTATCACTACAGGTGTACATGCAATTCTGTCAAATATTGCCTTCCTTTGGGCCGGTCAATATTCACATAAGTTGTATGGACATAACCGTTTATATTCCAAAACAAATTAATTTCCACAAGAGAGACCACTTTGGTGACATGTTAATTCAATTAATTCATCTCAATATATATATAATACCAATATTTGAATTTAAAATTGCACCAAAATTGACCAAAATAAAAATAAAAAAAAAAATTTTGGTCAAAAGTCAACCTACTCAAAGTCAACTAGTCAAAGTCAACGTCAACTTGACTAGGTCGGGGCTGGACTGGGTCGGGTGGACCCAACTCAGATCCCAACCCAACCCTCCTTTATTTTTCCTTTTCTTTTTTTTTTAATCAGGTCACCCAGTGGTTGAACCCCTAGTGACTGTCTGGTCATGGGCTGAGCCCGTGTTTGCTTTCTTTTATCCAGTCACAGACCTAGTTGGGCTCGTGTATACCCGATTTTTTTTTTATGATATGGTAACCTAGAGGTTTAACCCCTGGGTTATAACCGGTCCTTGGCCCAACTAGGCCCATGTAAAGAAGCTGAATAGGGTTTGGGCTTCCCAAAAAAACCCTAGGGGTTGAAAGACCCCCTTTGGGTGAAGCTGGTGCAGGAAGCCTATCAACTGCCTTTGCACCTTTTATCTGGCCAGTGCCCAAGAGGTACAACCAGAAGGGGCCGACGTTGGCGGTCGCAATGCCAGCCACTGGCCAATGGTCCCATGCTTTTTTTTTTTGTGAGTTTCTTGGGCGGCGGCTACAGGCCGCCCCTCTTCCCATTCTCGCAGCAGCTAAAGGCCGCAGCTTGCTCACCGGCGCAAAGCCCGACGCCGATGATGGTAGGGTCAGCTGCCAACCTAAATTGTATTTTTTTTTAATTCTTCTTAATGCAACAGCCAAAGGCCGTCGCTTTCCTTCTTGCGCTGGGCCTTTTGTCTTTCTGGCGCTGCCAGAGTCCTTCGTCGACCGTGGTAGGGTGCCGCCGGCTGAATTTCTAATGAATGGTTTTTATGTACATAAAACCAAAACTTATGTATAATATACGAACTGTATAAAACCAAAACCAAAAACACATATATAAATCGTATTCAACCTTTTGCACGAAAACTGAATCCAAAACCGTATATGACTGATATATTAAATAAGTCCATTTATATTCAATCCTAAATATAAATCCTTATATATTAAATCAAAGCTTGTGTCTATGTATTTTTGAATACATTAATGTATTCCTTAAATAATTCAACCAAAATTTCAAACAATTGTTCTCAAATTCAACAATTTTAAAGAACAATAGATTGTTAAATTTGAGAATTTTTTTACGAGAATCACATCTAGAAAATTATTGATTCTCAATGATTTAACATGAAGAGGCTCTAGATACCACTTGTTAGAACAAAATATTATCATGAAAACCATTACCACCCAGGATCATTCATATCAAATCACCGAGAAAATTAATGAGATACAGAAGTTAACTTAAATCCAAGGATTAAATGTGATTTTTGAGTCTGTAAGTTGAGGATCTTCTAAGTTTAGTACATAAGTCTTTCTTCAAAGAATGTCTCTGTAATCTCTCTGTAGATGGAAAACAAAAAAATAACACACGTGCTGACTTGGGGACCACAACTCCTTTATATAACTGCTAAACCCTAACAGTTTTTCTTAATTATCAATTTAGCCCATCATAAAATCAGTAATTATATTTTGGTCTCTACACATAAGAGGCTCACACTTAATAATACATTAAAAGGCCAAAATCTAAATTGATCACTTTTGATTAGGCATCCTTATCTGATACCCTTTAATTCACATTTATTTAATTTATTAGCCTATATATTGGATTTAGTTCCAACAGTTGATTGATAGACCAAATCATTGTTTTGAGATGAATTTCCCCATCACCACCTCATCTTTGTCATCCTAATCATCACCATTGAAGTATTCTCCCATCTCAATCTCTGTCCCGAGAATGGAATCCCTTGTTTTCTTTCGAGATAAAGTCATCGTCCAAGTAAGCATCGCTCATTACACATTTCTCAATTCCTTCCTCAATGCATCTGACTGATACCCGTAGTCATGGAGGGAAATCAACGTCGTTGAACCGCGCGGTGTAAACAATGTAAGCAACATATTGTGCGTTGCGGGACAACAACCGCGGCCTTGTTCTTGCTTGGATCAAAAGTTGGGCTATGTCATATATGTGTGCCATTTCTGAAAATTTGCACAACTTGCCAATTCACATGCTATGTCAATTGGCGTTGAAAGTTAAGATCAAAGTTTTCCTACCATAATTCTATATGAAGAATTACCTGGAAATAATAGGTTTGTAGTTTGATACACGAAAAAACATTGAGCCCAACACATCTTGGTCGGCACAGAGATTGTATATGTCCCACGGTATAGATAGGTCTCTGAGTGCGAGCATACACAAAAATTTACCACTCATTTTATCTAACATAAAACTCTGGTCACCCAAAGATAAAGAACGTTAGAATTGAACATACCAAAAATAAATAAATAAATGAATCAGGGTTTTTTTTGTACTATTTTATACTATACATTTTGTGCTTATTAACATTGTCTATCAGTTCTATAGTTTTTTTTTATCCACTACTAGTTTTGACCAATTGAATAACTACTTTAAAAATTGTTAACTTGTTAATTAACTTGTTCACTCTATATCTCACAAATAGTAAGGATTTATTTTAGTAGTTAAAATTAGCATTTAAGTAAGGTACAAATTAGATATGATATTTATTACAATTTAATGGTACAATTTTGAGAGCTTATAACATTTTAATAAGCTTAAAATATAGGGGATAAAATAGTAAGTAACTCTTAAAAAAACGTACTATGTGCTATAACATGTTTCTAGTATTTCACATATTTTGATTGAAGTTGCTCCACCATTTCCTATTATCACCTCTCATCTTGAATCCCGTGGAGTAAAATCATTGTTAATTCATTCAACAAGCTACTATACAACATTTTGCATCTCTTTTAAGAAAACATCATGTTAGAACATAATTTTACCATGAAAACCATCATCAACAAGAAATGTTCATATCAAATTATCGAGAAAATTAATATGATGCAAAAGCTAACCTGAATTCATAAATAGAATGTGATTCTTGAATTTATAAGTTAAGGATCTTTCAAGTCTAATATATACACTTTTATTTAATACATTCAACCATATTTGGATTAGTTCTAACAATCTTCTACTTGGGCTATATATGCAACTTTATACATATGAATTATACCTTATGAGCACATGAATATTGCTATCAAAACCGTATGTATTTCAACGATCTTGTTCATATCACTTCAACAAATATGCTCTTCAATGACATGTAAAAAATGTCGTTGATTAGTTTTCACGACATTTTTTCATATGTCGTTGAATCAGGGTGCCGTGGAAAGTCTACGACATTTTTTTTCGTGTCCTGCTTAATGTCATTATTTCTTTTTTCATGACACTAAAATACTGTTATCTTAATTTTTTTCAATTCTGTGAACGTTTCTGACACAACATTGAAGAAATGTTGTGATTAAGATTTACTGATAACTCTAAGAAAATGTCATCGAAAAATTTTTAATGACACAAGCAAAATGCCATAGATCTTTGTAAATAAAAAAAATTTTAAAAAAATTAAATTCAGTTTTATTATCATTTTTTAAATATAATTTTTTATTATCATTATTTAATTAATAATTATATAATTCATAATTTTTTCCTTAAAAAATTCATAATTATGTATTATCAAGTTCAAATTTCACAAATTATGAACATAAAAAAATAATGATTGCTAACATGATTATAGATAAATAAAAACAATCAACAATACATTTCAAGAGAACTCAAAGCCAAACACCAATATCAAAACTTAGGCTTTGGAGTGCATAATCATAAGTAGAATAATTATAATAATCATTATAAATCATCTCCTCTTAGCCACATGAACAATTACATTTTTCTAAGTAACTTATTCCAACAAGTCATGTGCATCTTGTATTCGGGTAATTAGCGGCGGCAGTCCAATCCCATTTGCATCTCCTATTCAGCTACTTGCAACAACAAATCAACACTGGAACCAACAAAAAACAAAAATATTGAATTGTATAGTCATATTTCATGGTCAATCAGTAAACAACATCTCAAGAAATGGAAATCAATAAGCAACTCAAAAAATGGAAAAAAAGAAGAAAATAGAAATCAAGGAATTATGAATCGCTGGTGTCTTAACTCTAGAAACATTGGTTTTGTTTAAATTTTTGGTTTTGCTTCATGTTAAAATGTGGTTTTAATTTGACTAGCTAGTTTTGTTCATGTTTCTGGTTTTCCTTCACATGTTTTGTCGAATGTTAAAGAGTGGCTTCAATTCGCCTAGGAGTTTAGGCCCACTCTTACTGTCTTTATTGCTCTTGTTTTTGTAGGTTGTTTTGCCTGATGCTTTCTGTACTTTGTTTTGCTTTCATTGAAGTCCACTTATTAACCCAAAAAATAAGAAATAAAAAAAAAAAATACCTGGTTTGTAAACGACAATAAAGTATGGAAAAAAATACCTGTCGTTCAACTATACAAACAAAGGGTCTTCTAAAACTGAAGACGTCATTTTCAGACACAAACAAGAAAAGAATTTAGCACAAAAGCTAATGTTGTTGTTGGCTTAAATGACAATGGAATTTATCAGTCTCTTATGGTTCCCCACGTCCTAGCCCGAAGAACGACGTCGTTCGCCACGTTGTTGTTCTTTTCTGGCAGAGCTTGAGCTGTTGGTGCAGAGGAGGTCACCAATCCGAAGAGGAGACGAGACTGCAAGTCAGCCAAAGGAAATCGGCATTAGAAAAATGACAGTACTCAAATTGAATTATTTGTAGCAGAGAAAAAAGGCAAGAGATGTGTCTCACCTTTGGAAGTCATTTATATGAATTTGTACCCTGAAAATTGTTCTTATCAAGATCCAATTTATGAAACAGTGTATAATATTTATGAAATAAAATTAAAAAAAAAAAAACAAAGGTAAAATCACAAGACTTAGCGAACCTGAGAGGAAGCCTTGCAGTGTTTTTTCTTCGGAGAAGAAGATTTTCCCATTTTGTTTTTTTACCTGTAAATCACTAAGCAAAGAGATGACAAAAAGCAAACCCAGAAAAGACAACAACAACAACAACAACGGCGACAATAATAATAAAATAGAAGAAAACAAAGAAAAAATAAAGGAAGTGGAAAAGGCGAAGAGAATTCAATTAATGCGTGAATAATTGGGGATGAAATTGAGAAAGAAAGTGAAAGCAAAAAAGAAATCAAGTAAGATGAGTTTCTTTTTCTATTTACTAAAGGATGGTGATCTTTAATGCCAATTTCCTCAGATTATTGAGTTTTCTGCAACTCAATTGGATTCCCTTCTCAATGTATTCATGCAAGTCGGAAGAGGAAATCAATTATTTCCTGTAAATCATATTCCTTTCTCCCTTTAGTTTACTGCTACTCAATTGGATCGTCACTTTTTGCTGCTAAGTTGAGCTCTCGGGTGTACAAAACAGAGATATAAAGAACAAGGAGAGAAGAAGTATTGCGTGAAGTTAAAACAAAGTGCCAATATTTTATAAGAAAACTTGCAAATCTGAAAACAAAAAACAAAGCGCCAAATGCTGTTGCCAATCTCTTTTTTTTTTTTTTTTTCCTTTGAAGTTAAAACCATTCCACCGCCAATCTGAAAACATGGATGCCCTATCAAAAAAAAAAAAAAAAGAAGAAGAAGAGAGAAACGCGGTTGCTATTACCCTATTATTATCTCTATCTCCTATTTTTGTGTTGTTTTGTTTTTCAAAGAAAAAAAGAACCGTTTTTTTCTCTGTGGAAGTATGCTGAACTCAGCATATATATGTATATGTATATATATATTTTATTTTATTTTTTTGAATTTCAAACACGCCTACACATTATTCATTATATATATTAGTACACAATAATTACCATATCAAACGACATTTAATTTAAAATTATTATATTTCTATTATCAAGGTTATATATAAAATTTATAATTTTAAATTACGTACATTTGCAATTCAGTTGTAATATTTTGTTTTGTTAATATAATTTTCAAGAACTCTTTCTGATTTTAAATTTTAATAGTTGATTTTTAATGTTTCATTAAATAGTCGTTTTGAAGGAAATCGCTGATAAACTTTAGTTTACGCTAGATTTTCTCATTGCTACACGATTTTTTCAGCAATACATATTTATTCTTTCAGAATTATATATATATATATATATATATCTTAGCATGAATACGTTGCCATTGCAAAACCGAAAAAGAAATGTGACCATCAGTCAATTTATAAATTTATCTTTCTTTTTTGGTATTAAAAAGTTATTTTCAACGTAACTGAAAAAAAAAAAAAAAAGAACCGGCCACAATATGATTCTAAAACATAGGACTGGATGTATGAATTATATTTGAGTCTTGATTAGTAGATTAATTTAATTCTTTATTTTAAAAAGCAAACAGAGTAATTAACCTTATTTTAAATTACATATATAAAAAAGGTATTAATTTCTTATCTAAAAGTATTTCTCAACGTTAACCAATTGGTCTCCTTTCTTGTAGCTTTCGTGGCAGGAGCTTTTGGATCACTTGGGGCCTTTTTTTTAATCAACTTTCATATGTTTTCGACAGTGTAAAAAAAAGTTTCACTAATGATGTTAAACAACTATCCAGGTAAAGGACAAGTTGTGGTTTTCTCTATCATAAAAGGCAAACTGAAAACAAATTTGTGAAACTAAAAATTAGATTTTCAGATCAAGGAAACTGAGATTTAGAACCAACCACAACCAGTTAGCTTATAACTATCACTGGTCCCTTTTTCCCACTCATTAGTTTATGATACATATAAATCAAGTGACTTATTTTTGTAACCGAACACAGTGAGCAAATGAGTTGCACATCGTATTTCCATATTTATGTTTTGCATGACCTATAACTATGCTTTTATACAAATATCTTTCGTTTTTATAAAGCTTTTTTTTTTTTTTAAATATTCCCTTAACAATTTGTTTTCATTCCGCATGATAAAACAATCTCTTCCCATGTAAAAATTAAAAACCTTTGAGCCTGAAGCACAAAAGTATTGTACGCATGACCTTTTACAGGTGTAAATTTAAGTGTGCATGAAGGGTTAATAGCTTATATAGAGTAAGGAAGTTTTTGTTTTTGTTTTTTTTTCAAAAGATTACTTATCATGTCAAACTGATTTTTTGTTTGCATCCTTTTCATTTGTAATAGGTTAATCTGCACACTCACCCATTTTCCTGATTTTAAAAGCGCTAAAATCTTGGTTTGTTTCTCTATGTCTTACTTATATAATGAATTTTGGCTAAGGTCTTACAATACTAACTAAATTATATGTAAACATTATAGGTGAGAGAAACCAAATAACTAACGACCAGTAGTGTTTTTTCAATTGAAAAGATTGATAGATATTTGGTAAAGACCATTGGGTGAATATTATGAAATTTGAATAGAATTTTTATGACATTAAATTTACAACATTTTTATAGTAATGTCGTAAAAGTATGGATATGATGACATTTGATAATTAAATGTCCTCTTAAAGTGCTTTTAACAACATTTTGAGAAAAATGTTGTAAATTTTCTGTCGTCAAAACCACTTTTTGTTGTAGTGATAAACCATATCAATATAGGATTAAAACGACCTTCGTTACATAAATCGTAATTAGACCCATCAATAGTTACATATACCAATATAACTAAAGACAAAGATCAAGCATGGATCTTAACACGCCTGTTTCCAACTAGTCCACCAAAAAAAAAAAAAAACCTTAATGAGATCAAACCATACCAAAATCAAAGGTGAATAAACCCAACTTTATTTCTATAGAAAATAACCTAAAAAATATCCATAAGTTGAAATAATTGAAAATGTCTATATAAAAAAAATCTAAAATTACAAACTCTTACTAAAATTGAATATCCTCAAAAGATATGACACCTAAACGAGCTATGTGCTCATGAAACATTTTAGGTAGCAACTCCTTAGTATGCGGATCCACAATCATGGAGTTTGTATTGATATGCTCTATAGACAACTGTCCACTCTGAACACTTTCTTTCACGACTAGAAACTTGATGTCTATATACTTCGACTTTGTCGAGCTCCTATTGTTGTTTGAATATAGAACTGCTGATTATTGTCACAAAATAACTTGAGTGGTCTTTCAATATTGTCTACTATAGGCAGTCCCGTGACAAAATTCTATAGCCATATTCCATGATTGAACGTCTCATAACATGCTATGAATTCTGCCACCATGGTTGAAGAGGCTATAAGAGACTATTTAGCACTCCTTCATAGACGACATCTCCAGCTAGAAGGTAGACATAGCCTGACATAGATTTCATACTATCTTGGCATCTAGTATAATCGGAGTTAGTATACCTAACGATCTCAAGCTATTTTGACCTCCAATTAATGATCATTTAGTCCTTTGTTCTCTGTAAATTCCTGAAGACTTATTTCGCTGCTATCTAGTGATCCTTTTCAGGATTGCTTAAGTATCTACCTAACATCCCTATAACGTATACAATATCTGGATGTGTACAAACCTGACCATACATCAGATACCTACTATTGACGCATAAGCAATCTTCTATATTTCCTTAACCTCAAAACATTCTTAGGGCACTGATTGAGACTAAACTTATCTCCCTTAGCCACATGGGTATCATCTGGTTTGTAATCCTATATGTCATATCTCTTGAGAACCTTTTCAATATAGCATTTTTGTGATAATCTAAGAATACCTCGAGAATGATCCTAGTGTTTCTATATACCTGACACAAAAGAGGCATCATCAAGATCCTTCATGTCAAATGTCTTTGATAGATATTTATTGGTTTCGTACAATAAGCCTATATCGTTACTGGCAAGCAACGATATAATTTTTTATTGACCTATCAAAGAATTATCTTTGTTTTTCCAAAAAGAAAGGCTAAATGACTAGTGAACTAAAACCTGCATGATGTTATTACTTATATCACAAATTTGCCTAAAAAAGTCATAAAAATAAAAGTCTCTTGCAGGAAAAAAGTCTAATTCTCTACAAAAAGTCTTTCTTCAACGTTGATCTTTCTTCATACGTGGATCGATTGCGAAGTCTATTCTTTTTTTTTTTTTTTGGTTTATTGGGGTTTTGCTTAGCTATAACTTTTTAATTTTCCTTTTCAACTCCTGTTTTTTCTAAGGAAATTAACTTTTTTTCTCCTTTCTGACTCTCTCTCTCCCTCCGAAAAGTTGCTTTTACTTTTTTGCTTGGTATGATTTTTTCCTTATCTTTAGCCTGTCATTTTCTATGTCATATATAAACAAATCTATTACAATTCAATACACAAATTCTATGTTATAAACATTGTTAAAAGGATTTCAACCATCGCCTTACCTAGCATCTAATTTGGCGTCTTCCCGTACAAATTCATACATGTTATTGAGAAATATATGCAAAATCTTAAAGATTTGGAAGTATTGTCACCGATGCCATTTTTTGAGACTTAGTTTTGTTTACACCACAAAATAGTAAAAATTATTATATCACAAATTTGATATATTTTTGTGTTCCTTAGGGATATTTGGTATCCCATCGGGATATTTTTTGTGTCCTACAAAAATATTTTGTGGGCCTTGTCAAGATATGTTTTGAGGCTTTTGGATAAATGACTTTAAGAAAAAAAAATTTTAGACATATTACCTCTTTTTTTTTTTTACATAAAAAATCAAGCCTTTAGACAAAAAACTTGCTTCAATTTTTATTTTTTTCATCATGTTGAGGTTTCTTTCCTTGCTCAGGGTATTTTTTTCATCTTTCTAAAGAAAAACTGAAACAGTTTTCCTACTCAGGAGGGTTGATTTTTGTGCAAAAAAAAAGAAGTCATTTATCCAAAAAAAGTTTTTTAGGAGGCCCTTTTGTCAAAATTTTCCTATGTTTTGGGTCTTAATGAGATATCTTTTTACAAAACACATCAACCAAATTTTATCACTTCTAGCACCAGAGATCACACCGGCAGCAGCAATGGCAGTGATCCTGAGAGGTGGCAAAGGAGAACAAAATGACGGCAACAAATCGGATCTGGGCATGGCGATGATGCTATCGATCTTTCACTAGCCTACCGTTCATCCTCTCAGATCAATCGTCGTTAGGATGGCCTTCTCTACAACTTGTTGCCCATAGCTGAGGGAGGGAGCTAATCTCCTCCAACGTTGGATCCGCCATCACTCCTTGTAAACAACCGCAACAATCGTCGAAGCTCGCGACGACAGACCCTTCAGTAGAGACCCTCAAGCCGCTGTCGACAACGATCGCGACTAGATGGGTCGTGAAGCTTGTTGAAACCATCGTCATTTTTTCAGCACCAGCGAGGGTTGCAGATCAGGCCAAGATCTGCAGGTAAAGAAAACAAGCTCCAATCCATTCCAATCTATGACGTCGCATCTCTAGTGCGAGGATGATATGTTCAACGGCGATGACGAAGCCAAGGTGAAGGACAACGAGCAGCGATGGAGAAAATAGGATAGAGAGTGGAGAAAAGAAGAGAGTGAGGAGGAAGGAGATTGAAGATAAGACAAAGAGGGAAGAAAGAGAAACAGGGGAGAGAGAAAATCGGAGGCAGACGGAAGAGAGTAAATGGAAAAAAGAAGAGGATTTTTTTTTTCTTTTAGAAAGAGATCAAAATTTATGACATAAATAATTAGATTGGTTTAAAAGATGATATATTGTATAATTTTCTTTAAAGAATTTTAAGTGCAAATTTCAAAATTTCTCATTAAATTACTGGCCTTGTCACAAAATACCCTCTAACATTTAGTTTTTATCCAGTCCTCCAAACTTTAGTACACTTGTAAATTTTCCCCTACAAAAAATTACATATGGCTTTGTTTGCCTTAGGAGTTAGGTTAATAACATTGCAATTACAAAATTACACCTAGAATTAGGTTTGTATGAAACAGGAGTTTTCGTTTTTTATACTTCTCAAATTAAGGATTATGTCTAACCTAAAAACCTTTGGAGCTTCAACTATGACAGCCAACAATAGTTCCAAGATTTTCTCTTATTATTATTTACTATTGGTACTGCCTTAAATGTTTTCTCTTAAACAACAGACGTATGTAGTATATAAAAGTTATCGTATCCACAAGGAAGTGAAAATTTATAACTCGAGAGATTGATAAAAATAAACGTTAAAAGAGGCAAGCAGTTTTTGAAAATAAAGTTTAAAATGAAATAAATATTTTTGTGATTTTTTTTAATTTTAAAATATAAAACATAAAATTAAAGAGATGAAGCTTTGAGAATCTTTCGTATGTTTCGTAACTGGTATGGAATTTTAACTCTAATTAATAATTATCTAAACCATTTGATCTATTATATATTTTCTCATTAATTGCAAGCACTTTTACTAATTTTATAAGTCAATTAAGAGCGACAATATAGCAAGCCTTAATGTAGTAAGGGTCTTCCTATAAAAGTGGCAAAATAATCATATCTAACTAATGATTAGGTGCACTAATTATGAAAATTATAACCGCTGTCACTACAATTATAATTAATATAATTTCAAGATAGAAAAGATAATAACAAACCAAAATGAATATATTTTAATGGAATAAATCATAGCGTTAATTTTGGCAACACCTTATCTTATTAAATAGTTTAAGAATACATTATGACATCTTTTGTCGACAATAAATTAAGAATTACCAAGCATGTACTGTGTCAGTCTATATCTATAATGCAGCAAAAGCTCAACTTAATAAACAAGCATGACTTCAGTATTATTAATATTAATTATGCAACACAATTAAATTACATAAAGAAAGCATGGCTGAATTTATGTAAGAATTGGGTAGCATAACAACATTAATAATTATTAAAAGATAAAAATATAATTTATTCCACAAAATATAAGTCTTATAATGCAGATATAGAGTCAAAATCAATACTAAAATATTATGCATATAAGATTATCTTTCTATCTCATCAGGCTTTTTATACAAATTTAGATATTATTTTATTATTTTTAGGTGACATAAAGAAGGATGAGAGAAGGGGCCAAAGGCCCGTGGATGTGTGCATTCAGGGGGAGAAATCTCCCCTTTTATAGTGATAGAAAAATCACTATTTAAATAGCAAAAATATTATTATATTAATTATATTATATTATATTTATTATTATTATTTCATAACAACTTGCAAGGCACCTTATCTTCACCACTAGCCAACTAATGGCTGGTTCTTTTATATTTTTTTAATATTTGATGACATCGTGTTGATGTAGGTATTGATGCCGTATATTATTTACATTGTTGTCTGTTTTTACTTTTTTTTGTATTGTTTTGCTCTGTTTTTCTTTCAAATTTTAAATCTAAAATTCACCAAAGTACTAAATTAATTATTTTACAAACAAATGATTTACAATAATTATTAAAAATATTTATTTTACAATAAAATACACAAAAATTAATTACAAACTTTTAAAATTTCTAGTCTTTTTTTGGTTTGACACATATATGATTTTTAAGACTTGAAAATATTTTTAAAAATTACTAAAAATATAATAAAAACATATTTACAAATTTAAAACACACTATCAAACACATTAAGGGTCCGTTTGGTAAATAGATTCAAATTAGTTATTTGATTTGAGTTAGTATGATTTGAATTAGGATTTGAGTTAGTGATTTGAATTGTTATTCGAATTGACCTTTGGATGTATAATAAGTTTTAATATGAGTATAGAATAAAATTAGAATATGTGTTTGGAAAGGGAGTGAAAATAGTTTTTGATTTATTAATGTTAATGATCTCAAAAAATATGCAATATAGATCTTAATTTATTCATCTCTTCACTAGAAACATAATGAAAAAAGAATCATCTCAATTGGATATCAAATAAAGAAGTTATGATTTTTTCCCTCAAATATAAGAGGAAGAATTTTAGTTTTTACTGTAGCAGAGATATCCGAATATCAAAAGTTTAAAGGGAGTCAGAACTCTAAAAACTTGAATTCTTGATACACAAAGGATTCGGATTTTTGAGAAAACATACACGTATCTAAATGATTCTTGATACTTGAATCTAAATTTGAGTTCATTGAGTACAAAGAGTACTCTAAACAAACAACCCCTAAGACTCAAAATAAAATAACCGCTTATTATTTTTACGGTTTTGATTATTTACAAATTAAACGCGCGGTTAACACACTAAAACGACTCTAAAAATTATCAAAATATTATTAAACATAAAAACACATTAAAAACACATTTTTAAATATATTTTAACACCAAGACACTAAAATACTGATTAACACAAAAATAGTATTAATTAGAGGATTTAATAAAAAATAAAAGTATAAATAAATAATTTAGGCCTTGTAAAATATATACTTTTGTAGTCCCATCAACAATAAATTCACCTTCGATTTAGGCAAAAGAGATGTTGTCTTATTATATATCAAATATCAAATACTTATAAACTTTCCCACACTTTCAGATATTAAAAAAAAAAAAAGGAAAAAGAAAGAAAGATAGAAAGAAAAACACTCCCACGGCCAGATAAAAAGAAAGTTGTGGCCCCATGCACATAACTTCCATGAAAAGCATTAATACGCTTATCACTTAGCAAAATACACTCAGTCATTAACCATCCGACGACAAAAAGAAAATTACCAAAAACTACACATTCAACCACAAATTAAGATAAACAACAAAAAATTATGCTGACGATTATTAGAGATTTTAATTCTTTTTGAAGTGCCTTCATCCATGCTGAAAATTTTGCCTCCTCACACAGTAGTCATAGTACAAGGAGCAACTCTCTTCTTCTCTTTCTAATATGAACAAAACCTTCAAATTTTAAGGTTTCTAAACTTGGGGAAAGAAACGTCTGAGAAAAAAAGAAACCACCCCTAAAATAACATAAACACTTCTCTTTAGGCAAATTTTACTAAAATGCCCTAATTTTTATGTCATGTATATCTCGCGTGTAATTTTTCGTTAGCAAACTGACAGAAGGGAAAAATTTGCAAGTATGGGGAGGAGACGGTTGTTAAAAACCAAATGTCCAATGCATTTTGTGACGTGGTCTATAATTTTGGGGGAAAACTAGAAATTTGTCCTATTTTTGATGCCACTTTCTCCCTTTACATCTTAACTTTAAGGATTACTTATAAAAATTCGCCCTTGAACTATAGCCTTTGTAACACTTTACCCTCTAAACTTTAAAATATAACATCTGTTTCTATTAAAGTATGAACTGTAAACAAAAATGATCATTCTGTTACAATTTTAATGATAAATTGACAAACAATTTTAAATTAGGAGTATTTTGATAATCCTAGTTATAAAAATAACCAAAAAATTGAAACTACAATAAAAATAGTCTCTATTAATGATTAAAATGAAAAAATCAATTAAAGACATACTAATATTCAGATCCCTTTTTTTTCAATATACCAAAATTTTCTTCAAAATTTTATTAACTTTTATTCACATCCAAAAAAATATTTTGAAATTTTAAAAGATATAAACACCAATGAAAACTTTAAAAATATGAAAGAAATTTTATTAATACTATCATAGTTTTTTTTCTCTTTGAAAATTTTGTGCTACATTTTTTGTTATTTTGAATATGGTTGTGTTATATTCTTTTTCATTTCACGAATATATATGCTTTTAAAATATCAAAATACTTTTTTGGGTGTGAAAAAAGTTAATAAAATTTTGAAGAAAAATTCAGTATATCCAAAAAAGAAGAATCTAAATAGTAGTATGTTTTTAATTGATTTTTTTTTTTGTTTTTAATCATCAATAAATACTATTTTTATTATAGTTTTAATTTTTATGATTATTTTCATAACTAGAATTATCAAAATAACCCTAACTTTATAATCATTTGTCAATTATCTGTTAAAATTCTAACAAAAAAACCATTTTTGTTAACAATTATAATTTATGAGGAATAGATATTACGTTTTGAAGTTCAGGGGATAAAATATTATAAATGTTATAATTAAAGGGGGATTTTGATAATTAATCCTAGCTTGAATATAACGTAATTCTAAGGCAACGGCACAAATGACAAAAATGAAGTGGTAAGTTGAGATAGGTATTTTTTTTTTTTGGTTCTTTTTTAAATATGTGAAATAGTCGGAAATATTGAATAAACCCATTAACAAACCCGTTAGATGAACCATATTGATGTCGTGTCTAATAGGAGGAAAACGAATAAGTATTTTTTGGGTTAACAAAAATATTGAAAAAAATAAAGTAAATTAGTTCTTAACTAAATGAAAACATATATAGTAATTATAAAATTATGTCATAAAAACCTAATAAACAAATGCTCAAACAAAATAAATTCCCATAGTGTGTGATAAAAGAGTAGCCGTCTTCATGTCATTGTCATGTTTCTTATCATGTCTATATGTTGGGTCAAGGTTTTGTGCTCGCTCTCGAAACCTATATTAAAAGCCTAACTAACCGAATTATTTAGGCTGAGTCGATTTATTAATGATTGTGTTAGGCCACGTTGAACGGTTGAATTAGAGGATTACTATTGTTTATAAATTGATATTCAAAAGGCGGAACACTAAGTTTGATTTACATATAAAAGTAACTTCAACTAATATTTAAAATCCAAAAATTATTCCGAACCTTATGCATACCACCGTGTCTATCTCTCAATATCACGTAATGCTCCTAGGACGGGAGATTTTTAAAATTGACTTTTTGGAAAAATTATTTGGTGAATGACCTCTTTTTTTTTGGGACAGTTTTTGACACAAAAAAGGTTTTTTAGACATCAAAACGGTTCTAGTTTTTTTTTTTATCATGTTGAGGTTCCTTATTCTACTATAGTTATTTTTCTTATTTTTTTGAAAAAAATTGAGACAGTTTACCTGCACAGAAAATCGTGTTTTTTTGGTTCCAAAAAAAAAAGAGGACCTTTACTCAATTCCAATTTTTTTTGTCCCTTTCTTCAAATTCTTCCTCCTAGGACCCACCAAGCCCGTCCATTAAATCATTTTCTATTCATTTTTTCTAAATTTTGATGTTGTAGGATATTTTTATTTTCAAACCAGAGTTTAAGGTCTTTTTTAATAGTTTCTCCATTGTATCACACTTATGTCTTTAACTTTTAAATTTATACTTAATTCATAACTTTCCGTGATTAATGGCTAATTTTGATTATAAAAAAAGGATCTGAACGGCTTTAAAGAAAAAAAAAATCAAATGTGATGAAAATTTAAGTTTTTTCTTTTTTTTTTTACCGGAAAATTCAACCTTTGGCCAATAATGGTGTAAATTTGGTATGAATTTTAAATGTGAGGCATAAATTTGATAGAAAGTAAATTTTGGAACTAACTTGTGCATATCAACTTTCATGTTGATACGTGTTGAAAAATGCTAAAATACAAGACATAATGTTTAATGTTAATCATAGCAATACATATTTTCTTTGACGTGTGGAACTAGGTTCTAAAAGTTATTCGACCACTTGGAGAAAGATCCAACCAATATATTAGCTACTCGGACACACATTGAAACCTCCACAAGTGGAAACATTTTTTCGATGACTTCTAGATGGCATACATTAACTATTATTGAATGACTTCTAAATGTCTTGGTCTACTGTTCTTGAATAATTTTCATTTGTTCGAAAACTAATGAAAGGTTTTTATTACAGTAATTTTTCGTTTTTTGTTTTTTGTTTTACCATAATTGTTGAAAACTTTACATTATTGATTAGTGTTTCAAACAAAATGGCCAAAACCACAATATATATTAAATTAATAAAAGTTTTGTCCACAGTTGACTCCAGCATTAAACTTCCAAATTAAAAAAAAAGCTAAAAAATAATTAAGCAAATACAGATTGACCTTACCTTAAAAAAAAAAAAAAGATTGACTTATTTATTGAATTGAGTTGTCTGGTATGCCTTTCTATTTTTTTTTTTTTCCTTTTGGATTTCAAAATTATTTTTAAAGAGTTTTTAGAAGTCTTTCATTTGTTTCAACCTACTAGAAAAATTTTCAACTAGAATGAGCTTCTCAAGAAAGGTATTCTTCCAAAGGGTAAAACTTCTTTGGTAAAAAATAAGTGTGAGAAAAGATACATGTAGCGTGGTGGAAAGATTTTTAGGACTTATCTTTCATAATTGTTTGATATGAGTGATTCAAAATTCTCCTATGAACCCTAATTGTAATATTTTTAGTTTGGGGAGATTCTAAAACATACCTACTCAATTATTTTAGGTGTCAAATTATTTTATCACCCTCATTATTATAAGAAAATAAACAAATTAAGGATAAAATAGTAATCATGCAAAATAAAATATTTTCTATTCTTTCCTTATAACAACATGTCAAATTTTATTTCCCTATATTTTTCTAATTTATCTTCTTCCTACCTTAAAAAAATTTCATGTTGAGAATTCACATACTTTATTACAATTTTTTTTTTTTTATATAAGGAGAGGGAGAATGCCACCTACTTTTGAGTGTAGCTAAGCGTGATTCGAACCTTCAACTTATAGTTGGGATAAAAGAACTTATAACTAATTAAGCTGCCCTCACTTGTTTATTACAATATTTTATGGCTTATTAAAAATTTTGAATATGACTTTCGTCTTGTTTAACCCTTTAAAAAATCCGGTTCTCAATATTCATAGTTTTTATTTCTTTCTTCTATTGTCCAACAAAAAACCAAGAAATATTCCTAATAATGATTGTAAGCACAGTTTAGGCATAAATTTAGGCATAATTCTATCTTTTGTATAGAGTTAAAAAAAAAAAAAACATAAATAGTGATTGGACAATCTACCTTCGTGGTTTAAAAAAATTTATAAATACAATTTTTTATTGAAGTACTAAATCCTAAAATGCAAAGAAATATCTAATTTAACAATAAATGCAAAATAAATTCAAAACCACGGATAAAGATAACTACAGACAATACTGACTTACCCAAGTCAACGTACATACACATACACATCCCAAACAAGTCCATGTTTCTATTCTTCACAAACTTAATCAAGTGGCTTCTTAATCAAAGCCAAGACTTCGATAACTTCTTAGGAAAGAGAAACAAGAAGAAAAGTGAGAAGAAAAATAACTAGAAGATGGAAATTGGGCAATTACCAGAAGAGTGTATCTCCCACATAATTTCCTTCACATCCCCAAGAGATGCTTGCAGATCGTCGTTGGTGTCTCCTCTGTTCAGATTAGCTGCGGATTCCGATGTCGTTTGGGAAAAATTTCTTCCTTCTGACTACAAAGCCTTCATTTCCCAATCAGTTCAAGTCCCTGAAACGACATTGAATGCCATGCCCAAGAAGAGACTCTATTTCTACCTCTGCAATAATCCCATCATAATTGGCAACGGTAACATGGTAATTATTACATATGAAAAAAAAGATATGAAATTTTAGTATATATCTGATTTCTTTGGATGGATCTTGATTCTTGTGAACCTTAGTATCTTACTGTACAAGTTATCAAGCAGTAATGATATAATAAGAATTTTGTTTCGGAGGTTTGAGGAAATGTTTGATATTGATGTTGAATTCAGTTTTTTTTTTTTTTTTTTAATAAATTACATATATACAAAACAAGGTATGATACCTTGATAGAGATTAGGATTATGTTTTAATTTCAAGATTCTGTTTATCTCCTAGTGTTGTTCAGTATTTTTTTTATTTTATCTTATAATTTGGATTAATTTTGTAAATAGGTTTTTTTATTATAATTCCTTTGGAGAATATCTACTCAATGAATATTGAGATCATTGGTTTTCCTTTTTTTTTTAGTTTTTGCCTTCCCCATCCTCTGTTTTCTCTGATAATTGGTTCTGTTTTTCTTTCTCTAGAGCTTTACTTCTCTGGTTTTAATAGTTCTCTTGGTCCTATGTTATATCTATTTTAACCAAATATGAAATTAATGATGCACTTAACATCAATTTAAACATCTACCCTTTGGTCTTTAGCCTTTCCTTCATATTGTTTTCCTTGTCTGATGATTTTTTTTTGCTTTTTTCTTTTTAATTTCGTTTTCCTTTTTTTTTTTGTTTTTTGTTTTTTGTTTTTTGTTTTTGTTTTTTTGTTTTTTTGTCTTTTGTTTTTGACTCAGAGCTTCTCAATAGATAGACAAAGTGGAAAGAAATGTTTTATGGTAGGGGCAAGAGAGCTCTCAATAGCATGGGGGGATACACCTCAGTTTTGGAAATGGACTTCTCTACCTGAGTCTAGGTAAGTTCTCTCCCCCTTCTCTTATTTATGAAGCACTACTTATAAGAAATTTCTTTACAAAGTGTGAGAAACCTACACCACAAGAGATTTTTCTCTAGAATGTTAGGTAAAAGTAGAAGACAAACTCTGGTACGCCTAGTCTTTTTTCATTCGACGAACAATATATGCAATTTATCATGCATTTGATGATAGAAATATCAATTTGGACCATTGAATTCTAAGCTTGTTTTTTTTTTTTTTCAAGTGGTATCTAATAAAGAAAAATTTTAACTTTTTTATCCTTATGGATTATTATCCAACGCCAAAAAAACCATTACACAGTTTGTTTGGTGTAAGGGACTCAAAAAAGAAAATGGAAACTTTTTAAAAGCTGTCTTGTAGCTAGCAATATACATTAACTCATGGATTATAGGTTCCCCGAAGTGGCTCAACTCAGATATGTGTGGTGGCTTCACCTCCTTGCAAATGTAGACACTGGGATTTTGTCGCCGCAAACGACTTACCTGGCTTGCCTTGTCTTCAAGCTTGAAGAACGCAAGCACGGGTTTGCAGATAGACCGGTTCAGTTGAGTGTCGATTTCGAAGGAAGAGAGCACAGGGAAGGGCGCGGCGTTCTGCTAGATGCTTGTAGAAACACGGCTCGTATGTCTCGGGACAGAGGAGATGGGTGGAGGCAGGTAGTAATGGGTGAGTTCTTCAATAAAAATGGGGAGGATGGATCAGTTTTGTGTCGTCTAATGGAGGTTGATAACTACCACATTAAGTCTGGCCTCATTGTAGAAGGAATTGAACTTAGGCCTAGAGTTGGTCGATGAAAAAAAAAAAAAAAAACATGAATGCTTGGTTAACAAGTTTTCTCTTCTTTTTTAGAGTATATATATATATATATATTTGTTTGTTTGTACTGGATATTAGCTTTTCATTTGTCAAGCATTCTGTTCTCATGCTTTGAGGAACGATATACATGAAAATGAGTTGTATATTTTGATTTGACTTCTGGCCCACAAAAGGTTTGTACAGTTTTTTAATTTTCATGCGGATTATTTTCTATTTTATATCTTGCATTTTGAATTTATTGAAAAAAATAACCTAACATTTTGGATGTTCTGGAAACTATACCTCCTTAGAGGGTCAATAGTTGATTATGATCAAGAAATTGATAAATTTAACCTTTACAACATATTGATGATCTTGTTGTAACAAATAATAAATCATGCACAATGTTTTTCTTTTAAAAAGAAATAATCATAAAAATAGTTTTTTTCAAGCTAAATGTTAAAGTGTTATTTGTCAATTAGTGTCGCCTTACAAGTCCATCTATAAGCTTTAAAGGATAATTCGTCGATTTACAATTCAAAACCAATTGCTGATCTAAAAAAGGTACAAATTTAACATGAATTGGAGATTCAAAGGTATAGTTTTGAGAATATTCAAAATAAAAGGTCACTTTTTTGACAAAATTTAAAATGGAGGGTACAACATACTAAATAAGCCTTTTAAATAAAAGGTTACTTTTTTGTTTAATGCTTGATTGTTTCCTTGAGACTTGTGAGTGATGTTTAAGGATTTTTTTCCCCAAAGAATAACCTTTGATATTGTAAAACTTTTTTTCTTTCTTTAACTTTGACGTTGTTTAATTGCAACCTGAAAATAGATCGCTTATGCTTAGGAAAGTGGTAATTACTGTTTGGATGGATGTGCTTTGTATAAGAGATAGTGGCATAGGAAAATGCCAACACTTAAAGAATCTTAATTGACTGTATAATTGTCTGAATGGGAAGTGAATAATTGTGTCATTCTCTTAAACTTGTGCAAGAGATAGTGACTTTATGTTCTCGTTCTCTAGCTCTTGTCGGCCGTTTGATAGTATTTTTAAAATAGAAAAAAATAATTTTGTTTTAAAAAATTAAAATTTTTTAAGAATTATGCTAAAAGCGTTTTTAAAATTTCAAAAAGCTTTCAAAAACATTTTCAAAAACTCCTAAAACAATACTAAACGGGCCATAGTTATAACGCTCCTATATGGAGGTTAACAGTTTTTAATGAATTAAAATAAAAATAAAAAATAAAAGTAAAACCTCAAAAATAAAGTTGCCTGAGGCTTAAATGAAAACTCTCAAATCAAAAATAAAAATATAAACGACAATTAAACCATAGTTTAATGTAGCACCTTAAATTTAATAATATAAACTGTCGTCATCATTATTCAACCCCCAATGTATTTTAATACAGTCATAGAAAGTAACAATTGATGCTTACATTATCATGAAAAACATTCTTAACAATTGAAGCAGTCCTAATGTAATATAACTACATAACTTCTTCAACTATTTTTTTCATAGCAACCTCACACTTAGTGAGTCCTGAAAAGATAAAAATATAAGGGAATGAGTGACAATATGCATAGTAGGAAAAACCATTACTCACCTTTAGGTTTTTATCATTACCACATTAAAACCTGCATGGTCAGTTAATACTCATCATTATCCAGATTATAGGATTTATTATAATCATATTCTGTGGATACCATAGTTAATCATTACCGAGTTTCATACATATACATATATACAAATATTACACTTCAACATTATTCCTAAGTATCCACGTTCAATAGAGTATCACTCAACTCATATAAACCCAAATGGGCGCACTTGGTTACCCTCCAAACATTCCAAGGGTGTTCCGGTGAAGGGACATCAAGCCCCAAGTCCTCACCAAGTCGATTATTGTACAGTGTGTTTTGGGACTTTCGACCTAAGGGAGCGTCATCACCTCCTCCTATTTTACCTTGTAGGGTATTTGTGCCCAATGGCATAACCGTTGCCCTCTTCAAGTCTCACCATTCCTTTATATTAAATCGTTATTTATAGAGTCAGTTTTTCTAGCCATGCTTTTCAATTTACAACATGTGTCAAATCATTATGTTCCTCGTTGTACAATACAAGGCGAGTTCTACATCATCATAATATAGATATAATCATATACATTCAAAATACCATATACATATCTTGCAACATAAAATAACCAAATTTTTAATTTACCAAAACCTCACAAAAGATGAGTAATAGAATCCCTACCTTCCAAGCTTATCAACAATCTTTTAATCCTGAAATAAATTAACATTAGCTCCACATTCCCTTTATCTTAAGGCGTGCATAAGGACAATTAAAACTAAAGCACAACATACAACCACATTCATAAATAAATCATATGTAAATCCATCTTACTAGTGTGCCATTAAAGCTTTTATGCAAATCTCTTTTGAATACCACAGTAAACAATTTTTATCTTAACACAATATAAAATGTATACAAGTAATCTATATGTTTTAGTCTCTAATAAGATTAATCAATCACTTAGGATAATATTGGAAAGGTTGTAAGACATTAAGGAATTAGGTGGTGAGTAAAGATGGGTTATTGGTTCAGGTTAGCAGCTGGTATACCATGACAAACTGGCAGTATACTTTTGCAAAAAGGATAGATTCACTATTTACAATCATCACATGGGTTAACAGGTGGTTTACTTAACGTAAATAGGTGGTATATTGCCACTGGAAGGTTTACTAGTTTTCAATCAAAAAATTAAAAAATTCATAGAAAATAAAATACAACTCCGATTTAGGCTTATGATAGCTCGTTAGAAAGCTTAGGATGTCTACTTTTTAAATATTCAAACCAATTTACAAAATTAATTTCATTTAATCCCAAAATTTTAAGAAAGAGCCACTATCCATAGAGGTATTACAAGGTTTAACAATATAAATTTTCTGTCTATGGCATATACATTTAGACTTTATACATATGCTCCAAAATAGCAACAAAACATATATTCAGGTTTAAGAACGCAAATTTAAATAATCCTTGAGTATAAAAAAATTTATAAATGAAAGACTAAATTTGTTCATAAGATTCTACATCAGATTATGGCTAATTGGAAGCTTGAAATGGCTTCAAAACAGGTTCCTTGACTTCGGTATGGCTGAAATTCTTGCTCACATAGAGGTGATGGTGGCTGATTTTTATGGCTGCCTTGAAGAAGTTCTCTAAGTATTTTGCTTCAGCAAAGAAATGAGAAGAAGTGGGTGGGAACCATGGAAGAAAAAGGAAGAAAAGATGAAGTCTTTGAAGAGAAGTGATAGAAGCAATTATGAAGGAGACATGTTGGAGCATGTCACAGAGGAAATAAAGAAAAAGAGGGTCAAGAGTAGTTGAAAAAGATATCCTCATATCTCCTCTGGAGACTTTAGCCCACATAATGCCAAAATGACATTTTCAAAATTTATTAGAAGTTCCAAAGCTTTTTAGTAAACATACTAAATAAGTATAAGAGAATTTTAGAAAATTTAAAAATAAATAAAAATAAATATTGTGAAATGGATTTTAAATGAAACAAATTTTGATTGACACACTAAAAATTAATTTAATTACCTTAATACCCGTTACGAAAATAACAGGTGTCATAGCTCTACCCTCCTTAAAGAAATTTCATCCTCAAAATTTCAAATCTAGCAATACTAGTAAAAATCTCGATTCCATTATGATTCCAATTTCTAGTCTAAACCGTCAATGTTGTTTGTTCTCCAAATTTAAGTTATCATATCTCCACTTATTTACTTACATTATAAATCTCACTCTAAATACTAAATCCCTCAATGAGGGTAGTTCTAACAGGTTCCAACTTACAATACCGTATAATGGTCTAGGAATCTGATCAAGCATACATATTGACCATACCATGATTTCAGTCCTTCATTGTCCATGGACTGTGATTTATAATTACATTTGAGGAGATTACCAGAGAAATTTATGCACTTCATCTTTAGGTTCCTTTTCCTTTCTGAGTAAGGAAAAGTCAAAGATAGTTGATTTTATATTTCAACTAATAAACTAAAACATAATCATGAAACATTTATCACAAACACTTCTATTCAAAACCATACATTAAACTTATTCATAGAGATATTAGACAGAATCTCAGAATTGCAAACAAACCTAACAGATTCTTCATTAAACAACTATCCTCATGACACAAACATTCAACCCAAATAATATACTTATATTTCCTACAAAATATCCCCATAACTGACTTTGATACTTCCATATAACATTAACAGAATGCTACACATTACAAATATGATACGAATATCTTTTGAGAGTACAAGGTACTCTGTATATTTAGCTATCCATATCGTGAACGCTTGGAGAATACAAAAACATTGATAAACAAAAGATCGGACCTTAAATAGGATGTGTTTCGAGAGCATCAAGTACTCCGTATCCAGCCACCCCGGTATTAGGCTCAATGAATCTAAGAGATTGAACAACAGCGTACCACAAGAAATGCAGAATGCAAGGTAAATGGTTATTCATGACACACGAAATACGGATACACATGCCTACATGCCATAGATAAAACCAAAAGATTACATATGGAGACTCAAATCAATTGGCCGCTCCCGGCTTTCCCTTTCCCATTCAAGCTTGGATGTTGCAGTGTCAGATTCTGGATGTGTGATTTGCATCTTATCTATCAATTCCTTAACTGTTGAAGCGGTAACAAAGATTTGTCTCTTCGATTCTGCAATGATGTTTTCTTCTACAGCGTAATCTAGAAATTTTGAAAGACCATCATAAAAACAATTTACATTCAGTAGTCCCAAGGGTTTGGAATGAAAGCCCAATAATTACTCATAAGCAACCACGAATATTTTCTCAAGAGTACCTAGACCACCAGGTAATGCTATAAGAGCATCAGAATTATTAATTATGGCTTCAAGATTTCTAAGGATGCTCCTAACTCCTTTTTTCTTACCTATGGTTTCATTATAAAGGTTTTCTTCAGCTAGAATATAAGGCCAAATCCCTACAGTTGTGGCATCACTAGACCTAGCTGATAGCGTCATATTTTCCATCATTTTTATACTACCACCCCCATAGATTATGTTAATCTTCCTGCATGCTAGGACTTACCCTAAGTGCTTTGCAGCTTCTACATAGGCTTTATCTTTTGAAGGCTAGAACCACAAAAGACACAGACGTTCTTTATTTTCTTGGTGGACTGGGAGGCAGACATATTTGGTTTAAATAAGTGATTGTTTTATGTCTACTCCACTTAGACTTCAGGTTCTACATGAGATTTTAAGGATGAGGAATACATAAAAAAGACTAAAGAGACGGACGAGTAGGAAATGAAAAGGTAATCCAAATATTTAAACAAAATCTTGTGCGGGTAAGAAAGTAAGATAAGGTGATTGATAGTTTACAGAAAATCTGATTCACTTTTTGAAAAAGATTAGACTCTAATTGTATACCTTTTGACAATTGAGAATGGTTTGACAGAAGACCCTTTTGACACAACTACAGACCTTTTGACAAATATACATCGAGTCTAGAAATTCAATATAAACGATAAGTACTATAGAACTTTTGAAATTTGAGACACAAATATTGAAATATCTGGATAAGTTTTTAAAATTCAACCATGTTACTGTACTGTATGTGACGTGTTTGATAAAATAATATATTTTATTATATATATATTTAAGAAAATCATAAATTAAATAACATACTAACACTTATTGTATCAATCTAATAATCACAATTATTTCAAACACAAAGGCAAATATTCTGAGTAAAAGAAAAAACATAAACTGTTGAACATCAACTGAAACTGTTTCAAATAACTAAAGACTAAACAACCTTTATAGAGCGATGACTTATTCCGCATCCAGTTTTCTTATGGCTTGGCAAACAGGATTTAGAAATACCATATTCCTGAGGCGTTGTCTTGCTGCATAAAATTTAGGCCAGAGTTTAAAAATAGCTCCTTGAACATATCCACTAGGGTGACCATAAAGAGGAGGATGGATGCTATCCAAGTTCTCCTTTGAAAGTCCATCCCTACAAAACCTTATTTTATCCTCTCTATTCGTAGACATATAACCAAGTGAAGTACATTTACCGTTATAATTTTATCTTCCACATTTGTTACAAGTGACTGCGATAGCACAACCTCTTCTTTTTATTGCACTACGACTGGTACCTGTTCCTGGTAAACCGACATCTTGACTGAGGTCACTCGGACAGATCTTCCCCTCTATCAACATTCTTACATCACAAGGGATGCCAAAATGCATAAGAATCCACAGCTAAGTGATTCTAGCCTTGTATTTCTTTCTGAGAACTTTTGGGAGAGTGATGGGAAATACTTTCTCAGGTATTAGTACTTTGGGTCCATGATAAGATGAAATAAGAGTAAATAGAAAGGAAAAATTGAGATAGTAAGTTGTAGAATCCCAGAATTCCTTCTTCTTTTAGAGAGAAAGAAGAAGTTTTAGAGAGAAAAAAGAAGATTTACAATTTAGAGAGAAAATAGCAAATTAAGAGAGAGAGAGTGAGCTAAGAGAAATAAGCTCATATGCACAGTAGACGTATATATAAACAATAATTAAACCATTGTAGATGACATGTATAGAGGTCACGTGGGAGAGACAATGTGAATCAAACTGATTTAGGATTTGGACTGGGCCCAAATGTTCTAAGTTTTAATGGGTCAGGTTGTTTTGGGCCTTAACACATTTAGAACGAGTTAAATAACAAATATAAAATTGAAAACCAATTTGTATAGATCTTAAGCCCAATTCAAAGCCCACTAAAGATAAAATTAACTATGAACAACAAGTCTAATTTAACGACAATCAGGGATCTTCCTAAATAGTATTTAAAATCATTTCATAACAATATAATCTTCTGGCAACTCAAATAATTTGTTTTAATCAAAACCTTATTGAACAATGCATACACCCATATGTTATCCCTAATACTTAATATTTATCAATGGATTCATCATCATTACTACCAAAGGTTTAGAATGTGACTAACCTTGAAATCAAAACGATTTACGTCTTCCAACATAGACCATATCTAAACATCTAGAAGTTGAACCTTTTATTGTAATTATCCAAAATTATTATAGGTGCCTTAAGTATTATGATTTACTTAAGGAAACTCCTATTAGTCATTTTTACATTGTATTTATTCATAAAGATTCACTAATACACTTAAATACAATACACGTAACAAAATATTCCAACCATAAAATTCTTGCATTCTTGCCTTTACACAGTCTCAACAGACCAAAAGTCTAACATTTATCCCACTCAAGATTCAATACCATGGATTCCTAACTTATCTCATATTCCTCAAGTAAATAGAACTTTCAAGAAAAAGTTATTGACACTTATGTGCTCCACCGAATCCACTCATAATCATTACTTAGGTCTGAATCAATTACAAAGAATTTGGCACATCTATGCCAAACTTTGAAATCAATAAATCAAGCCTTATATTTCTTATTGTTTTTCACGAGATAAAAGGCTCTTAAATCCTCGTATCTACACGACTTTCTCATCATTCTATACGAATTAGATATGCTTATAGATCCTAATATTATACGAATCTCTCATAAACATTCTACTTATAAACCTATTCCATATAATTATCATTCTCTCATAACTATTAGTACTTTCATCCTAGAGCCTTTCTATGTTACATCCTCATGGACTGTATAAATCAACCTGAAGGTCCATATTGATGATGACAATGAAAATTCAACTTCAAAACCATTTCAAAAATAATTTTTTTTTAAAATGGTGCTACACTCCCTAGGTTAACCAAACCTAGGCTCTGATACCAAAAATTCTGTAACGTCCTTATATGGGTGTTAATAGTTTTTAATGAATTAAAATAAAAATAAAAAATAAAAGTAAAACCTCAAAAATAAAGTTTTTTGGGGCTTAAATTAAAACTCTCAAATCAAAAATAAAAATATAAACGACAATTAGATCACAGTTTAATGTAGCACCTTAAATTTAAGAATATAAACTGTCGTCATCATCATTTCAACCCTCAATGCATTTAATACAGTCACAGAAAGTAACAATTGATGCTTACATTATCATGAAGAACATTCTTAACAATTGAAGCAGTCCCAATGTAATATAGCTACATAGCTTCCTCAATTATTTTCCTCGTAGCCACCTCACACTTAGAGAGTCCTGAAAAGATAAAAATATAAAGGAATGAGCGACAATATGCTCAGTAGGGAAAACCATTACTCACCTTTAGGTTTTTGTCATTACCACATTAAAACCTGCATGGTTAGTTAATACTCATCATTATCCAGATTATGAGATTTATTATAATAATATTCCGTAAATATTATAGTTAATCATTACCGAGTTTCATACATATACATATATATAACTATTACAGTTCAACACTATACTTAGGTATCCACGTTCAATAGAGTATCACTTAACTCATCGAAACTCAAATAGGCGTACTTGGCCACCCTCCAAACATTCCAAGGGTGTTCCGGTGAAGGGACATTAATCCCCGAGTCCTCACCAAGTCGATCATGTATAGTATGTTTTGGGACTTTCGACCCAAGGGAGCGTCATCACCTCTCCCTATTTTACCTTTTAGGGTATTCGTATCTAAGGACGTAACCGCCACCCTCTTCACGTCTCACCATTCCTTTATATTAATCGTTATTTATAGAGTTAGTTTTCTTAACCATGCTTCTCAATTTACAACATATGTTAAATCATTATGTTCCTCGCTGTACAATACAAGACGAGTTCTACATCATCATAATATAGATATAATCATATACATTCAAAATACCATATACATATCTTGTAACATAAAACAACCAAATTTTTAGTTTACCAAAACCTCAGAAAAGATGAGTAATAGAATCCTTACCTTCCAAGCTTATCAACAATCTTTTAATCCTGAAATCAATTAACGTTAGCTTTACACTCCCTTGATCCTAAGGCATGCATAAGGACAATTAAAACTAAAGCACAACATATAACCACATTCATAAATAAATCATGTTTAAATTCATCTTACTAGTGTGCTATTAAAGCTTTTATACAAATCTCTTTTGAATACCATAGTAAACAATTTTTGTCTTAACACAATATAAAATGTATACAAGGAATCTATATATTTTAGTCCCTAATAAGATTCATCAATCACTTAGGATAATATTGGAAAGGTTGCAAGACATTAAGGAATTAGGTGGTGAGTAAAGATGGGTTCTTGGTTTAGGTTGGTAGCTGGTATAACATGACAAACTAGCAGTATACTTTTGTAAAAAGAATAGGTTCACTATCTACAATCATCACATGAGTTAACAGGTGGTTTACTTAACATAAACGGGCAGTATATTACCACTGGCTGGTTTACTAGTTTTCAATCTGAAAATTAAAAAATTCATAAAAATTAAAATATAACTCCGACTTAGGCTTATGATAGCTCGTTAGAAAGCTTAGGATGTCTACTTTTAAAATATTCAAACCAATTTACAAAATTCATTTTCATTTAATCCCAGAATTTCAAGAAAGAGCCACTGCCCATAGAGATATTACAAGGTTTAACAATATAAATTTTCTGTCTACGGCATATACACTTAGACTTTATACATATGCTTCAAAATAGCAACAAAATATATACTCAGGTCTAAGAACGCAAATTTGAATAATTATTGAGTATAAAAAAATTTATAAATGAAAGACTAAATTTATTCATAAGATTCTAACCTCGGATTATGGCTAGTTGGAAGCTTGAAATGGCTTCAAAACAGGTTCCTTAACTTCAGTATGGCTGAAATTCTTACTCAAATGGTGGTGATAGTGGCTGATTTTTATGGCTGCCTTGAAGAAGTTCTCTAAGTATTTTGCTTCAGCAAAGAAATAAGAAGAAGAATGCAGGAACCATGCAAGAAAAAGGAAAAAAAGATGAAGTCTTTGAAGAGAAGTGATAGAAGCAATTATGGAGGAGACATGTTGGAGTATATCACAGACGAAATAAAGAAAATGAGGGTCAAGAGTAGTTGGAAAAGATATCCTCATATCTCCTCTGGAGACTTTAGCCAACATATGGCCAAAATAATATTTTTGAAATTTATTAGAAGTTCCAAGGTTTTTTAGTAAACATATAAATAAGTATATAAGAATTTTAGAAAATTTAAAAATAGATACAAATAAATATTGTGAAATGGATTTTAAGTGAAACAAATTTTTTATTGTCACACTAAAAATTAATTTAATTACCTTAATGCCCGTTAGAAGAATAACATGTGTCACAATAGTCTTAGTATTTTACGCTGCCCTTTTTAACATCCAGTGCTCTAGTTTTAAAATATACTTTGGTTATTTATTGTTTTATTTTGTTTTTAATACATAGTCGTCTATCCTTTCTTTCTTTTTTTTTTTTTTGACGGGTCGTTTGTCCTTTCTTAAATATACATTCTTAGATCTTTTTTTAAAGACTTTCCTATTCAGTGATGTCGTTTAAAGCTATTGCCACCCCTTTAATCTCGTTTTGAAATATAAAATTCACCCCTCAATTATAACTTTTGTAACAATGTGTCCCTTAATCTTAACAAGTGATAATTGTTCCCCTAAATTTATTAAATATTAATGAAAAAGTCCTTTCTATTGAGATTTTTAATGAAAATCAAATAATAATAGACACGTTGTGTATAGTATAGGAGTATTTTGATACTCTATAATTTATAAAACCAATTTGAATTTAAAACATGATATAATTTAAAAGTTATAATTGTTAAAGAAAATAAACTAAAAACTTAAAAAATTTTAAAAGTGATGATTTTTCCTTTCACTTTTATTTGAATTTACAAAAAGAAACTAATAAAGTAATTATTCATGACTAAATTGTTCAACAACCCTCATTATTTGTTTGACATGTGGCACATGTTCAGTTTAAAATTTCATCATAAGGAGCTTTTTAGTTAATATTTTGATATTTAAATGAGCGGATGATACATTTTGAAGATGAGGATGCACTTTATTACAAGAAGGGTTATTTTCATTTTTATATCTCATCTTTTAAGGTTATCAAAACTTTATTCCTTGTATTTTGAACTTTATTATATCTATGCCTTCAAATTTTGAATCTATGCACTTTCTTACCATTATTTGGTCAATAGTTAATTTGACCACAAAATGACCTAAAAACCAAAAAATATATAACAAATAGAAAAGCTAAAATTTCCAAAATATGAAGGATATTTAAGTTATTTTCATGTTTATACCTAAAAATATAAGGTATAAAAATGAAAATAACCCTACAATAATAATAGTGGAATGGGAGATATTTTAAGATGGTATCATTAGCTTTTTCTATTCCAATGGGTCACAGTGTTGTTTTTATCTTTTAAGTGATATCCTTACTTATAATATAGTTGTTTTTATCAAAATTCGTTTCGTATGAATGCTGTCGTTTAAGAGATAAATTACCAATTAAAATTTTTATGCCAAAGATTCTGAATTTTAACAATATTTGGCATTTTGGTCCTTACTTTAAGAATTGAGATACTTAAATCCCTAAACTTTGAATTTGTTAACACTAACGGTCCCCATTTTAAGAATATAGATATTCAAGTTCCTAAACTTTTAATTTGTTAGCACCATTAATCTCCATCTTCTATTTATTGTTAAATGACATAATAGATATCAATATTTTGCAGCTTTTTGTTTCTTATGTCCCGAATATATATATATATATATTATAGAAGAGTCCTCAAAAACTCTCTTTTTCTTTTTGAAGTATAAATTATTATTATTTTTTGTCTAAAAAATAATAAATTATTATTATTATTATTATTATTATTATTATTATTATTATTATTGTCTCTTTTTCTTTTTGAAGTATAAATTATTATTATTTTTGTCTAAAATAATGTTAAATGCCATAGCATAAAGTTAATTAAAATAAATAATAACAACAAAATGATTAATTATAAACCGAAAAAAAATTCACAAATATCATTAGAGAAATGGGCTATTTATTCTATCGTATTTCTAGTATGTTGGTTACAAATTACAATGATAAAAGTAAAAAAAAATAAATAAATAACACCACAATTAGATAATCAATTATATTGTCTAATTATATGGTTTTTATTACCCTCAATTATATTAAAGATCTCTAGGATAGAAAAGTATCTAATTGTTGCATTATATTTCTTAGTTTCATCATTGTAATTTAGTACCAACTTACCTAAAATATAATAGAATGGATATTTATGAATTTCTTTTTTTGGTTTATGATTAATCACTTTGTTGTTAGTAATTTATCGTAAAATTTATGCTAGAGAATTTAAACATTATTTGGAATTAATAGAGAAAAGTTATACCTTAAAAAAAGAGCTTTTGGGATCTTTTTGCAACATATACACACACGCAAACACACATACTTTTCTTTTAGGAACAGACACACACGTTTTTAGGACCTAAGGAATTAAAAAAACTCAAAATATTGACATCTTTTATGCCATCTTATAACAAAAAGAAGATAAAGACTAACGGTGCCATTATATTAAGAGTTTAACAACCTAAATGTCTATATTCTTAAAATAGAGGCTAATAATATCAACAGATTGAAAATTTGAAAAATTGAGTATCGAAATTCTTGAGAACTAAGTGTAAAGGTGTTACAAAATTTAACGACTTATGTGAAGCCCTAATATTTGGTTCCGCAAAGAACAAATCCACACAAACTCCGCATGATGTGGCGAGTATCTATTTGAGGAGTTGGAGAAGGCCTTGTTTAGTATTATTTTGAGAATTCTTTGAAATTTTTTTATATGTTTTTGAGACAAAAATTTCAAAAGTACTATCAGCATAATTTTTAAAAAATTCTTATTTTTCAAAACAAAATCATTTTCATCTATTTTTAAAACACTACGAAATGAACCCTTTATCTCTTGGTTATTATTCTATTTCGAAAATAATTAAAAGATAAATATAATCCAATAACGGTACGCAGAAGGAGAAGTAACAAAAGCTAATACTCAAGAGTAAACTTAAACAGATTCAAGCAAGACAAATATTAAGCCAATTATAGTATTATTTTTTGTCCACTGCACTATAGATTATAATTTAAACAAAAATTGCACAACCGTCTCCAAATTAAATTAAAAATACAAGAAAAACACAAAATACATTTTGTATAATTTATTTGATCAAATTACAAGACTCTTGCATGATTAAAATGCATATTTGCATTTTGATCCTGCTTTGACTTGAGTGAAAAAATTAAACTACAAGAATATTTTATGACTAGTTATAAGTTTTGTGGTAGAGTATGATTGTTATTTTTTTTTTCAGGTTTTTTTTTTTTTTTTTTAAGAAAGGATCGTGATGGAGTATGGTTTTATCCTCTATCAGTGGAGAACAGTAGCAAAAGCTATTGGATTAAACATAGTCTAAAAGGATCTTCCTAATAGAATGAAAAAAAAAAAAAAAAACCTAATTATTTATTTCTTTTTACCTTTATTTAAAAAAAAAAGAAAGAAAAAAAAGAATCCTCCGGTCCTCAAATTTCTCTCCCTCCTTTTACAGAAGTTCTCCTACCATAGCGTCAGCACGAAGACAGCGATCTTGCCTCCTCCGGCGGCGATCTTGCCTCCTTCGATAGCGATCTCCCTCATCCCGAAGAACAACATCTTTGCGGCTGGCGTGGCTCTGAAGATCCAGAAACATGGACCATATTATGCCAAATCTCGACGGGTTTCGCACGATTTTGGCAGAGTTGACCAACACGATGTTTTGATTTGATGTATGGTCGACATTTAGTCACTCAACATCGTTGTTGACGACAGAGGTGCAGCAGATTGGTGAAGCACAATCCGATTTTGTCGCGACTTTTTATGGAGGTGAATGACAGAGTTTTCGGCCAAGAACTGTCGAGAGAAATGGTGGGTTTTGATGGTCGTCGTTTTCTGATCATGGTAGTGCTGGCGGTGTCGTCACAGAGATCAAACACAATGGCGCATGAGACATGCAGCGGTAAGCGCCGCGTGTGGAGGAGCCGACGACTTAGCAATGTTGCTGTCTGATAAATTACTTTTTTTTTCTTCTTGGAAATTGTTAAGTTGTTTATTGATAATTGATTTGTTTTAGGGTAAAAACTGTGAAATTAAAAGATATTTAATTCGTGAAATTAATTTGTATAATTAGTTTTTTATTTGTTGAAAATTGATTTCAGTTAAAATAGGTTTAAATATTTTGTGATTATTTTGATATTTTTCAATGTTTAATATATAATAGATGTTTTAATATTTTTATCGCATTTAATGTGCTATGTGTGTGAGAAAATACACATGATGGTTTTATATTATAATAATTTTTTTTTTCTTTTTATATATCATGTAAAAGTTTTATTTTGTTTATAATTGAAATAATAATTAGAATTGAAGAGGCTATAAATTTAAACTATTGGATGGTTTTATAGCGGTATAGAATCAAATCATTTTCCCCGTACACCTACCTTTTTTAAACAGGCAATACTGTACATCTCGGTGGGGTGGGCCCTATCAAGTGGGTTTCATAGTGGGACCCACTTAGTGGGTTTCATCCCACTGAAAGGACTGGGCCACAGTCCAGTCGGGAATAAAAAGTTTTTCTTTTTAAACTAATATTGCATTTATTTACGAGGAATCCTTTGAGTGTGGCCCGGTCCGAAAAAGAAAAGTTTTTCTTTTTAAACTAATGTTATATTTATTTATGAGGAATCCTTTGAGAAACCACTCCCTTACCCACTCTCTCTTTCTAGAGATGACACAGGTCCTTAACTTTTTTACCCGAACCATATAGAACATCGTGCTAAAAAGGAAGAGACACTGTAATTGGCTTATTACGAAATTGCTATCATATCTTTTTCTCTAAGAATACACGCGGGAAACGAAGAGCTTTCGCTCCAAGTTTCATATATTCCTTTTCTTTCCAAGATTCAAAGAGCAGAGAGGGTTTTAACAAGTGTGAATTAGAGGAAATGCTACTCCACTATTAAAGAAACATCTGGTCATGGGTAAGTTTCTTTTTGGTAAATATGTGTTTTATGGTGTTTCAGGACAATTTGTTATGTATAAACCCACATTTTATATTTGTTTAAGGAAATATAAACCTACTTTCTAATTAAAGGGAAGATGAGTATTTTTTATATTTTTTTTTTGTTTACTGATCATAAGTAAATAGTCCAATTCTTTTTTAATTGATTTTTAGTAACGCGTGTTTTTTTCCTTGATCCAAGGTCTTAGTTTTGGGGCATTAATTTAATATAGAAGAAAACTTATAAAGATGAGTGAAGAATAAAAAAAAATAATGAAAATTAAAAAATCAATATAATTGTTTTGAAATGGAACAAGTGGCTTTAGATTATCAATTTTACAAGAGTGTTGTACACTTAAATGGTTCATTCCATTATTCATCCCCTGCTTTAATACTAAATATCAATCTATGGCCAAAGGACTACCACTTCTTTTATAATTAAAGAGCAGTCTATTTTTTTTTCTTTCTTTGTTTTTTTTTTTTTCATTTAAAAAAAGAGAGCAAGTCTGACTAAAGTAAGAGAATAATTATGAATATTTTGGGGCTGCAAAGTAAGTGTGTATGAGATAGAACTTTTACACATGCCCATTAAAAAAAAAAAAAAACTGTTACATATGCATCACCTTTTTGGTCTATGTTTCTTATTTGATGACTAGTAATAGAAGCTAATTGTGAATTTTTCTCTTCCAGGTATAACATTGACTTTGGATATGATTTAAACTCAACCATGGGGATTGCAATGAGGATTTGATTGATGATGTGAGAGAAAGCACTACGACCAAGAAGGACAAAAATTTAGAACCTCGTAACGGTATGGAATTTGATTCACATCAAGAGGCATATGCTTTTTTACTTAAAGTATGCTAAATTTCTTGGATTTGGCATTTCAACAAAATCAAGTCGTAGATCAAAGATATCTAGAGAATTTATTGATGCGGAGTTTGTTTGAAAATAGATTGCAAGGCAACATTGCATGTCAAAAGAAAGCTAGACGGAAAATGGTATGTCCTTAATTTTGTTAAAGAGAATAACCATGAACTTTACCCTGCTCAGGCCCATTATTTCCCATGTCATAGGAAAATTAATTCTCCCTACAAGCACAACATTAACACTCCGCATAGTGTTGGAATATGCACAAGAAATTTTTTATCTGCATTGGCTAAGCAACATGGTGGACATGAGAATATTGGGTTGACATAATAAATTATCTAGACAAGAAGAAGCGTCTAGCTCTAGCAATGGGTGATGCTAAAGCCATCCTTGAGCTCTTTATAATCCGAATTTTTTCTATGCAATTGATTTAGATGAAGAACAACGTTAAAAAAAAAAAATGTGTTCTAGGTGGATGCAACAGGTCGAGAAGACTATAAGATTTTTGGAGATGTGGTTTCCTTTGACACAACTTACATAACCAACAAGTATAAAATGCCATTTGCTCCATTTATTGGAGTGAACAACATTTACAATCTGACTTAATTGGATGTGCATTACTTGGAGATGAGACGACATCAACTTTTACTTGGTTAATGCAAACATGGGCTAGAGCAATGGGTGAAAAAGCTTGGGCATGTATTAAAGAAGAATGAAAGATTCATGGTAGTATTCAATTATTGTATTTATGATTCGTGGACATTAGATGAGTCTCAAAATAGGTGGTGGAACATGATTGAAAGTTTTGAACTTAAAGGAAATGAGTGGCTTGAATCTTTGTTTGAATATCGTAGGAATTGGATTCCCACTTACATGAGGGATACTCTTTTTGCAGGAATGTCTATGAATCAACGATCAGAAAGTATAAATTCGTTTGTTGATAAGTACGTGAGCAAAAAAACTTCATTGAAGGATTTGGTTGAACAATACCAAGTGGCTTTGCAAGATAGACATACAAAGGAAGTTCAAGCAGATTTTAGTAGTTGGCATGAGAAACAAATGTCTATCATTTATATATTGGCTCTAAGGTTTCATTAATTTAATTTAATTTGGTTTTGATGATAACAGAACAATTTTTATTTATATTATTCAAAATGGCCAAGGAATTTTTTTGAGTATTGCTAGGCTTAAACTTGTTGCAAATTATATAAGAGCAATTCAATTCTCAAGAAGGATAAAGTACTGGAGGCAATGGAGATCATGAAGAAGAAGAAGAAGACTAAGAAGACATTGAAGACTCAAGCTTCTTAGATTTATTTTTATGTCTTCCATGTAAGTGTGAAATGTTTTTTAGTTAGTATGAATTATGCAAGCTCAAATCACACACACTTGCTTTACAAAGATTCAAAAATTTGCGTAAGTTTCAATTGTATAATTTTCAAACTAATTTTCAAAAATAAAAAATTATTATTAATCTTTTGAAAAATATATTTTTTGAAAGTGTTTGAATAGCAGTTTGACACTTGTATTTAAGTTGCAATTACTTCACTCTTTCAAAGTTTTACAAAACCTGTAATTTTTGAACAAGTTCTTGAAGTGGTGGCATCCCGTCACTTCCACAACATCAAACTGAAGAAGACAACAATCAATTAGAAGCACCGCTACAAGTGATAGTTGGAAGACCACTTGACTCTTCACTAGAAACATCACCAAGGAAAACAAGACCTTTGTCAGAGATCTACTAGACATTGCAACTCGGCAATCTTCTAACCAGAAAATTTGAAGCAGTTTCAGAACGAGAAGTACAGACAAAAGTGCTACCAAGAGCCAAGTTCGAATTACTGCAAGACATGACCGGAGTTGTAGAAATACGCATCAAAGAGAAGTGATGGAAGTTACTGCATATTTCCAGAAATATCTGCATAAAATGATATCTCAACAATATTTATTTGTCAATAAAAAAATTGTAAAGCTACAAATAAGAGGAGATTTATAGAGTTAGTGCTATAACCACAAATTATAGGAAGTCTCCAGACCTTAGACTATAACCACAAGATAATGTCGGTGGAATAACAACAACCGGCTTCATGGGCCTATATAAAAGCATGAGTACTCAATGCTAGGTGTAGCAAACAAAGCACAAAAGCAAAATAATTGTAGTATAAGTTGAAAACAATACAGCTACTACAACTAATAGAACATTCACATCATTTCCACTACTTCATTTCACTATTAATAAAATATGTATCATACTTTACCAACATACATAGCCTTTTAACTTCACATCATATAGCCCATGATACAAAGTCTTCATATCACTTTCAATGCACATCAATATATAAAGGCTGCTAACTTCATCAATCATCTTTACCCATTATCAATGTAGTCATCCGAACACACTTTTTCACACACAACATCCAATTACCATTATCACTAAAACACAAGGCCCCCATGTACGTTTTATCAATATTTCCTATTTTATAAACAAACTTCCAACAATTTCCTTAAATTATAGTCTATTTACTTGTCTATTAATTGCAATAAGAAGCAATCCAATTCTTTTTTTTACTGTTTATTAAACTTAAAATTGATAATCTCATCAATATACATACTAAAATATCTTTTTACATAATTAAATAATCATTGTATTATAATGTGTAAATTTTTAGAGTATTTAAGTAATTCGACGTTCATTCCTTTTGATAGGGAATTAATATCAAAAGATATTTTTTTCTTCATTTCCTTTATTGTATGAGCATACTAAACTCTCATTGCTTATTTTGTAAGTGAATATATTATTAACGGGAAAGAGAAACACTCTTTGCTTTTTCTTTCTTATTCATGCAAAGAAAATGCACCCCTAGTTTAGACATCCGTAGTCTAATTTCAAATATTATGCAGTTGGATCCCTCCAACTGAACAATCCTTTACTCGGAGAAACCGTAGTCTGTCTATGGCAATTCAAGAACCGTAGTCTGCCTACGGCCTTTTACGACTACAGTTTTAAAAAAGTGTAGTGTATTTTCCTTAATAATCTGATGAAAAGTCTGTGTCCTTGTGATTTATAGGTTTGAACAAAAATTCAAATTTTTGTGACATAGAACTAGTTTGAATTGTAGTTGAACGCCTGAAACAAACGCCACATATGTTTTCATAAGAACATTCTAAACTCAGGTGAAGGACATCTGACAGTTTATTTCCTGTTTTTTAAAGTATGTGATTAGTCAACTTCTTTTTAAACAAAATCACTTCAAAGTTTTATCAGTGTTTGGAATTCTGATGCATTATACAACTTGCTGTTTCTTCAAAGAGATGTCTACTTTATTCATTGTTCTAGTCATGATTGTATATGCAAAATATATGGCTTATAGCATTCAAGTGCATATGTTACTTCTTGCGGACAGACTCTCTGAAGTGGTTAAAGTTGAGGAAGGAACATGGCTTCAGGTCATGGCATGTGCGGACACCAGGATTTTGTATCACAAACAACTCATGCAGCATATTTTGTCTTCAAGTTCGCAGAACAGAACCTTGGACCCGATCCAATACTGGTTGAGTTGCGCGTTTGTTTAAGAGGACAAGAGCCACAAGACGGCACCGAGGGCTGGCTCACTTTGATGCTAGATTATTTACCGATTCACGATAGGCAAAATGGATGGAAGGAGATTGAGATGGGCCATTTCTTCAACAAGCAAGGGGAGGATGGTCCGGCACTATGTACTTTTAAGGATTTTGGATCTGAGAGCTACTCTGGGACTTTTTTTTTTTTTTTTTTGTTGAGGGAATTGAGATTAGGCTAGAGTTGCTTTTTCTTGAGTTCAAACTGATCCTTGAGTTAATGGCGTCTTAATTTTTTTGGCGGGTAAACTCCTCTCAAGGAAATTAAATTAAAGAACAAGCAAAACGAATAATGTCTTGTTGTGAATTAGAAACCCTAATTCTACTGAGAATGAAAAATATGCAAACAAAAAACAAATAAGAACACCCAAAATTTATAGTGTTCATCCTCGATGTGAGAGTTACGTCCACTTTCAATCGCTGCAAAATAATTTACTATGATGATGAATAAATTTACAAAAAAAAAATAGCACACATTCTCTCAAGATTTTTTTTTCTCAAGCCTATCTCTTACTCAAATTCTGAGTTTTTTCTTACACTACATAGAAAAGAACTCAACCTATTTATTTATATATTTACAAAAGAATAGGTAATAAACCCCATAAAAATCGCAAAACACGAGCTTCAGGACACGACACGTGCGGCTGCACAAGATTTCAACTCGTGCACGAGCAAGCTCTCCCTGTACGCGATCGTGGAGCTTCAAGGGCGTGGAAGGAGTCATCAAAGTTTTTCACATAGCAACAATGATCTGCCTAGCACCTCTAGAATCTATTACTATACATAAAGCTAGCAAACTTCTTGTGCCACTGTCTAGGAGCTTGTTTGATCCCCACAAGCTCTTTTGAAGTTTGCATACTATATTCTCCTTGCCCTGTACTTCAAATCCCTGTGGCTGTGTCATGAAGATTTCTTCCTTCAAAACACTATGAAAAACGGCAGTTTTAACATCCAACTGCTCCAAATACAAGTATTTCTGTGCCATTAGCCCAAGTACCATTCTAATTGTGATGAATTTAACCACCGGGGAGAAAATCTCTATGTAGTCTATCCCTTCCTTATGTCGGAATCCCTTTACAACAAGTCTCGTCTTGTACCACTTGCTTTTATCATATTCTTCTTTAATTTGGTACTGTCAATTTATTATGCAAAGCCTTCTTTTCCTTTGGTAACTCTGCTAACTGCCATATTTGATTGGACATTAAAGAATCCATCTCATCCTTCAAGGCTAACTCCTACTTAATTGAATCATCCACTTGCACGGCTTCATCATAAATTTTCTGTTTACCTTTATCAGTCAACAAAATATAGTGCAATGATAGGGAATACATCTGTGGTGGCCTAATGGTTTCTCGAAATCCTCTGCGTATTCTGAAAGGCGTTGAATTTGGCTCCACACTTCTTAGCATGTCTCTTAAACACTATCAAATCCAATTACTTGGCTGCACGTTATTTTTAAAAGAGGTTTTACATTTTAAAAAAAATTAGATCTGTTCTTGGTTATAATAATTAAGTCCTACATGGAGTAAAAATTATTCCTACTGCTTTTTTTTTTTTTCTCTTTTCCTTTGAGGAAACAGCAAATGCTTTTTTATTTATATATCAAAGGATGTTTATTCGGAATTTTCTTTTATATCCTATTTGAAAGAAAACAATTCTATTCACCAAGCCATGAGAAACTATGACGTATAAACGGCATCAATGATATACTGTAAGAACTACTAAAGCAATAATTAATTTTAATTGATGACAAAATAAATATATGTGGCAAATTGAAATAACAACTACAATTTCATCTTAGTCGACAAAAAACAAGAAAATAATAACAATCTTCTTTTACTCAAAAAAGAAAGAAAACTATTCCTACTCAAAAACAACTAGAACATCATTCTCTTCTAATCATATTACATGAAATACTCATGAGGTAATTTAAATATTTGACGAGGACGAGGGAATATAATTTTTTGATACTCGTGAGGTAATTTAAACATCTGATGATGTTCTGTGCTGACATTTGATTTAGTAGTGGCAGTAGTAACGAAGGGATGATCCAACAATTTCTGAGCTGACCACCGTTTTTTAGGATCTCTTTGCAAGCATCTTCTCAAGAAATCCCTGCCGGTTTCTGAAATATCTGTCGGTATCTCAGGCATCATCTCCGTAAAAGCCAACAAAGAAAGGATCTTCTCCGGATCTAAACCCTCCACCCACCGCCACGGATTGGTCCCGGTAATCATCACAAGCACAAGGCATCCCAGAGACCATATATCCATAGCAGTCCCAATTTCACCAAGCGCCACAGATTCTGGAGACATATAAGCTGGGGTCCCTCGGAATCTGTACTTCTTACTCACCGACACCTCCTCGTCAGGCTCCTTAGCCAGTCCAAAGTCGGAGAGCTTGAGCCGGTATCCATGGAGTGGAGAAGGAAAGACAAGGATGTTTTCAGGCTTTATATCACAATGCACAATGCCTTTTGCATGGATACGACTAAGACCCTCCAATATCATCCTAGTGCATCTTCGAACAATATTTTCTTGCCATATACGACCCCCGGCTTTGGCCATTAAGTCCAATAGGTCTCCGGCGGGTGCATATTCGAGAAACAAGTTGTAGTATTGAAGCCCTTTTTCGATGGTTATCTCATGACTGTAAATCTTGACGATTTCTGGACAGTTTTTAAATTGTTCAAGGATTTTACTTTCTCTAATAAGGGAATCTGAGTGTTCTAATTTTGCTGTTTTCACGGCAAATAGTGTATTTCTGTCTGTGTATTGAGCTAGGAAAACGGTTGCAAAACCACCTTTCCCTAAAACTTTTACTCTTTGCCATGTTGAACGATCTATAGAGTTATTCATTGTTATAGAAAATATATTAATTCCCTCAACGCTTTATTAATTTTTCATTAACTGGGATAACCTATTTATAAAGAGTAAAAGTAAAAAAACGTATCCTATTTAGAATCGAATAAGTATACAAAATCCTACTAGGTAAAAAAATATGTAAATCAAATAATTAAAAAAAAAAAACAGTGTGTGTGAGAAAATAATAGTTATCCGGAATATTTGATTTTTATGTATTCAATTTTTCTTTTTGCTACCGTCTTTTTTTTTTCCTTTTCTATAATTGTTTTTTCTTTTTGCTAGAATGGATTTTTTTTATATAATACTTTATTAATAAAAAAACGTTAAATAAGCTGTTAAACAAATTCCGGATGATAACAAAAGAGGAGTGAGAATCGCATACAGAAAACAGACTTCTAAACGGAGTCAACTACAATTCCTACGGCAAGAGTTCAAAACCACGTAAAACCCTTTACCACTATTTGTTACATTATATAGTCCTGAATAATGAATTACACGTAAAATAAAATTTCACCGATAAGATAAAAATCTTTATTGAATCGATTCCTATGATACCAAGGGCGTGGGAGTTGACCTTGGTCAAAACTTTTCGTAATTTGATGACTTTAACTAAAATAAAACATTAATCTTGACATCGTATTTTTTTAATATAACATTATTTCGTACCTTGTTGTTAGAAAAATGTTAAAAAGCTATCCTGTATTTTTTAAAAATATAATTTAGATATCTTGAACTTATTCTTTGGGTTATGCAATGTTGAATTTACCCTTTAAATTGATAATTTCAAATCAATTAATTAAAAAACCAAAAAAAAAAGCTCCCAAAAAAAATTAAAATTTTAAAAGATAGTTAATTTGTCGACTAAAAAATAGTTAGGACTTAAATTATTTATCGGCAAATAAAATAACATTAATTGGAACCCAATGACTTATAGAGAAATTATTACTCTTTCAAAACATTCGTCTTTTTGGTCGTTATGAAGACATCATCGTTTGCTGTTTGCTTTACAATTTGTGGATTGCATCCCTAGTCTAGAGGTGGCAATTCATATAGCCGTGTTGTCATGTCGGGTTGAGGCTCACTATATGCAAAAAAAAATATTTCAATACTAACATGACCTTGACATGAACAAATTGAAAAATCCGGATGTCAACACAAACCACTTTAAACATGAGTTGACAAGAACAAGACCTACCCTAAAAACCTACCTATGTAACATATCAATACACAACTCTAAATCAACCCACACCCGAAATTAATTAATGACATTTTATGACCTTAAATTTACAATTTTTACAGCAAAGTTATATAAAAGTAATTAAAACACATATTTCCACAAAATTAAATCAATTCCATACTATTGACACATATAATATAATACTAATTTGTTGAATACTATATATTCTAGAGCAAAATAATTTTTAAAAATAACAATCAATTTAGTGTCAATTTAGTATAAAGCACGTTGACAAGAACACGACCCATTTTTAGACTGGTCAATTTTTAGTTTGACATGAAAAATGATCCACAACTGTGCAAAATTGTATTGTGTTCATGCATGTCATTGTGTCGTGACCCGTATTGCCAACTCTAAACTCTATCTGCATTCATGTATAATGTAAATTTATGTTATTGTTGTTTTTGCGTAATATTATTTTGGTTTAAAACTCTATAATGTTGTCATTGTCCCCTTGAATAGGGTTAATCTCACTGGCGCCCCTTAATTTTGGGATCATTCACAATTTGCCCCTAAATCTTAAAAACTCTCACTCTGTCTTTTAAATTTCATTTTAATCCCACTAAGCACCCTCTATTAGGATTTTTGTTGAAAGCAAATAGAAAAGACCATGTGACCACTTTTTTTTCTTTTATGCCCGATTTTAATTAAAAAAAATAACAAAAGGAATTAAGTAGGACTAAATTAAATAAGAGACAAAGTGAGAATTTATAAAGTTCAAGGGACAAACTGAGAATGATGTTGTCTTCTTTGCAATTTTTTAGGGAAAAATTTTCTTCGTATATTCGCTTTGATAGTTTTTTTTTTATTTTTGAAAAAATATCCAAAACATCCCATATGATTTGTAAAAATACTAATTTTGCTGATCTTCTTATACAAATACCCAAAACATCCTCTTTGTTTTTAAAATCATAGTCCAAATACTCCTAAAATAATTAAACTTTTTAAAAAAACTAAGAATACCCTTCTTAATGTTTGCTAAGTAAAATTTAAAATATTATTAAACCAAAATACTAAAAAAATCAATCTTAGTGTTAGAATGTTAAATACTCTAAAAATAATTAACATATTTGCTTAATTGAAATATTTGTTTAAAAATTTTTGATCATTTTTATTCAATTTTTAAACTAAATTATATTGAAAATAACATCTAATATAGATTAGAATAGGTATTCATGAAAGTTTGTTGAGAATAAAATTTAATATAGATTAGAAAGGTTATAATAAAATTTTAAAAAGTTTAATTGCTTTATTGAGTATTTTGGGTATGATTTAAAAGACATAAAGGGTGTTTTAGGCACTTGCATAATAGAGGAGACATAACATTACGGTACACAAGGCGGTTCAGGGTATTTTTTTGTATTTTTCTAGTTCTTCGTCAACTGTTCACTCTGAAGTTTGCAGTTCCATTCCTCACCTAAATTTTCTTCATTGTTAAGAAAAGCTTAAAAAATAAACAACTTGATATTCTGATTAGGCAAATTAGAGGGAGAGAGAGGAGAAAAATAGAGAAGAGAGAAAGGACAAAAAATCGAAAAAAGGATATAAGCCAATTACGAGAAGAGTAATAGCCTACAAAATTTCCTTTACGTCTCCAAAAGATGCCTGCAAATTCTGTCTAGTCTCTCCACCATTCAGATCAGCTTCGGATTCCGATGTCGTTTGGGAAAAATTCCTTCCTCCTGATTACAACGACTTAATTTCCCGATGGGCTGTTCGAGAAACGACACTGCGTTCCATGCCCAAGAAAGCTCTCTCTTTCCATCTATGTGATAATCCCATCATCCTCGACGATGGCAACTTGGTAAATCTTTTTTTTTTTCCTTCGTTTTTTAATTCATAGATCTTAAATTAGTTTCTACCAATGAAGATACCAAATTATTAGGAAAGAATTGTGAATTTCAATGCAATTCAATCAAAACAATATGTACTTAAAAAAAAGGAAAAAAAAAAAAACAATTTTCATTTTCTCCAATATCTTGTACACTTTAGCTGTTAGGCGTTAGTAATCATAGAATTCACGATAATTTTACTTTAACGTGGTGTATGGGAGAAGGTTTAGAACCATAAAAGTTAGAACAGCTCATTGTAAAGTTTCACTTTGTATTGTAGCATGGGAAACTTTATAACATTACGGTTCAAGCCTTAACCCTGAAACTTTACGTTGCTTTTTCTTTTTCTCTTTTTTTATTTGGGTTTTTTGGCGCTGACTTCTTCAACTATGAATGAATTGTAGTTGTTCCCAAAATTTTTGTAGCAAGTTATCTCCAAAGTTTAATTAAAGGAGACATACCTCTCTACAAATCAATCAATGATGTCCAAATTTTAGGAAAAAAAATGTGACATGAGGTCCTCTAATCGCCATTTAATATCTCTATTTCTTTCTTCAAATTAGCTCACTTTAACATGTGGAGGATATTTATATATTTATGTCAAAAGAATTTAGGAATACCTCGCTAACCGTAAAAAGTATAGTGGGTAGACGTACTAAATACTTATTTTTATTGTTACTATTGTTCTGTTTCATCTACCTTGCTTGTATCATAAATGTGGACATTGTCACTATCATAGAGAGCTTTACACTGGATAGATCAAGTGGGAAGAAATGTTTTATGATTGGGGCAAGAGGGCTTTCAATCATATGGGGAGACACACACCGTTATTGGTTGTGGATTTTACTGCTTGAATCTAGGTACGTTCCTTGCATAACAGAACACCTTTTATTTTTCCAAAGGTGAATTTAAAAAATAAAAAATAGAAAACAGAAAGAGAGGAAAGAATCCTTAATTATTTGATCATGCTTCTTAAGCAAATACAATTAATTACAAGCCAATATGGACTGATTATATGAGCTCAACTGATCAATAGTTTTCCTAGTATTTTCATTCATATTAAAAATTTTTAAGAATAGTATTGGAAGCGTTTTTCAAAATACGTTTTTCCGTTGTTCTTGGAGGCCGCCATGATTGTTAGCATGCGACATCTCAGATGCTCGCCTGGAGAAAACTGGCTTTGAGGCTCCAGGTCTGGTGCTTCCAGCCTTCGAATGACTGTTGGTTGTCACATGTTCTTCATTGCTGGTAGTAGCTTTTGCAGGGACCCGATGAGTCACGCCACTTGCAGCACTTCCTTCAACATCACTGGATGCTGGGACTCGATTTTGTTCATACAGTTCAAACATTTGATTGCTTACTTCTGCAGGTAATTACCATGTATATAAAGAGCTGGTACCAGAGAGATTTTACTGAAGATTTTTCATCAGTTTAGACACGACCATGCAACTGTAACTGTTGTCGACTCAAAAAAATAAAAATAAAAAGAAAAAGAAAAGGGGAAAAAAGAGAGAAACAGGGATTACAACTGCTAGGACATACTCTTTTCCATTTTCTTGTCCTGAATGGTTAATAATTATTATCATTTAATTTTTTAGACCTATCAGCTATCACCACCACTTAGAAACACACAAGAATTTGGTCAATGCAAAGGATGAGAATCGCATGTCAAGTATGGAAGAAACGATCAAGCAATGCATCGTTTTTGTACAAAGATTATTACTGCTATAAAAGGTCAAGAATGACTCCAACTTCCAATTGGCGCGGGTGACATCAAACTCCTGCCACCAAACCTTCTCATACTTTGAGGAATTTGGAAGCAAGAAAAATGGCACCGGCAGCAATGTGATGAGGTTTAAATTGCAGGCAAAGAGATGTCCGAAGTCTGCATACCGCATTCAATATCAGAAGAATGACCAATAGTGGGTAGTACAAAGAAACTACGATCAGCATACCCATCATTGACAAAATTTCAGGCAACTTGAGCAAGGGCATTTTGAGCTACTTTGAACTTCTTTATTAACTCAACAAGGGGTTAATATGGATGCTGCACGTTGAGGTCAAATCGAAGAGTTGCAAGGACAACTTTCTCCAAGTAATATTAATTCTTTTTGTTGTTCATATACTTCCTGTCTGATACATGCAAGCGCATTAAAATATATAAAATGGAAAACTAAAAAAAAAAAAAAATAGCAGAGTGGGCAAAAATTATGTACAGATATGGGACAAGCAATATTATCTTCTCTAGACAAGAAAAACAGCGCCGATAAGAAGAAGAAAATGACAGCAGGAAAAAGTGGTGACACAAACGTCAATCCTCGAGAAATGCTCTACTAGGTTGGTGCCATGCAAAAAAAAGGTCCGCATTTATTTGATAAACCGTATTAGTTGTATCGTGTTTTTGTTCATAAATGTGTGTGTATTTGATAAACGGTTTCAATTTTCTGTAGTCTATCACAGATTTTATTCAGTAAATACCATATAATGGTCAATAATATAGAATCTCATTGATCATGATGCGTCTAAAATATCAGTTGGTCTAGTACATGCATTGCCTTTGCACAAGCTCTAATAGCCCAGAAATGTTAAGAAGATATAAATTATGTTGTTTAATAATTCCCAGCGACTTACACAGGCAAAGACAAGGAAAAACCTGTATTTTTCTTTTGTTTCAAGGGAGGGGAAAAGAGATGCTTAGTTGTCACAAACTTACATGGGGAAGGACAAAGAAAAAATTCCATGTACTTTTTGGTAAAATAATGGGCAATTTAGAAATTTTATAAAGATTTTAAAGTTTTTATATTGTACCATGCTTGTTCCTCTTAGATATTTTTAAACCCAAAAATATAAACTTTCTACACCAATGAAACCATAACACCACGACTTTCGCAACTTAAATTAAAATATATCAGTAGACTTACCTCATGCAAATGCTCCTGAAAACAATTTATCTCATTGGCCAGCTTAGGGCCAAAACCAACTTCAGAAATTCCTAATTCTGTTTTCTGAAGATTTGTGTCTCTGTAGAAGCCCCTTTTTTATATAATACTTCATTAATAAAAAACAGGGTTTAGACCAGCTTTGCCTCGGTCTCCGGTCTCGCTTGTGTCCTCTTAAACTTTCAAAAAAAAAGTTTAAAGACCGCATTGCAAAAAAGTCTAAAATTTGAGAGCAAATGTGCCAAAAACCCTAAAAACTTTTAATAAGATCTAAAACAAGCAATAAAAAGCCCTCATGTGCTACATGCAAAACGCAAATTATTACCATATAGCTAGGGCGGAGAATACCACCACTATTTAGTGGGTTTAGTGTGACTCGAACACTCAACCTATGGTTAGGGTAGAAGAACTTACAACCAACTAGACTGCCCTCACTTATCTGGATTTATTATTTTTATACCATATGTTTTTTAATATAACATTGTTTCGGTACCATGTTGTTAGAAATATTAAAGATGCACCACGTATTTTTTTAAAAACGTTTGTTTCGGTACCATGTTGTTAGAAATATTAAAGATGCACCACTTATTTTTTAAAAAACATCACTTAGACATCTTGAACTTATTTTTTGAGCCACGAAATGTCGAATCTACCTTTTGAATTGATAATTTCAAATCAATTATTTAAAAAAATACACAAAAAGTTCTAGAAAAAGTTAAAATTTTAAAGGAAATTTAATTTATCGACTCAAAAAAGTTAGGACATAAATTATTTATGGGCAAATAAAATAGCATTAAATATATGAACAAATAAATTATAGAGAAATTATTAGTCTCTTTCAAAATATTCAGCTTTCTCCTCGTATTGAAGACATCATCGTATACCGCTTGCTTAACAATATGTCGATTGCATTCCTTTCCTACTCGTACTCATGGATAATGTAAAGTTATGTTATTGTCTTTTTTGCCTGATATTATGTAGGGTTAAATCCCAATAATTTTGTCCATGGTCTAGTTTACTAGGTTAATTATACTAACGCCCTCTAATTTTAAGGGTCATTTCTAATTTGTCCTTGAACCTTAAAAACTCTCACTCTATCTTTTGAATTTTAATTTAATCCCACTTAACCCCTCTTTGGGATTTTTGTTAAACACATAAAAATTGGTAAAGGTAATGTGATTATGTAGTCTCTATATTGTAATTTTTGTTAAAAACAAATCGAAAAAAACCATGTGACCACTTTTTTAGGTCCCATTTTTTAGGCAATATCTCTATTTCTTTATTTAAAAGAGCTCTACAGAATATTTATATAATTATGTCAAAATAATTTCGAAATAACTCGCTAACCGTGAAAGGTTTAGCTGGTAGACATGCTAAATACTTATTTTTATTTTTATTCTGTATCTACCTTACTACTAAAAAATCTCCAATCAATGACGGTTTTTGACCGCCATTAAAAGTATTAGATGGCGGTCAAAAAGCACCATTGATCGAGGTGCCATTAAAAATTATGGGATAATAGATAGCGGCCAAAATTACATACTTTAAATGGCAGTCGATCAACACCCGCCATCTAATGTTTTACTCTTCTTTTTGTTTTATATGGCGCAACCGACATGTAATGTGTTTTTTTTTTTCATTCTTTTTTTTAAAAAATATTTGAAATAAATATAATTGCAAATATATAAATATATTTTTTATTACAAAAAAAATAAATATATATTTTTTATGAATTCCATAAATTCATGCACACATGTAATAACTTTTACACATGGAAGATAGATATATTTTGCTACTTATAAGTCATTGACAATACATGATAGCTCAAAATATTATAAATTAACGTTTAAAATAATTAACTAAATCACATAAAAAAAAGTTATCTAAATCGAAATATATTCTTTAAAATTAAATATATCCATGATGTTCACTAAATTAAATACATGTGGTAGGCCTTAAAAACCATAGCCTAAAGAAAAGGAGTTAGACCATCTGCCCATTCGCTTCGAATTTCATCGATCTCTTCTTTTGTGTAAGTTTGCTTCTTGAAAAACTACAAACAAAAAAAAGATAATAATTCCTTAAACTCATATTTTTTCTAACTCTAAACTAAATTTGACATAATAAGATTATGCACTTACCCCTTCATCCATCACATATATAGCACCAAAAACAGAATCAATGAGCTCTTTCATATAACGCATTATATAGTATCCGCATTCTGTATTTGATGGTTGACGAGGGCACTATTTACAAACAAAATATGTTATCACTTGACGTATGAAAATTTAATATATAGCTTAATACTTATTGATGATATATAAATTAACTTACCTAAATACGGATCCAATGTGGTTTCTTTAAACTAGGCACTCTTTTAAGAATATCGTTGAACATGGAAAGAGCTCTATATTCATAGAAATAGAAAAATCGATTAAAGAAATGATTATGATAAAATATATACAAATAGTCATGATTTGACACAAGTTTATTAAGAATTTAGAAAACTTACTCTGACATTAGCTCCTTTAACTTCTCACACATGTTTCCACGAAGTGGATCCATATAGTAAATTGTGTCCATATATGGTGCAACGACGCATAAAGCCAATAATTGTGTCCAGAACACAGTTACAAGGCTTATTGCATTAACATACAAGTGCTGTGTATTATTATATAGATTAAGACACATCAACACACAAGTTGCTAGCAATTTGGGCCAACTTTAGCTGAATCGGAGCTCATGAGGCCATTATTACAACAAATGAACTAAACAACACATGATTTGAAATCTTAAATTTGAAAAATCACCTGCCAAAATAATGCTTCTTGATGATATAAGCACTAAGTAGCCCAGTCAGCATGAAAAAAGTGAGAAGTTATACTAAGAAAGAACATTGTACACAATGACAACTAAACATATAGAACGAGAACGAGACTCAGACTTACGAACACTCCTAGCAAAGTATTTGTGAGAAACAAATATAGGAAATTTCTAATAAACTGAAAAGCAACTTGGGAATTAAGATGTGTAAGGTCAAAATTCTGTATTGCATTGAAAAGCACTACAGATGTGGCCTCATTAACAAATATAGGAAATTTCTGATAAACTGAAAAGCAACTTGGGAATTAAGATGTGTAAGGTCAAAATTCTGTATTGCATTGAAAAGCACTACAGATGTGGCATCATTGACAACACCCCCTTCGAAAACAATAGTACTGTAGAGTAAAGGTCAAAATTTTGTATTGCATTTATGATAACAATATGATTTGAAAAACCAAACAAACAAACACAAAAATACAGTATATGTCAAGTTTTGATATTATGTCGACAAACACAGCCAAATAAAAGCACTTTTTTGCTTTTGATATTGTGTTTGGATTAATTTTGGTTGTGCCCTTTTTTTGAATAAGAAAAAAATTTTAATGATAGCAAAGGGGAACTTTGTATTCGAAAAGAGAGACAGAGTAAAAGCAGGATGCCAGTATATATTTTTTCCTTACCATGTACGAGGGTCATGCAAAGAAAAGAGTTCGATGTGATTGTCAAACACAGGACAAGGAGAAAAAGACGCAACGTAAAAAGCAAAACATTGGACAAACAAAAGCATATATATAGCACTTGGACACTCTCAAACAACAACAGGGTAATCAATAATGCAAGTTAAACGCGATTATAATACTGTAGTTGTTTTAATCACAAATGCACGTTAACTAAATCCCATCCCCTCAATAAATCAGAAAATGAAAATATATTGAAGCCTTTAACTAAAGAAATCCATAAAGCAATCAAAAAATTAATGCTATCCCAAACGTCAAATCCATAAAGCAATCAAAAAATTAATGCTATCCCAAACGTCACTAAATCACACCAAAACCATTTTCAACATTCACCAACAAAGTACATCTAAACTTTTCCATGAATAATTATGCTAATTGCAAAAAAAAAAGTCCACCTTTTTTTAAGAAGACGCCACTAGATTGCTTGCAATAAAACTCCACCAACACTTTTACCAGATTCAATGAATCAACTCCAATAAGACGACTTCCCTCAAACCTCGCCGCCTTCCTCTTCCACTCGCTCTCAGCCTAGTTCCAGGTTTCTTTTAATTTACCCCAAAATTTCACTTCTTTTCTTAAGGGGATGAAAAGGAGGAGATAGATGGGCTTTAGGGTTTGAGGAGATCGTGAAAACTTCCAGCAGTTTCCTTTTTGATTAACATAATCCTGCGATTTTCTTTTTTTTATTATTTTTTTTCTTTTGCTCTGCCCATGAGTTTTTATCGCCGGAAAGTTCTGAAGGAGAACTTTTCAAATAAAAAAATATTTAATACTTTTCATACATTATAAATATGCTTTAAAGCTTATTTCATTTTTTTTTTTGAGAAAGTATATTTCATTTTTTTAGAACGTATATTTCAAAAAACTAAAAAAAAAACAAACAAATACAGATACAACTAAAGGCCTTTTTGAAGTGGTAAAATAAGGAAAAAAAATTCATTTTTTTGAAATAACAAAAAATAAGAAAAACAAAAAAAATTTATTCTCCTTAACACAAGTTTATAAAACTAAAATGAAAATATGGTACAAGCTTTAATATAGATAGAATAAAATTAAGATGTTTGAATATTCTAAAACTAAAATCATAAAAAGTTTCCTAGCTAAAAGGTTTCCTAAATAGGTATTGTTGGCTCTGTATGGTTTATCCAAGTTCCTTCACAATCATCACGCAAATAAGAATCTATGGAATCATCTTTGTCATCGATTTCTTCTATAGAAGACAAACCCACATTGAGACGATGATGATCTATTATATTGTCATATTCATCATCATCATTAGATGTTTGATTAAAGACTTGTTGTGGTAAAGGGATAATAATTGACCATCTTACATCTTTCGGATCTTGAATATAGAAAACTGGATTTGCTTGAGAACCCAAAATGAAAGAGTCGGATTTGTGACCTTTTATACTTAAATCGACTAAGGTAATTCCATCTTTATCTATCTTTACACCTTGGTTATTTTCGACCCAATCACATTTGAACACTGCGATATGAAAAGTATGGTAATCAAGTTCCCATATTTCCTGGATTACTCCATAATCTAACACGTCACCATATACAGGGTTTTGGTCCTTCGCGCTTGAGAATTGAGTTGTTTTTGCAACTATACTGACACCGCTATTTTGCATAGAGCGTACATCTAGTGCTTTCATGTTAAAACGACACCCTTTTATGACATATGTTTTGTGTTTAATAACATTCATACTAGGTGTGTGTGCTATCCACTTCAATGAATTTGATACCTTATGTTGATTTTGAGATAATTGATTTTCAATTTTATCACGTAACCAATAAATGAAGGTACGATGATGCTCATCATGTACCCACTTTTGACGTTTTGTAGGATTGTTATCTTGCAACCATGTCATATGTTCCCTAAAAAGAAAAGATGGACATAAACTCATGTTAAAGGCTTTCATGAAATTATTCAATCATAGTTATGTTAATATAAAAAAAAAAAAAAAGAAAAGAAAAAAAGCTACTTACTCTATTTAAATGGTGCTCGAATTTATTGATAATCACTTGAACACCCAAAATAATCTTCTCAATAATAACTTAAAACTCTATTAAAAAAACTTAAAACTCATGATACAAAAACAATACAAATTCTAAAATTCCAAAGTCTAGATAAATTGTTATAAGTAATATTCTCTTACAATAATAATAATAAACCTCATATGTCAAAAGTACATCAAATTATTTTACAAGTAAAAAAATGTAATTATATTAAGATTGTTCAAACATTACCAAATACTTTTTTTCAATGGAAAAATTGCTTAAGACTTACAATATTTAGACTTGAAGTATACAGTAGAGCACAGCTCGCTTTCACACGGTTATCTACAAAAATAATAATAAAATAAGAATCATTAAACAATAAGTTACCAAACACCTTTTGCAATTGAAAAATTGCCTAAGACTTGCAATAGGTAAACTTGATGAATATAATACACAACTTGCGCCTTTCATGTTATCTACATAAATAAAATAAAATACGAGTCAATAAACAATAAGACATTTATGGGTTAGGGGGAAAAGAATTACATTGATAAAATAAATTCTAAAATAGCTCCAAATTTTTAATCATAATAATTCTTAAAAGTGAGTAATCATATATATAGACACACTTATTAGGCTAGCAATTCTAATCCAAATAAGCTTCAACTAAAAGTCCTAATCAAACTCAAACTAAAATAAAAATCAAATATATGATTAATTTTGTGGTGACTTTATATGGCAGTCAATTAGGAACCGCATTAAAGCTTTTCCGACTTTACATGGCGGTCGATTAAAAAGAGCCATTAAACATATTTTTTGGTGCCAAGCTCTACTTTACATGGCGGTCAATTAAAAAGCACCATTAAACCTATTTTTTTTGGCGCCAAGCTCTACTTTACATGGCAGTTGATTAAAAAGCGCCATTAAACCTATTTTTTTGGCGCCAAGCTCCACTTTAGATGGCAGTTGATTAGAAAGCGCCATTAAACTTTTTTTTTTTGGTTTTACACAACAGTCATTTTTCCAACCGCCATGAAATATCCCCAAATCACCAAAGATGGAGTTTTTTTTTTTTCAAACGCCATCTTTAAAGTGCATGCTATTTACTATCTTGTAGTAGTTATGATATATGTTGACATTGCCACTACTTTATAGAGCTTTACACTGGATAGATGAAGTGGGAAGAAATGTTCTATGATAGGGGCAAGCGGGCTTTCAATCATATGGGAGACATAACCGATTTCTGGGAGTGGATTTACCTACCTGAATCTAGGTACGTTCCCTGCATAACAATGATCCACTGACACCTCTGAAATCCAATTACTATACACAAAGCTATCAAACTTCTTGTACGACTGTTTAGGAGCTTGTTTGAGCCCATACAGGCTCTTTTGAAGTTTGCATACTATATTCACCTGGCCCTGTACTTCAAATCCCTATGGTTGTATTACGTAGATTTTTTCCTCCAAATCACCAAGAAGAAGGCAGTTTTAACATCCAACTGCTCCACATACAAGTCTTCCTACACCACTAACCCAAGTATTGTTCTAATTGTGGACAATTTAACCACCGAGGAGAAAATCTCTGTGTATATCCCTTCCTTCTATTGGAATCCCTTTACAATTAGCCATGCCTTGTACCGCTTGCTTACTTCACGTTCTTCTTTAATCCAGTACATCTATTTATTATACAAAGCATTCTTTCCTTTTAGAAACACTGTCAATTGCCATGTCTAATCGGTCATTAAAGATTCCATTTCTTGCTTCAAGGCTAACTCCCACATAATTGAATCATCCACTTGTGTGGCTTCATCATAACTTTCCGGTTTGCCTTTATCATTCAACAAAATATAGTGCAATGATGGGGAGTACCTCTGTGGTGGCCTCATAGGTCCCCAAAATCCTCTATATGGAGTAATATTTTAAAAGGCGTTGAATTTGGCTCCACATTCTTAACATGTCTCTTAAACACTATCAAATCTAATTACTTGGCTGCATGTTATTTTTAAAAGAAATATTTACATTTTCAAAACAAAAATTAACCTCTATTCTTGCTTATAATAATTACGTCCTACATGGAGTGCAAAACAAAAATCATTCCTACTGTTTTTTTTTTCTCTTTTCCTTCGAGGAAACAGCAAATGCTTTTTTATTTATACATCAAATTTATTCGGAATTTTCTCTTGTATCCTATTTGAAAGAAAACAATTCTATCCACCAAGCCATGAGAAACTATGACGTATAAACGGCATCAATGATATATTGTAAGAAGTACTAAAGCAATAATTTTAATTGATGACAAAATAAATATATGTCGCAAATTGAAACAAGTTATAACAACTACAATTTCATCTTAGTCAACAAAAAACAAGAAAATAATAACAATCTTCTTTTACTCTGAAAAGAAAGAAAATTATTCCTAATCAAAAGCAACTAGAACATCATTCTCTTCTAATCATATTACATGAAATACTCGTGAGGTAATTTAAATATTTGATGAGGACGAGGGAACAAAATTTTTTGATACTCATGAGGTAATTTAAACATCTGATGATGTTCTGTGCTGATATTTGATATAGCAGTGGCCGTAGTAACAAAGGGATGATCCAACAATTTCTGAGCTGACCACCGTTTTTTAGGATCTCTTTGCAAGCACCTTCTCAAGAAATCCCTGCCGGTTTCTGAAATATCTGTCGGTATCTCCGGCATCATCTCCGTAAAAGCCAACAAAGAAAGGATCCTCTCCGGATCTAAACCCTCCACGCACCACCACGGATTGGTCCCGGTAATCATCACAAGCACAAGGCATCCCAGAGACCATATATCCATAGCAGTCCCAATTTCACCAAGCGCCACAGATTCTGGAGACATATAAGCTGGGGTCCCTCGGAATCTGTACTTCTTACTCACCGACACCTCCTCGTCAGGCTCCTTAGCCAGTCCAAAGTCGGAGAGCTTGAGCCGGTATCCATGGAGTGGAGAAGGAAAGACAAGGATGTTTTCAGGCTTTATATCACAATGCACAATGCCTTTTGCATGGATACGACTAAGACCCTCCAATGTCATCCTAGTGCATCTTCGAACAATATTTTCTTGCCATATACGACCCCCGGCTTTGGCCATTAAGTCCAATAGGTCTCCGGCGGGTGCATATTCGAGAAACAAGTTGTAGTATTGAAGCCCTTTTTCGATGGTTATCTCATGACCGTAAATCTTGACGATTTCTGGACAGTTTTTAAATTGTTCAAGGATTTTACTTTCTCTAATGAGGGAATCTGAGTGTTCTAATTTTGCTGTTTTCACAGCAAATAGTGTATTTCTGTTTGTGTTTTGAGCTAGGAAAACGGTTGCAAAACCACCTTTCCCTAAAACTTTTACTCTTTGCCATGTTGAACGATCTATAGAGTTATTCATTGTTATATAAAATATATTAATTCCCTCAACGCTTTATTAATTTTTCATTAACTGAGATAACCTATTTATAAAGAGTAAAAGTAAAAAACGTATCCTATTTAGAATCGAATAAGTATACAAAATCCTACTAGGTAAAACAATACGTTAATCAAATAATTAAAAAAAAAAAACAGAGTGTGTGTGAGAAAATAATAGTTATCCGGAATATTTGATTTTTATATATTCAATTTTTCTTTTTGCTACCGTCTTTTTTTTTTCCTTTTCTATAATTGTTTTTTCTTTTTGCTAGAATGGATTTTTTTTATATATAATACTTTATTAATAAAAAAAACGTTAAATAAGCTGTTAAACAAATTCCGGATGATAACAAAAGAGGAGTAAGAATCGCATACAGAAAACAGACTTCTAAACGGAGTCAACTACAATTCCTACGGCAAGAGTTCAACACCACGTAAAACCCTTTACCACTATTCGTTACATTATATAGTCCTAAATAATGAATTACACGTAAAATAAAATTCCACCGATAAGATAAACATCTATATTGAATCGATTCCTATCATACCTAGGGCGTGGGAGTTGACTTTGGTCAAAACTTTTCGTAATTTGATGACTTTAACTAAAATAAAACATTAATCTTCACACCGTATTTTTTTGAGAAAACATTATTTCGTACCTTGTTGTTAGAAAAATTTTAAAAAGCTACCTGTATTTTTTAAAAATATAATTTAGATATCTTGAACTTATTTTTCGGGTTATGCAATGTTGAATTTACCCTTTAAATTGATAATTTCAAATCAATTAATTAAAAATACCAAACAAAAAGCTCCCAAAAAAATAAAAATTTTAAAAGAAAGTTAATTTGTCGACTAAAAAAACAGTTAGGACATAAATTATTTATCGGCAAATAATATAACATTAATTGGAACCAAATGAATTATAGAGAAATTATTACTCTTTCAAAACATTCGTCTTTCTTGTCGTTATGAAGACATCATCGTTTACTATTTGCTTTACAATTTGTGGATTGTATCCCTAGTCTAGAGGTGGCAATTCATATAGCTGTGTTGTCATGTCGGGTTGAGGCTCACTATATGCAAAAAAAAATATTTCAATACTAACATGACTCTTGACATGAACGGATTGGAAAATCCCGATGTCAACACAAACCACTTTAAACATGAGTTGACATGAACAAGACCTACCCTAAAAACCTACCTATGTAACAAGTGACCTTTAATCAATCCACAACTCCAAATCAACCCACAACCTGAAATTAATTAATGACATTTTATGACCTTAAATTTATAATTTATACAACAAAGTTATATAAAAGAAATCAAAACACATATTTATACAAAATTAAATCAATTCCATATTATAGACACATATAATCTAATACTAATTTGTTGAACACTATATATACTAGAGCAAAATATTTTCTTAAAAAATAACAATCAATTTAGTGTCAATTTAGTCTAAAGCACGTTGACAAGAATACGACCATTTTTGGACTAGTTAATTTTCAGTTTGACATTAAAAATGACCCACAACTTTGAAAAATTGTATTGTGTTTGTGCATGTCATTGTGTCGTAACCCGTATTGCCAACTCTAAACTCTATCCGCATTCATGTATAATGTAATTTTATGTTATTGTGGTTTTTGCGTAATATTATTTCGGTTTAAAACTCCATAATGTTGTCATTGTCCTTTTGAATAGGGTTAATCTCACCGGCGTCCCTTAATTTTGAGATTATTCATAATTTGGCCCTAAATCTTAAAATCTCTCACTCTATCTCTTAAATTTCATTTTAATCCCACTAAGCCCCCTCTATTAGGATTTTTGTTAAAAGCAAATGGAAAAGACCATGTGACTATTTTTTTTTTCTTTTATGTCCGATTTTAATTAAAAAAATAACAAAAGGAATTAAGTAGGACTAAATTAAATAAGAGACAAAGTGAGAATTTTTAAAGTTCAAGGGGCAAACTGAGAATGATGTTGTCTTCTTTGCAATTTTTAGGGGAAAATTTTCTTCGCATTTTCGCTTTGATAGTGTTTTTTTTATTTTTGGAAAAATATCCAAAACATCCCATAGGATTTGTAAAAATACTAATCTTTTCGATCTTCTTATACAAATACCCAAAACATCCTCTGTGTTTTTAAAATCATAGTCCAAATACTCCTGAAATAATTAAACTTTTAAAAAAAACAAGAATACCCTTCTTAATGTTTGCTAAGTAAAATTTAAAATATTATTAAATCAAAATACTAAAAAAATCAATCTTAGAGTTAGAATGTTAAATACTCTAAAAATAATTAACACATTTGCTTAATTGAAATATTTGTTTAAAAATTTTAAATCAATTTTATTTAATTTTTAAACTAAATTATATTGAAAATAACATGTAATATAGATTAGAAAGGGTAATCATGAAATTTTGTTGAGAATAAAATTTAATATAGATTAGAAAGGGTAATAATGAAAATTTCCAAAGTTCAATTGCTTCATTGAGTATTTTGGGTATGATTTAAAAAACACAAAGGGTGTTTTAGACCTTTGGATAATAGAGGAGATATAATATTTCGGTACATAAGGTGGTTTTGGGTATTTATATATTTTTCCAAGCCTTGGTCAACAGTTCACTCTGAAGCTTGAAGTCCCATTCCTCACCTAAATTTCCTTCATTGTTAAGAAAAGCTTAAAAAATAAATAACTTGATATTCTGATTAGGCAAATTAGAGAGAGAAAGAGAGGAAAAAAATGGAGGAGAGAAAGGAAAACAAAATCTAAAAAAGGAGATAAGCCAATTACCAAAAGAGTGTATTGCCTACAAAATTTCCTTTACGTCTCCAAAAGATGCCTGCAAGTTCTGTCTAGTCTCTCCACCATTCAGATCAGCTTCGGATTCCGATGTCGTTTGGGAAAAATTCCTTCCTCCTGATTACAACGACTTAATTTCCCGATCGGCTGTACGAGAAACGACACTGCGTTCCATGCCCAAGAAAGCTCTCTATTTCCATCTATGTGATACTCGACGATGGCAACTTGGTAAATCTTTTTTTTTTCTTTGTTTTTTAATTCATACATCTTAAATTAGTTTCTACCAATGAAGATACCAAATTATTAGGAAAGAATTGTGAATTTCAATGCAATTCAATCAAAACAATATGTACTTAAAAAAAAGGAAAAAAAAATTCATTTTCAACAATATCTTGTACACTTTAACTGTTAGGTGTTAGTAATCATAGAATTCACGATAATTTTACTTTAACGTGGTGTATGGGAGCAGGTTCAGAACCATAAAAGTTAGAACGGCTCATTGTAGCAAGTGAAAGGTTGATGCTGAAGTAAAGTTTTACTTTATATTGTCCCGTGGGAAACTTTATAACATTACTGTTCAAGCCTTTACCCTGAACTCCCTATAAAACTTGTTGTGCCTATGATAAATTAGAACTTTACGTTGCTTTTTCTTTTTCTCTTTTTTTATTTGGGTTTTTTGGCGCTGACTTCTTCAACTATGAATGAGTTGAAGTTGTTCCCAAAATTTTTTTGGAGCAAGTTATCTCCAAAGTTTAATAAAAGGTGACATACCTCTATACAAATCAATAAATGATGTCAAAATTTTAGGGAAAAGAAAATGTGACATGAGGTGCTCTAATCGCCATTTAATATCTCTATTTCTTTCTTCAAATTAGCTCACTTAAGCAAATACAATTAATTACAAGCCAATTTGGACTGATTATATGAGCTCAACTGATCAGTAGTTTTCCTAGTATTTTCATTCATATTAAAAATTTTTAAGAATAGTATTGGAAGCGTTTTTCAAAATACGTTTTTCCGTTGTTCTTGGAGGCCCGCCATGATTGTCAGCATGCGACATCTCAGATGCTGGCCTGGAAAAAGCTCGCTTTCAGGCTCCAGGTCCGGTGCTTCCAGCCTGCGAATGACTGTTGGTTGTCACATGTTCTTCCTTGCTAGTAGCAGCTTTTGCAGGGACCCGATGAGTTACGCAACTTGCAGCACTTTCTTCAACATCACTTGATGCTGGGACTCGATTTTGTTCATACAGTTCAAACATTTGATTGCTTACTTCTGCAAATAATTACCATATATATGAAGAGCTGAAACTAGAGAGATTTTATTGAAGATTTTTCATCAATTTAGACACGACCATGCAGCTGTAAATGTTGTCGACTCAAAAAAAAAAAAAAAAACTAAAAAGAAAAGGGGGAAAAAAGAGAGAAACAGGGATTACAAGTGCTAGGACACTCTCTTTTCCATTTGCTTGTCCTGAATGGTTAATAATTATTATCATTTAATTTTTTAGACCTATCAGCTATCACCACCACTTAGAAACACACAAGAATTTGGTCAATGCAAAGGATGAGAATCGCATGTCAAGTATGGAAGAAACGATCAAGCAATGCATCGTTTTTGTACAAGATTATTACTGCTATAGAAGGTCAAGAATGACTCCAACTTCCAATTGGCGCGGGGTGACGTCAAACTCCTGCCACCAAACCTTCTCATACTTTGAGGAACTTGGCAGCAACAAAAATGGCACCGGCAGCAATGTGATGAGGTTTAAATTGCAGGCAAAGAGGCATACCGCATTCAATTTCAGAAGAATGACCAATAGTGGGTAGTACAAAGAAACTACGATAAGCATACCCATCATCGACAAAATTTGAGCTACTTTGAACTTCTTTATTAACTCAACAAGGGGTTAATATGGATGCTGCACATTGAGGTCAAATCGAAGAGTTGCGAGGACAGCTCTCTCCAACTAATATTAATTCTTTACGTTGTTCATATGCTTCCTGTCTGATACATGCAAGCGCATGAATATATAAAATGGAAAACTAAAAAAAAATAGCAGAGTGTGTAAAAATTATGTACAGATATGGGACAAGCAATATTATCTTCTCTAGACAAGAAAAACAGCGCCGATAAGAAGAGAAAATGACAGCAGGAAAAAGTGATGACACAAACATCAATCCAGGAGAAATGCTCTACTACTGTTGGTGCCATGCACCAAAAAGTTCCCGCATTTATTTGATAAACCGTATTAGTTGTATCGTGTTTTGTTCATAAATGTGTGTGTATTTGATAAACGGTTTTAATTTTCTGTAGTCTATCACAGATTTTATTCAGTTGTTGCAGATGTGGAGTCAAATCAAGTCGACACCCCAACAAAAAGGAAGAAAAAGGGAGACATACGCGTGCTCGTGAGAAAGGGAGCAAGTGCCGCGGCTCTGGCAGAAGAGCGCCGCGGCGCTGGGACAATGGCGCCTAGGCGCCAATTGGAAGAAGCCTAGGCTCAATTGGAAGAGCGCCTAGGCTCAATTAGAAGAGCGCCTAGGCTCAAAGTGAAGAGCGCCTAGGCGCTACCTGCAAAGAGCCTAGGCTCAAAGTGTATGGCGCCTAGGCGTCGCAGGGAAGCGCCGTAGCGCTCGTTTCAAGCGCCGCGGCGCTGACGCGCTGTGTTGCGCGATGTTTTTGAGTCAGAGTCGAACTCAAAGGTCCCAAAAAAGGGAAACCACTAGGGTTTCCCATTAGTTGCTATTTTTCTCCTCCTTTGGTTATAAATAGACATAAGGTGGCTAGGGTTGTGTGTGTGAAAGGTGTGTGAAAATTGTGAGTGGCATAATTTTGTGAGAGGCAAAATTCTTGAGAGCTCCATCCTTGAGAGAGAGAGAAAAATTCCCATTGGGTGTTAGATAGAAGAGAGTTTTGGTAAGCACAATTTGTGAGTGTGTGAGAAACTGCTCTTGTAATCTGTAATCTCCTTCATCATAGTGGAATCTGCAAGCGGCAGAAACAGGACGTAGTCTCAATTTTGGACGAACCTGTATAAAAATTTGGTGTCTCTTTTTCTTCTTTTCTCCTATTTATTTTCTGCAATTGTTCGTTCTTGCGATCCTTGGAATTAGGAGTCGTCTAATTCCCCAACAACTGGTATCAGAGCGGAGGTTTTGATCAAGAACGATGACTGGAGAAGAAGGTATGGCAGCCGGTATCACCAAATTTGATGGTTCAGATTTTTCCTATTGGAGGATGCAATAGAGGACTACCTATACAGCAGGAAACTGCACTTGCCCTTGGGTAATAAGCCCGAAGGCATGAAGGATGAAGAGTGGAATCTCCTTGATAGACAGGTACTCGGTGTGATCCGTTTGACTTTGTCAAAGAACGTTGCCCACAACGTTGCGAAGGAGACCACTACAGCAGGGACGATAAAGGCTCTGTCAGAGATGTATGAGAAGCCCTCAGCCAATAACAAGGTACATCTCATGAAGAAGCTCTTCAATTTAAAGATGCCTGAAGGTGCCTCGGTGGTAGAGCACCTGAACAGTTTCAACACCGTCCTAAACTAATTGGTCTCGGTAGAGATTAAATTTGATGATGAGATCAATGCTCTAATCCTCTTGGCCTCGTTACCGAATAGCTGGGAACCCATGAGGGTGGCCATTACAAATTCTCTAGGGAGTGCAAAAATTGAAGTTTGTCGATGTCAGAAACTCTATTCTGGCGGAAGAAGTTCGCAGGAAGGACTCAGGTTAAGCCTCTTCGTCGAACTCGGCCCTTAATGTTGATAATAGGGGCAGGAAACTTGACAGGCAATCCAACAGGGATAATGGCAGGAGAGGCAAGTCGAAGAATGGGAGAAGCAAGTCAAGGAACGGTAGGACCATGGAGTGTTGGAACTGTGGGAAGACGGGCCACTTGAAACAGAACTGCAGGGCTCCAAGGAAGAACGAAGACAAGACTAATGACGCAGCCAACGCCACCACTAAAGAGCAACAGGATGCTTTAATCTTGTCAGTCGATAGTTCTTTTGATTCGTGGGTGATAGACTCAGGAGCATCATTCCACACCACTGTACACCGTCATGTTCTGGAGAATTATGTTGCTGAAAATCATGGTAAGGTTTATCTCGCTGATGGAGAACCTTTGGATATAGTTGGCATTGGAGATATCAGTTTAAAAATGCCTAATGGGTCTGTATGGAAGATTCATAAGGTGAGACATGTTCCCAAACTGATGCGCAACTTGATTTCGGTGGGGCAACTGGATGATGAAGGACATAAAGTGACCTTCAATTGTGGAGGTTGGAAAGTTACTAAAGGAGCGATGGTAGTTGCTCAGGGACGCAAGGTTGGAACTCTCTACATGAACTCAAGTTGCAGAGATACCCTAGCAGTTGCTGATTCTGCTGCCAATACCGAGCTATGGCATTATAGGCTCGGTCACATGAGTGAGAAGGGTATGAAGGTGCTTCACTGCAAAGGAAAACTGCCGGGTTTGAAAATTGTTGATCACAGTTTGTGTGAAGCCTGCATCTTTGGTAAACAGAAGAGAGTCAGTTTCTCAAAGATGGGTAGAGAGCCTAAGTCCAGGAAATTGGAGCTTGTTCACACTGATGTGTGGGGGCCTGCGCCGGTGACTTCCCTTGGTGGCGCAAACTACTATGTGACATTTATAGATGACTCAAGCAGGAAGGTATGGGTTTACTTTCTAAAAAACAAATCTGATGTCTTTGATGCTTTCAAGAGATGGAAAGCCATGGTGGAGAACGAGACAGATTTGAAGGTGAAGTGCTTGCAGTCTGACAATGGGGGAGAGTATTTAGGTGAAGATTTCAGGCGGTACTGTGCTGAGAATGGGATAAAGATGAGGAAGACCATTCCAGGGAAACCACAACAGAATGGGGTAGCTGAGAGGATGAACAGGACTTTAAACGAGCGTGCTAAAAGCATGAGGTTGCATGCAGGGCTGCCAAAGATGTTTTGGGCTGAGGCGATTAATACAGCCGCTCATCTGATTAACAGAAGTCCATCCACACCGCTGAAGTTCAAGCTACCAGAAGAAGCCTGGAGCCATAAAAAGGTGGATCTCTCTTACTTGAGAGTGTTTGGGTGTGTTTCCTATGCACACATTGATTCTGCTGCTAGAAGTAAACTAGATGCCAAGTCAAAGAAGTGTTTTCTGGTTGGCTATGGCGGACTTGAGTTTGGTTATCGTCTCTGGGATGACCAAAGTCGAAAGATTATCAGGAGCAAGGATGTGATCTTCAACGAAGGTGTTCTGTACAAGGACAGAGACAGCACGGACTCCAGGGGTTCAGGTTCTGAAGACAAGAAGCCTGAGGTGATTCCATTGAAGGATCTTCCTGAAGTGGAGGTGCAAAATCCAGAGGTTGAAGACCAGGAAAACATAGCTCCAGAAGGAAACCAGAGGACTCCTGTCACACCAGTCAGGAGGTCTAGCAGGACAATCAGACCACCACAGAGATACTCCCCAACTCTGCATTATATCTTGTTGACCGACAGAGGTAAGCCAGAGAGCTATGATGAAGCCATGGAGGCTGGAGATTCGGTCAAGTGGGAGTTAGCCATGAGGGACGAGTTGGATCGGACATGGCAACTGGCAAAGTTACCACAGGGTAAAAAGTCCTTGCACAACAAGTGGGTATACCGAGTAAAAGATAAAAGTGCTGGCAGCAAATGGTATAAGGCAAGGTGGGTGGTAAAAGAACCCACAGATATGCTCACCAAGATGGATCCGATTGAGAAACTGAAGTTGTGCGCAACTTCAGTTGGACTTCTCCAAGAGGCGTGAGAAGTCGTTGCCGCTGCAGTGGGAGACATGGTGATTGATTAGTCTCCAAGTGGGAGATTGTTGCAGATGTGGAGTCAAATCAAGTCGACACCCCAGCAAAAAGGAAGAAAAAGGGAGAAAAACGCGTGCTCGTGAGGCAGGGAGCAAGCGCCGCGGCTCTGGCAGAAGAGCGCCGCGGCGCTGGGACAATGGCGCCTAGGCGCCAATTGGAAGAAGCCTAGGCTCAATTGGAAGAGCGCCTAGGCGCTACCTGCAAAGAGCCTAGGCTCAAAGTGTATGGCGCCTAGGCGCCAGGAGAAGAGCGCCTAGGCGCCGCAGGGGAGCGCCGTAGCGCTCGTTTCGAGCGCCGCGGCGCTGACGCGCTGTGTTGCGCGATGTTTTTGAGTCAGAGTCGAACTCAAAGGTCCCAAAAAAGGGAAACCACTAGGGTTTCCCATTAGTTGCTATTTTTCTCCTCCTTTGGTTATAAATAGACATAAGGTGGCTAGGGTTGTGTGTGTGAAAGGTGTGTGAAAATTGTGAGTGGCATAATTTTGTGAGAGGCAAAATTCTTGAGAGCTCCATCCTTGAGAGAAGAAAAGTTCCCATTGGGTGTTAGATAGAAGAGAGTTTTGGTAAGCACAGTTTGTGAGTGTGTGAGAAACTACTCTTGTAATCTGTAATCTCCTTCATCATAGTGGAATCTGCAAGCGGCAGAAACAAGACGTAGTCTCAATTTTGGACGAACCTGTATAAAAACTTGATGTCTCTTTTTCTTCTTTTCTCCTATTTATTTTCTGCAATTGTTCGTTCTTGCGATCCTTGGAATTAGGAGTCGCCTAATTCCCCAACAGTAAATATCATATAATGGTCAATAATATCGAATCTCATTGATCATGATGCGTCAAAAATATCAGTTGGTCTAGTACATGCATTGCCTTTGCACAAGCTCTAATAGGCCAGAGATGTTAAGAAGATATAAATTATGTTGTTTAATAATTCCCAGCGACTTACACAGGCAAAAACAAGGAAAAACTTGTATTTTTCTTTTGATTCAAGGGAGGGGAAAAGAGATGCTTAGTTGTCACAAACTTCATAGGGAATGACAAGGAAAAAATTCCATGTACTTTTTGGTAAAATAATGGGCAATTTAGAAATTTTATAAAGATTTTAAAGTTTTTATATTGTACCATGCTTGTTCCTCTTACACATTTTTAAACCCAAAACTATAAACTTTCTTCTACGCCAATGAAACCATAACACCACGACTTTCGCAACTTAAATTAAAATATATCAGTAAATCAACAAGCAATAAAAAGCCCTTATGTGCTACAGCAAAACACAAAAGTTGTTACAGTCTATATGGGAGTTTACTTTGGTCAAAACTCATTGTAATTTTGATAACTTTAACTCAAATAAAACCTTAATAGGGGAGCAGAATACCACCACTATTGAGTGGGGTTTAACATGGCTCGAACCCTCAACCTATGGTTAGGGTGGAGGGATTTACAACCAACTAGGCTATCCTCACTTATCTGAATTTTTATTATTTTGATACCATATGTTTTTTAATATAACATTGTTTCGGTACCTTGTTGTTAGAAATATTAAAGATGCACCATGTATTTTTTAAAAAACATCACTTAGGCATCTTGAACTTTTTTTTTGAGCCATGAAATGTCGAATCTACCTTTTAAATTGATAATTTCAAATCAATTATTTAAAAAAATACACAAAAAGTTCTAGAAAAAGTTAAAACTTTAAAGGAAAGTTAATTTATCGACTTAAAAAAGTTAGGACATAAATTATTTATCGGCAAATAAAATAACATTCAATATGGGACCAAATAAATTATAGAGAAATTATTACTCTCTTTCAAAATATTCAGCTTTCTCCTCGTATTGAGGACATTGTCGTATGCCGTTTGCTTAACAATATGTCTATTGCATTCCTTCCCTACTAGTACTCGTGGATAATCTAAAGTTATGATATTGTCTTTTTTGCCTGATATTATGTAGGGTTAAATCCCAATAATGTTGTCCATGGTCTGGTTTAGTAGGTTAATTATACTAATGCCCTCTAATTTTAGGATCATTTATAATTTGTCCGTAAACCTTAAAAACTCTTACTTTATCTTTTGAATTTTAATTTAATCCCACTTAACCCCTCTGTTGAGGGTGAGCCCGGTGCCACCGTCGAGGAGACATACTCCTAGTGGTCGACTAAACAGCTTGGCAAGGTTTTCAAAGAGCAAAACACCGACCTCGACGAGAATGGACGTTGCATCCGAGGTGCTTCTCAGGGCCTCCAAGGCTGCACCTCAACAGGTTGCCACCTCAAACTATGCACTGGCTCGGGTCGGATTATTCTCATTCACAAGTGGATTGCTATTTGCCACCACAGGCCAACAAATGGCAAACAACTCACCGTTTGATGGAGGCCAATCCATTGACGGAGGGACGTGACACTTGTCACCTACTGCCTGACATGCCTTGATGTGACACACGGGTTGTGGGCAAAACCCACTTAACACCTGGTTCAAGTAGTGGCCTATAAATAGGACGCATTTATTGCCTCTTGAGAGATATGCTCCTTCCTACCTAACAAGCTCCCATCCTCTGTCGAGCAACCCCTACCTTGAGCATCGGAGAGCCCTTGTCTGTTGACTGACCCATTTTCTCCTACCTCCGAAGCGTCCCTCCTCTTGTTGCAGGCACACCCAACTAGGCAGAGGCGAGCCAGGAAGAACTTAGCACTGTGTGCAGCCGCACGTGGTGTTGAATCGACGCCAGACCACAGTAAGCATCAACATTTTGGGGCTAGAAAAAGGGCCCCTACGCGTTCACTCAAACACCAGCCACAACAACTCTGAGGACCGAGATGGTAACTCGAGGAAATGCCCGAGATGATGTTGCCCAATAGGAGGGGTTGGGAGACATGCAAAATCGACAATAGAATCCAGGTAGGCCTAGGGGCCACCCCCAGGCCACAAGGTCCCAATCCGGGGGTCAAGGGAGCACGGCCAGGGCTAAGCAAGTGCAAGACCCAATTGCCCAGGACCCCATCTAAGAACTCATAAATGCTGTTCGGATTCTCACGCAGCAGCTTACGCAAAAGGCTCAACGTCAAGCCGCGCCTGCCCTACCGCTTCTAGCCCTGGCTGACCAGGCTAGAGGCCGGGTAGGACGGGATACGACCGACCACAAAGAAGCCGATTTTGAGCTGTCTAAAGGCTCTACACATGGTGCCTCGACCAATAATAGACTCGTCTAAGAAGGCTGTCTTGGCCTTCAAGCAGCGCGGGTTTCGTCACCCCAAGGTTCTCGAGCATCCGTATTTGACCGGCTAAGATGCCAGGGAAAAGCACGCCAAAATCGCCAGCCCAAGGCTGGTGACCGCATGGAGGGTGGAGCACCGTACATGGTCGAACAACCTAAAGATACGAACAGTCGCCAGTTTCGGGCGTTGCAGCGCCAAATTGACGAGATCCGAAACAACTGCTTTGGCCTTGATGACATAGGAGCCTTAGATCCACCATTTTTGGACACTATAATGCAAGCCCCTATGCCGCCCAAGTTCAAGTTCTCACAAATCAAGGCATATGATGGGACCATAGATGCAGACGAGCATGTCGAGCTGTTCCAATGGCACATGCTCCTCCAAAATGCCAGCGACGCGGCAATGTGCAAGGTCTTTTCATTGACATTAACTTGGCCAGCTCGGTAATGGTTCCAAAGACTTGAACCAGCCTCTATTACTTCTTTTCAGCAACTCACTGATGCCTTCTCGGCAGCCTTCTCTATGACAAAGATGCGGAGAAAATAGTTCACATACCTATACACCGTCAAGCAAGGAGATGGCAACGTTCGAGACTACATCAACCGGTTTACCCGAGCAGCTCTGGAGGTCAAACACATCGAAGACGAGACCCTTAAGCATATTTTCATAGGGGGTCTCTGAGATGAAAAGATTACTTGGTCGTTGGCCTTTAAGCAGCCGAGCACTTTTTCACAAATGCTTGGCTATACACTGAGGTACGCCGATGCCTCAAAGTACATGAAAAGCCGCAAGGGGGAGGCTAGCCCCAGTGGGACAAAGAAGCAAAAGAAGCAAAAGAAGGCACTGGAACAGACCAGCGTTGAGCAAAATAAGAAGCAGAAGAAAGAGAAGAAACCTAAGAAGCCAAAAACGTCGACCGGGAAGTTCCAAAGCTACACACCTCTAGTAGCGACTATTGATGAAGTGCTCGCCTAAGTAAATGGCAGGAACCTGCTTGTACTGCCGCCTTAGCTTAAGGGCAGCAAGGTGAAGTGAGACTAAGCTAGATACTGCGAGCTCTACAAAGACGTGGGACACCATACTCGCGAATGCATTCAGCTGAAGGACAAGATTGAAAGACTGGTCCGAGAGGGACACCCGAGGGAATTTGTTCACAAGATCTTCGAAGGGCCTGTCACCTGGGACACCTCAAAACCCTCGAATATTGTTCACAAGATCTTCGAAGGGCCTGTCACCTGGGACACGTTGAGTGGGCGACGGGCGTACTTCCGAGAAGCTCGGCTTATCGAGTGAGGTGAGCTCATAAACATGTCCGAACATGTAAACAAGATTTGTCGCTAGCAACATACTCTGATCACATTTACCGATGAGGAAATGGACAAACTGATCCATCCGTACAACGACGCTCTTGTATGTGAACTGCACATTGCTAACAACATAGTGCGACGAGTATTGATTGATAATGGCAGCTCGGCTGACATCCTCTTTAAGCAAGCTTTTGACAAATTGAAGATCAATAATGCTACCATGGTGCTGATCCAGACGCCACTATATGACTTCACGGGTGAATGCGTCCGAGCAGTCGAGAAGGTCAGCTTGCCTATGACCTTCGGTGAGGGTGCTGCTTGGGTCACGCGCGTCGTTAACTTCTTAGTCGTCGATAACCCTCTCAATATAACACTATAATCGGCCGACCAATGTTGAATACACTAAAGGCCATGGTCTCCATGTATCATCTGGCAATGAAGTTTCCAATGGAGGATGGAGTTGGAGTAATCTGCTTGTCTTAGAGGGACTCCCGAGCCTGTTACGTCAATGCTATCAGAACGGCGTCAACTCAACGTCTACTCAGCGTCTACACGTCTCAGCCATTCATGTGGTCGACGAGACAGATCTGCCTGCCGAACCAGTGCCCAAGATGCTTTTCGATCTTGACCCCTGACTGCCCAAGGAAGAGGCGAGAGCCACCCCAGTCGAGGACTTAGTGCCATTCAGTTTAGACCCTGCAAGGCCTGAACGCACCATCCAACTCGGATCCCAGCTAAGACCTGAGATTTGGGCCGACCTGGAGGGACTTCTTACTGAGTATCGAGATGTTTTGCGTGGTCTCATGAGGACATACCAGGCATCGACCCAAGCATGATCTGTCATGGGCTCAACGTCTGACCTGATCATAAGCGGGTGATACAAAAGAGAAGGGCTTTCAATCCTGAGAGATACGCTGCCATAAATGAAGAGGTCCAGAAGCTTCTTAAAGCGGGATTCATCCGAGAGGTCAAATATCTAGAGTGGTTAGCAAATGTCATCCTCATGAAGAAGGCGAATGGGAAGTGGTGAGTTTGCATCGAATACACCAATCTAAACAAGACCTGCCTAAAAGACTACTTTCCTCTTCCTCGGATAGACTAGCTCGTCAACGCAACAACTAGCCATGAGCTACTTAGCTTCATGGAGGCTTATTCTAGATATAATCAGATAAAAATGGCCAAGGAAGATCAAGTGAAGATGACTTTTGTTACTGACCAGGGGCTATACTGCTATGTAGTAATGCCCTTCGGGTTGAAGAACACTGGCGCTACCTACCAGCTCTTAGTCAACAAGATATTTGCTCGGCTGATCAGCAAAATAATAAAGGTCTACGATGATGACATACTGGTTAAGTTTGTCTGAGCAATGGATCACATGGCTGATCTCTGAGCAAGCTTCGACATTCTCTAAGAATACAAGATGAAACTCAACCCAGGGAAGTGTAGGTTTGGGGTCAACTCAGGCAAATTCTCAGATTTTTGGTCAACCAGCGAGGCATCGAGGTTAACCCAGTGAAGGCCTAAGCGGTCATAGATATGCACTCAGCTCAGACCGTAAAGGAGGTATAGAAACTCACTGGCATGATAGCGGCTCTCTCAAGATTTGTCTCACGGGCTACCGACAAGTGCCATCCATTTTTTAAGGCACTCAATGGGAGGTTTGAGTGGAGCAAGGAGTGTGAAGATGCTTTCTAGAATCTGAAAAGATATTTAGCCACACCCCCGCTCCTGTCCAAACCTTTGCTCGGAGAAGTTCTAATCGACTATCTAGCCGTATCCGAGAAGGCCATAAGCTCGGTTCTCGTTAGAGAAGATGACGAAGCCTAGAAGTCAGTTTACTATACCAGCCATGCATTCTAAGGTGCCAAAGAGCGGTATCCCCCACTTGAGAAGTTGGCCTTTGCATTGGTCACTTTTGCTCGGAAGCTGCGGCCTTTTTTTCAAGGCCACACCATATAGGTTCCCACCAAGTTCCCTCTCCGACAAGTTCTTCAGAGCTCGGAGATATCTAGCCAGATGGCCAAGTGGTCGGTGGAGCTAGGCCAATACGATGTTCACTTTGTGCTAAGGATGGCCATCAAGGCTCAAGCCCTTGCAGACTTCATCGCTGAATTTACTGATGCCGAACAAGGCACACTGTTGGCCGAGAAGGCGCTAGTGGAAGTGCCAGAAGCCCCTAGTTGCAGCGAAGATTGCATCACCTCAGAGCCAGAGTGGAAGCTCTTCGTTGAAGGATTTTCCTATGTAGAAGGATCAAGTGTCGGGCTGATATTAATAGGCCCAAACGGATACAAGGTGATCTATGCACTCTGATTTGACTTCAAGGCCTCAAACAATGAAGCAGAATATGAAGCACCCTTGGCCAGACTTCGAATCGCTAGAGACCTTGGGGTAGACCGCATACTCATTCACAGTGCCTCGATGCTTGTCATCCAACAAGTCATTGGAGTATTCCAAGCCCAAACGGACTCGATGGCCGTATACTTACAAGAGGTCAACAGCAATTCAAGTCCAGCTCGTTCAAGTAGATCACCAGGTCTAATAACTGAGAAGCCGACACCCTTGCTTGACTAGCTTCGGGTCTCGACGACAGTGACCTATCTCGGTACCAATTGAAAGGTTGGTCGAGCCAAGCATACACAGGGAAGTGGCTATTGTACCAAAGGAACATAGGACTACATGGATGGACCCAATCATCCAGTACCTGACCATAGCCGAATTGCCAGACGACCAAGAAGTGGCAGGTTGGATATGCAACAGCTCAGCCCGGTATTCGATGATCAGTGAAAAATTATATCGACGAGGCTACACTACCCCGGGCCTAAAGTGCATAAGGCCCAAAGAGGTCGAATACCTTATCAAGGAGATCCACGAGGGCCTATGTGGTAACCATTTTAGGGGGCGATCCTTGGCCCAAAAATGTCTTCGACAGGGCTACTTTTGCAAACATTTTGTACAGAAATGCCCTAAGTGTCAACAATTTATGAGTGTGCCCGAACATCAAGCCGAACCACTCACCTCAGTAACCTCGACATGGCCATTCGTGAAATGGGCCATCGACCTAATCGGGCCCCTTCCTTAAGCCCGATCACAATTCAAGTACTACATTGTGGCCATAGACTACCTCACCAAATAGGTTGAAGTAGAACTGTGTACCAACATGACCGAAGCAAAGTGCATCAACTTTGTGTGGAAAAACATATTTGTCGGTTTGGAATCCCACATACCATCGTGACCGATAATGCTAAACAGTTCGAGTCCTAAAGTCTCCTCCAACTCTGCGAGCAGCTCGGTATCAAGAAAGTTTTCTCCTCTCCGAGCTACCCCTAGAGCAATGGCTAAGTAGAGGCAGTCAACAAAATAATCAATGATAACTTAAAGAAAAAGCTCGAGGGCCTCAAGGGAGCATGGATTGATGAGCTCCCAAAAGCACTCTAGGCATATCAAACAACTACCCGGATGGCTAATGGGGAGACCCTATTTTTGCTCGTATACAAAGCAGAGGCTATCATCCTGACTGAGGTAGGGCTACCTAGCTTCAGGATCGAACACTATGAGGAAATTCAAAACGCCGAGGTTATGATGTCAGAGTTGGACTTACTTGAAGAGAAAAGAAACCAGGCAGTGATCCGTAATGCAGCTCAGAATCAAGTAGTCGCTCGGTACTACAACAAACGAGTCCAGCCGAGGAGCTTTAAAATCGGAGAACTTCTATTAAAAAAGGTCACGGTTCAGCAGCCTAGGTTGGGGTCTTTTGGCTCGAAGTGGGACGGGCCGTACAGGATTTTCAGGATTGTGCGACCAGGTACATACAGATTAACTGACATGGAAGGAAACCTGCTCAGCCACCCTTGGAACACCGAGCTACTCAAGAGATTCTTTTGCTAATCGAAGCCAGAAACTCTTTTTGACCTCTGGCTATATTCTTTTTGTAACTAGACCTATTCGATAAGACTGGGATGTAAATACTACACATTAATGAAATGTAAATTTCCTACACTATTCCATCGAGCAATGTGTCTAAAGGAAATGGACAGACCCAAAGTGCGATACTATAACTCCAGCCTGGAGGACCAGACAACAACTCCCGAAAAGGGAGAGTCGTCCTAATTAACCAGACTAGGGGGCTGATTGGCACCTCATCAATTTTTAAGTCTGTCGCCATGCGGACCACCCAATGAGTCGCCTAGCACAACTATGTGCCCAACCAAAATTAGACTTGCAAAGTTTCCACAAACTTAAACAAGTCTAGGGGTGACAGGGTATAGGGTATTCTCATGCCATTGTGCTCTGCCCGACCGAGAAAACAGGGATTCCCTCCTTGCTCGGATTAACTCGATGATGACAGGGTATAGGGTATTCACATGCTGTTGTGCTCTGCCCGACCAAGAAAACATGGATATCCTCCCTGCTCGGATTAACTCAATATTTATTGTGACAAAATACTCGGCATCAATATCAATTGAAAAGAGGGAAGCTTAGAGAACATATTAAGAATGCCCCTCCCGAGGAGCATCCAACTTCTCTTAAATTCCTAATTCAATTTTGAGGCCGAGGTCTATGCTAACTTGGCGAAACGGAGGCTTAACTACGTTCCTGAGAAACCCCTCACCCAGAAACATGAAAATATTTTCCCAAGAACAAGCACATTAGGAAAATATTAAAAAATATATAAAAAATCCGAGAAGCAATTAACTTAAGAAAAATTAAAATATATTCATAAGTGGTGATGGGGAGGTACAATTAACCAGACACCTCCCGAGCCCAGACACAAAAATACAACCAAAATAACACAGCCTAGGCCTGGGCCCCATCCTCGACACTGCCTTCCTCGCCTGCACTGTCGTCAGTGCTTTACTCGTCCCCGTTGTCGTCGCCGTCTACCTTGACAACCTCCTTACCTTGTTGTTGCTGAGCAGCGCCTTGCTCTGGCTTGATTGTGAATGACCAGTCGAAGCCCTCCGCCTCAAGGCGCTGCCAGATCAAATGATCTCGGAGGTCCATCATGCCAAAGTAGTAGTAATCGTCGTACTCTGAGGATGTCTTGAATTCCTCCACGGCTTGAGCAAGACGGCCAGGAAGCTCTTTCAAGAAACGCTGGTGCTCAGCCTGCAAAGCCATCAGCTGCTCTTTTAGCCGAGCAACCTCGTCCCTTGCCTCCTCAGCCTCCTTCATCGCCTCCTCTGCCTCCGCCTTGGCCTGGTTGGCTTCCTCCTTGGCCTTTCGAGCCTCCTCCTCGGCTTGAGAAAGAGACATCTTGATTTGGTCTAGCTCGATGTTCTTGACACCAAGCTGCCTCTCAACCTCCAACTTATCGAAGAAAGTCTTCTTATACCTCTCTTTCTCCTTGTTGAATTCTTTCATCCCGGTTGAGTAGGCCATGTGCAGGAAGGCGCTCGTCTGAGGATAACAAAACTTTAGTGTTCAGTGAAAAGAAAAGGAAAAGTAAGGAGGCTCAGGTGGGGCAAGCACTTACCTTAGCAGTGGAGCAGAAAGCGACATCGGACAAGCCTTGAAAATCCTCCCCTCGGAGGTTCACCAAAAAGTCCTCCTGGGGCACCGCGTCCCCGAGACGATCCAGGTGTTAGACATGTATGCCCTAAGGAGTAAAAATATAATAAGTTTTTGGAGACATTTTTATCAATAAAGAATTTATTCATTGTTTATATACCAAATCTTGTCCTCTTTACGGTCATATTTGTTGAATATATGTTAAGCAAACAATAGTCTCAGACTGTCGGTCTAAACGTTTAAGACTTGAGCATATGATGACAGATTATGCGGAAGACACGATTCTTAAGGTGATAGTCTAAAACATAAGATCCGCAATCTAGGGAATAAAGTTGGGTGCTTTATTCATGCAAAGATTGTTATGTTGTCTATATCCCTTTTGACAGATGGTTTGTCTTGACCATTGGAGGTGGACTCCGTGAATAGAAACATTGGCACATTGTCATAGGTGACGATGTGTTGGATCGAGACATAAAGTGAATTAATTTGGATTAATAATTCTGTCTCGGTAAATCGATTCACTTTAGACAATCATTTGTGTTGTATCTTAATCTTGAGATAAATAGTGGGCCCGTTGTCTTGGTTTGTGTCTTTTGATGTACCAAAGGGTGACACCTACATCTTAATAGTAGTATGCATGCTAGTATGTTGGAGGCATGATTCTTGATAGCGTAGACCTGTTATTCATAGATATGGAATCTATAGCTCCTCTTTAGGAGTAATGATATCCTCTTATATGTGTTATCCTGCAATTGGAAAACTAGAGCGCCCAACCATTTGGATACATAGGTGTAACCGAATGATATATTATCTTTGGATAGTAAGTTATCTGATGGTGAGATAATGGAACGTAAGATGAAAATAATCGGGAAGGTAAGACAAAACTTGTCCTTAAGCCGATTATGGATTATCATATAGGGATACGATACACTATGGTATGTCACGGAGACTTAACTATATGAGCTTCGTAATTCTATGTAGTTCGGGAGTGCAGCTCCAAGCTTTTAGTGGAGTAGCGTTGGAGTTGATAATTATGAAATGTATATCTGGGATATTGGGTTTCATAATTGTCGAGAGCTTGAACTATATAGGTCCATTTGGTCCCTTTTGCTAGCTCACAACATCCTGTAACGACACGGTGCGCTTTTCTAATAATTGATGACTTATGTCAGATTTATTAGATTGGTTGAAATTTGAAAGAATCAAATAATTCATGTCTGTTTATCGATTGAATTAATTTTTGTGATAAAATTAATTTAAGATAAACTTGTTGAATTATTGGGATCGGATAATTCTTGTCTGTTTATCGGTTGATTTAATTTTTGGATAAATTAGATCAAGATAAACTTGTAGAATTATTGGGAATTGATTTATTTTCTTAGAGATAATCTAGATAAAGTTGTTTTAATCAGATAACTTCTCAATTGGGTTATTTGAATTAAAACTAAGACTTTATCCTATAGATTCTCGGGTGTAAAATAAAAGATTCACGGAGATTTTTTATCGGCAGTTCGACCTACCAATCCACGTGTTCAACCTGCCGATCAGGCTGTTTGGCCTGCCGATAAGCAAAGGATAAGATTACGCGTTTCCATGCAGATCTTATCAGATATTGATCCGAACCTGATTCTATTTCAAGTTTTTGAGATCTAATCTGATAAGGACTGACCCTAGGCCCAACCTCTACAGAAAAGGAGTAAGTCTAATGAGTTACTCAGATCAATTGAGAGATTAAAAGTGAGAATCTAAAAACTCCTTGAGAGCTTTTGTTCACAAATCACGAACACTTGCTTTGGGTTCTCTCAATTGGTTAGAGGGAGAGTCACTTGGTGGAAGAGCTGTACGTGTGAGCCCACACTCACTCCAATCGTGGATAGAGAATAGCAAAGAAGACTAGTTGGTTGAAGCACTTCTAGAATGTTACTTCTCTTCATGGATTGTGGAAGTTATTCGACATACAAAGGTTAGTGAGATCTGGTTAATTTATGCATATAGCATGTAAAACTTGTGTTTAGAAAAAACTCTAATGTAAAATTTTTAAAATTCTACTGTGCACCGTTTTTCCAACAATTGGTATCAAAGGCATGGTTTTAGATAAATTTTCGAGTTTGTGATCATGTCATATATTTAAATTTTCTGATCTTAATCTCTCCAATGCTTGAATTGAATTTTATAGAGAGTTGACACTCTAGGTTTCTATATAATTTTATGTTGTCATGGATTATATGGTGAATGTTTATTAATTAATCATGATTGATTAAATTGTTATTTAATTATTAATTAATTAATTAATTAATACCGATTATGGTTCTTTAGAGGTTAAAATATGTATCTAGGTTTTTCATGTAATTAGATGGCCGACTATCATCTCCGTCTAGGAATTATTGTTTAATTTTAAATTTGTAAGAATTTTATAATTAAATAATTATTTGGAGAAGACGAATCTAAAAGGCGGATTTAGAAAATGGATGATGGCACACGCAGGTATTTCCTGAGTCTCTAATTTTTATTTTTGAATTGTTGAAAATAAAATTGATGAATTGCATTAAAATTTGTATTTTCTGGAATTGGAGATTTTTGCTTAGTCGGCATGCCGAACGTCACAGTTCGGCAGGCAGATAGTCACAGATCGGTAGGCTGGACGTGTGGCTCGGCAGGCCATCAATGGGGCAGAAATCAGGTGGCTCTGGAGGCAGGCTGAACCTACATGACCGGCAGGCCGATCACCTAGATCGGCCTATCGACCGAGAGCTAAAAAATTTTCAGAAAAGGTGCAGTTTTCATTTTATTTTTGAGACAATTCTGAGAAACATTAAATTTGGATATGACTGAAAATATGAAGTATTCGATTCATACGGGATTGAAGACTTGAATATGGGAATTACATGAAGAAGGGTACAGCTTGAGGATTCAAGGATGAAAAATCGATAATATGTCTCGATTATTCTCTTGTAATCTTAGTTTTCTATTCTCTAGGGTAGAGCCATAATATTACAGTTATTTATTATTTTGCTTGTAGCTTTGCTTAATTGCTTTGCTTGTCTGCATTATAATATGATTTGTCATGTATATTGATAACATGTCATATAGAATAGGGAATGCCGCTCATATTAAAATTGTTCATGCATATTCTTAAAATAAAGCCTTGATTTTAAAAGATTGAGTAGGAGAAGGTTTTTGAAAAGGGGACCTAAGGCCTCCATCGTTGGTCCATAGGCAGAACATGGTGGTCCAGACCCCTAGGAAGGGATTTCTATCATGTACTAGATTGGATCTCTGAGAGGATAAGGTATTTTAGCACTATTTATGGTTGCACACCCCTAGGTGGTGATTATAAATATGGATAAAATATTGAAACGATGGTTATACACTCACGTTAACTTTATTATTAACCTCCCCTAGGAGCTCTGTTAATAAAATCAATGGCCAAAGAAACAATTATTAATATATGTTGGATCATACAGGTCCTTGATGGCATATATTAATTAGGAGGGAATCCGTGTTCCTGATTGAATTTGGCATGACTCCCCTAGGAGCTTGTTGAATTCTGAGTTGGGAATTATCATTGTAAGGATGTGACATTTTCAAGGTTTTGACACATAAACACATTTGTATGATTTTTACATGATTGTGTTATCTTACTAAATTATTATAATATGTTTAATTATATTTGGTATATGATTCTTTATTGTAGATTAAAAATGTCTAAAAATGTTTTATCATCAATACTTGACAAAAACCTATTAACCGGAGAGAACTATAATGATTGGAAATGAAACCTAGATATCGTTCTGTCCTTTGAGAAACTAAAATATGTACTGACAACCCCTTGTCCTCCCGAGCCTACAGGAGACTCAACTAATGAACAATTCCAAGTATATGATCGATGGACAGATGCTAATGATCAGGCCCACTGCTATGTTATGGCCAGCATGAATAATGTGCTGCAGGCTCAACATCAGGATTATGAGACTGCGAAGCAGATCTTGGATAATCTTGAGGATATGTTTGGAGGCCAGGCCATAACAAAGTAGCAACGGGTGCTTCGAAAACTTCTAAACTATAGACAGAGCCCGGGGACATCTGTAAATGAGCATATGATGTTGGTTATGGGTTACCTCTTAAGGCTTAAACCAATAGAGCCGACATCGATGCTGAAACTTAGATGACTATGGTCTTTGAGACTCTGTCAAAGGAATTTATTCTGTTTAGAGCTACATTTAATTTGAGCAATATGCGGGATATGACCTTGACGAAATTGATGAAACAGTTACAGGAGTTTGAACTGCTGATCAGGGAGTCTCCTGCGGGTGGTGAGGCCAACATGGTAGCTGCTTCTGGTTCCAATCTCAACTCTGGGAATGGAAAGAAGTAACAGGCCAAGAACTGGAAGTCTTCTATTCCTACTAGCACTAAGAGCAAGAAGAAGAAGAAGAAGAACCCAAAGAAGCTTAAGTGTTTCTTCTGTGGAATGGTCGGGCATATCAAGAAGTATTGCAAGGACTTCCTTTTCAAAGGAGGTAGGTGTGATCTTTTGTATTTAGAAACTTGTTTGGTTGAGGAATCAGGTGACATTTGGGTTATAGATTCTAGTGCAACTAATCATGTTTGTGTTTCTCTATAGGGGTTAAAAGAAACGAGAAGTCTACTGCATGAGGACTTCACGCTTTGGATGGGCGATGGATCCTTCGTCTCAGCGGAAGCAGTAGGAGACGTCCATCTTTATTTTGATAATTATAGGAATTTATTTTTGCAAGATTATTTTTTATGTTGCTAAATTTAAAAGGAATTTAATTTCTGTAGCTTGTTTATTTAAAGACTCCTACTTGGTTTCTTTTAATGATAAAGTAGTGATTCGTAAAAACAAATCTTTTATCTGTTCTAGATGGATGCAAAATAATTTATATTTTATCAAACCTAAGATAGAATTATTACTTAATGCTCAAATGAATGATAATAACTCTAAAAGACTTAAAACTTCTCATGCTAATAAGACTTATCTTTGGCATTTGCGCCTTGGTCATATTAACCTGAATAAGATTCAAAGGTTGGTAAAGGATGGACCTTTAAGTTACTTAAAGGTAGAATCTATACCTCAATGTGAATCTTGTTTAGAGGGTAAAATGACCAAAAGACCATTCGGGTCTAAGGGTAATAGGGCCGAAGGGGTTCTAGAACTTATGCATAGTGATGTTTGCGGACCGATGAACATCTGGGCACGAGGAGGGTATGAGTACTTCGTCACTATTATTAACGATTACTCAAGATATGGGTTTGTGTACCTGATGCACCACAAAAGTGAAACTTTTGACAAGTTCGGGGAGTTTCAGGCTGAAGTAGGAAAGCAATTGGATAGACCCATAAAGGCACTTTGATCGGATCGAGGTGGGAAATACCTTTCTGATGAGTTCTTGGGACACTTATTAGAGAATGGGATTTTATCCCATTTGACTGCGCTAGGCACTCCATAGCAGAATGGCATAGCAAAGAGCAGAAATAGGACTTTATTGGACATGGTTGGTCCATGATGAGTTATTTATCATTACCTTTTTCCTTTTAGGGATATGCACTACAAACCGCATGTTATCTTTTGAATAATGTGCCTTCCAAATTGGTCCCTAAAACTCCTCACGAGTTATGGGCGAGTAGGAAGACATCCTTAAACCATATTCGCATATGGGGATGTCCAGCTCATGTCCTGTTTAAGGATCCAAATAAGTTGGAAGCACGTTCGGAAGTTTGCATGTTTGTAGGATATCCAAAAGGGACTAAAGGGGGTTATTTCTATAACCCAAAGGAAAATAAAGTCGTGGTTTCAACTAATACAACTTTCCTTGAGGAGAGTTACATAGACGACTTTAAACCTCGAAGCAAAGTGGTGCTTGAGGAGTTAAGGAGTGATCTGATAACTCTGGAGGTTCCGAATGAAACCGTTTCGATCAGTGTAAAAAAACCAAACAAACCTGAACAACAACCTCAGGGGCTTCGGCGTAGCGGGAGGATTGGGCGTCAACCTGAGAGGTATATGTTCAATGGGGAGGTCTTTTTGGCTGAACCGGATGAGCATGACAAGGATCCTTATACTTACGCAGAAGCTATGGAGGATGTTGATTCAAAACTCTAGACAGAGGCCATGAACGTTGAGATGAAGTCTATGGAGACTAATCAAGTCTGGGAGCTTGTGGATCTTCCTGAAGGGGTAAAACCCATAGGGTGTAAATGGATCTACAAGAGGAAAAGAGGAATGGATGGAAAGGTCAAAACATTTAAGGCTAGACTGGTAGCTAAGGGTTATACATAGAAGGAAGGAATCCATTATGAGGAAACCTTTTCCCCTGTAGCCATGCTTAAGTCCATCCGGATTCTCTTATCCATAGCTGCTGCTCTCAACTACGAGATTTGACAAATGGATGTCAAGACGGCTTTTCTGAATGGCTATCTTGATGAGTCCATTTATATGGAACAACCAGACGGGTTTAAGGTCACGGGTCAAGAGGGTAAGGTTTGTAAGCTGCTAAAGTCAATTTATGGACTTAAGCAGGCTTCTCGTTCCTGGAACATAAGATTTGATCAGGTGATCAAGACTTATGGGTTCTCACAAAATGTGGATGAACCATGAGTTTACAAACACATAAAGGAGGGGAAGATGGTTTTTCTACTGCTCTATGTAGATGACATTCTGCTAATTGGTAATGACATAGAGGCATTGTCATCGGTCAAATTATGGTTGACCAAGAAGTTTGACATGAAGGACTTGGTTGAGGCTAATTTTGTTCTCGGTATCCAGATCTTTTGGAATAGGAAGAACAAAATGATAGCTTTATCACAAGCCGGGTACATAGATAAAATTCTCAAGAGGTTTGCAATGCAGGATTCCAAAAAAGGTGGGCACCACCTAGGTTTGAAATTACCTTTCTAAAAAAGACTCTCCAAAGTCTTATGAAGAAAGAGAATACATGAAGAAGGTGCCTTATGCTTCGGCAATAGGTAGTCTCATGTATGCCATGCTTTGCATATGACCGGATATTAGTTATGCAGTCAGGATTGTAAGTTGATTTCAGACAGATCCAAGACCGAACCATTCGGTTGCGATAAAGTATATTTTCAAGTACCTGAGAAGGAATCGAGGTTATATGCTTGTATATTCGGGTGAGGACTTGACTCTTCAAGGATATACTGGCTCGGATTTGTAATCCTGTCTGGATTTTAGGAAATCGACTTTGGGTCTTGTGTTTAATCTGGGCGGCAGTGCCATTAGTTGGAGAAGTGCTAAGCAAGATTGCACTTCGGATTCAACGATGGAGGCCGAGTACGTGACAGCTAGTGATGCTTCGAAAGAAGCAGTATGGCTCCGCAAGTTTCTTAGGACTCTTGAGGTAGTTCCTGGTATGGATAAAGCGATATCACTATACTGTGATAACAGTGCAGAGGTAGCAAATGCTAAGGAACCAAGATTTCACAAGAAGAGTAGACATATTGATCGGAAGTATCATGTGATAAAGGACTTCATTGAGGGCAGGTATGTCACAGTATGCAAGATCGATTCAGAGGAAAATTTAGCTAATCCATTTACAAATACACTTATTGGAAGATTCTTCGAGAGGCATGTGGAAGCTATGGGGATGCGAGATTTGTAATATTTACTTACTTAGTGTAAGTGGGAGATTGTTAGACATGTATGCCCTAAGGAGTAAAAATGTAATAAGTTTTTGGAGACATTTTTATCAATAAAGAATTTATTCATTGTTTATATACCAAATCTTGTCCTCTTTACATTCATATTTATTGAATGTATGTTAAACAAATAATAGTCTGAGACTGTCGGTCTAAACCTTTAAGAATTGGGCATACAATGGACAGATTATGCGGAAGACACGATTCTTAAGGTGACAGTCTAAAACATAAGATCCGCAATCGAGGGAATAAAGTTGGGCGCTTTATTCATACAAAGATTGTTATGTTGTCTATATCCCTTTTGGGAGATGGTTTGTCTTAACCATTGGAGGTGGACTCCGTGAATAGAAACATTGGCACGTTGTCATAGGTGACGATGTGTTGGATCGGGACATAAAGTGAATTGATTTGGATTAATAATTCTATCTTGGTAAATCGATTCACCTTAGATAATCATTTGTGTTGTATCTTAATCTTGAGATAAATAGTGGGCCCGTTGTCTTGGCTTGTGTCTTTTGATGTACCAAAAGGTGACACCTACATCTTAATAGTGGTATGCATGCCGATACGTTGGAGGCATGATTCTTGATAGCGTGACCTGTTATTCATAGATATGGAATCCATAGCTTCTCTTTAGGAGTAATGATATCCTCTTATATGCATTATCTTGTAATTAAAAAAATGGAGCACTCAACCATTTGGATACATAGGTGTAACTAAATAGTATATTGTCTTTAGATAGTAAGTTTTTGATGGTGAGATAATGGAACGTAAGATAAAAATAATCAAGAAGGTAAGACAGAACTTGTCCTTTAGCCGATTATGGATTATTATATGGGGATACGATACACTATGATATGTCATAGAGACTTAGCTATACGAGTTTCGTAATTCTATGTAGTTCGAGAGTGCAGCTCCAAGCTTTTAGTGGAGTAGCGTTGGAGTTGATAATTATGAAATGTATATCTGGGATATTGGGTTTCATAATTGTCAGGAGCTTGAATTATATAGGTCCATTTAGTCCCCTTTCCTAGCTCACAACATCCTGTAACAACACGGCGTGCTTTTCCAATAATTGGTGACTTATGTCGGATTTATCAGATTGGTTGAAATTTAGAAGAATCAAATAATTCATGTCTGTTTATCGGTTGAATTAATTTTTGTGATAAAATTAATTTAAGATAAACTTGTTGAATTATTGGGATCGGATAATTCTTGTCTGTTTATTGACTTATTTAATTTTGGATAAATTAGATCAAGATAAACTTGTAGAATTATTGGAAATTGATTTATTTTCTTAGAGATAATCTAGATAAAGTTGTTTTAATTAGAAAACTTCTCTATTGGGTTATTTGAATTAAAACTAAGACTTTATCCTATAGATTCTTGGGTGAAAAATAAAAGATTCGTGGAGATTTTTTATCGGTAGTTCGGCCTGCCGATCCATGTGTTCGGCCTGCCGATCCATGTGTTCGGCCTGCCAATGGGGCCTGTTCGGTTTGCCGATTAGGTTGTTCAGCCTGCCGATGAGCGAAGGATAAGATTACACGTTTCCACGCAGATCTTATCAAATATTGATCCGAACTTGATTCTATTTCGAGTTTTTGAGACCTAATCTGATAAAGACTAACCCTAGGCCCAACCTCTATATAAAGGGAGCAAGTCTAATGAGTTACTCTGATCAATTGAGAGATTAAAAGTGATACTCTACCAGTGAGAATCTAAAAACTCCCTGGGAACTTTTGTTCACAAATCACAAACACTTGTTTTGGGTTCTCTCGATTGGTTGGAAGGAGAGTCACTTGGTGGAAGAGCTGTACCTGTGAGCCCACACTCACTCTGGTCGTGGATAGAGAATAGCAAAGAAGACCAGTTGGTTGAGGCTCTTTTGGAATGTTACTTCTTTTCATGGATTATGGAATTTCTTCAGCATACAAAGGTTAGTAAGATCTGGTTAATTTATGCATATAGCATGTCAAACTTGTGTTTTGGAAAAAACTCTTATGTAAATTTTTTAAAATTTCGCTGCACACCTTTTTTCCAACACCATGATAGTCTAGTAGTAATTCGAGCATCTCCTTGGGGGGTCCTGTGGAGGCACCACAGTCGTAGCGTCAGCCGGAGGGGTCTCGTTGGACGAAGCCCTGGTCCTCGATGGTTGGGGTGGTTGTTCTTGGACTGTAGTGGGTACTTGCTCAGGTAGTGGGGGAAGCTCTGTCCTCGAAGTCTGTTTGCGCTTCTTCCTAACCTCTACCACTTTGCCCTTTTTTTTTGTAGAGGCTCTCCATGATAGCCCGCCTCTCAGCAGCTGTGCCTGGCCGTGAAGATATTTCTATAAGCCAAAATCCTCCCAAGTCAAAAGTAGGTCGATATAAAAAAAAAAAAAGCCGGGGCTGACCTCCGATCCAAAGCTGGCGAGACTGGTTAATGAGCCGGATTACATCCTCGAGGTCCTCGTCCGCCACAGGTGGCCCCACATCAAAGGAGCCACTCGACGAGTCCTTGGAGCTGGACGATGATGGCTCCTTCGTCGGCCACCCGGATCAGGAAGTGCTTGGCCTCGGGATGTCCACAGCGCTTGGCCTTGCAACTATCACCTACTCGGCTAACCAGGCAAGACGGATCGGTGGGGGATTTATTCTACTAGGTTCCCCAAACCAACCATAACCAAAAAGAGTCTCCTTCTCGAGCAGGAATGAATGTTGCCTCGTCGCTTTCGGCTTCTTGAACAGGTCTTTGACCACCTTGATCACATGGCTCGGTGCCCAAGGCCTCTTAAACCACACGTGCCCTTGTTTGAACGTCCTTGGCATAAGCTGGTCGGCAGGGACAGCCTCACCAGCTCAAGCTAAATAATTGCCCCTGACATAGAACCACTCATACTTTCAGAGTTTGTCTGAGTCGGGGTTGCCTAAAATAAAGTCTTTCCTAAAGCTGGTGACGTAATATCACCTGGACTACCGAGGAAGCTTCTTCATTTTGTACACTTGTCTAAACGCTTCCAACAGCATCTCAGTTGCCCGGTGGTACCTTCATTTCATGTACATCCTAATCAGTGACCTGTAACTGTTCGGGTTAAGTTGAGCCGGGCATACGTTAAACTCGTTTAGTGCCTGGTGAAGGAACAGATGGAACGGGAGGTGTAGCCCAGCTCTAAGAAACTTGACGTATAGCGTTATACACCCCTCGGGTGGGTGCAGGGGTGAATCATCTTCCTTGGGCATGATAAGGATAACGTCGCTCGGGAAGTCGAACTCGACGTGTAGGTCCTCAAACCTAGACTCTATTATGATGCTGGTGTAGGCTGCTGCTGAAGTCTGCCCGGGCCTGGTCACCCTATAGGCTGTCACCCCCAGGACCTGGGTGACTCAGACCCACTCTTCCTTTTCTATTTCAGGCTATTCAGCCCCCTCTACCTCCTCAGCCGCCTGCTCCTCGTCGGAGATATCTACTGTAATCCTACCCACGACCTGGACAAGGGCCCTAGAATTTCGGCCGGATGTGCTCAGAACATCACAGGCTGCCTCTAGCTCAGCTCGCTCTTGAGCAATAACTTAGGAGGAGCCTACGGTGGCTGCCCGATGTAAGGGTTTTTGCCCCTACATAGCCTCACCGGGGGCTCCCCATCCAGCAGGTCGAGGAACTCCTACTCGAGGATAATCTGGGAGTCGACCCTCAATATTTGCTCCAGCTGGCAAGCCCCATCGTGCTCTGGGGATATGTTTTCAATATCGACTTCTATAGTGGGCGAGCTGGCCTCTAGGCTGCTTTCTGACCAGGAAATGTTGACATTCTGAGAATCTGACACGTCACTTATTTTCTGTACTTCTCAGGAAGTTACCTGATCGAGCTGTGGAAGTTCGAGAACTTAAATTTTTCAGTCCAAGAAAGTACAGCTCGGCAACTAAAAACTCGTGGATGCAAAATCTAGTCTTAATTGTGTGAAAATGATAGGAAGAAGGGCCCTATTTATAGGCATTTTTGATAGAAAATTTGGGCGCATAAAACGAAAGGGCGTGATTATTACACCTTTCAGGCGACGCAGTTGAACGCAGAGCGACACGTGTCCCCCGGTTGATCTGCACGACCTTTCGTCTCACCCTACTTTGAAATGCCATTTGGTCTTCTTTCTTTAGCCGACCTCACCCACTCGGCGTAGTCCACCTAGCTAGACACTGACCAGGTAAACTAGGGGGCTAATGTTGAGGGTGAGCTCGGCGCCGCCGCTGAGGAGACATACTCTTGGTGGTCAGCTAAACAGCTCGGTAGGGTTATCAAGGAGCAAACTACCAACCCCGTCACAATGGACGTTGCATCTGAGGTGCTTCTTAGGGCCTCTAGGGCCGCACCTCAACAGGTTGCCACCTCGAACTATGCATCGGCTCGGGTCGGATTATTCTCATTCACAAGTGGACTGCCACTCGCCACCACAGGCCAACAAATGGCAAACAACTCACCGTCTGATGGTGGCCAATCCATTTATGGAGGGACGTGACACTTGTCACCTACTGCCTGACATGCCTTGATGTGACACTCGGGTTGTGGGCAAAACCCACCTAACACCCGGTCCAAGTGGTGGCCTACAAATAGGACGCGTTTATTGCCTCCTAAGAGATATGCTCCTTCCCACCGAACAAGCTCATATCCTCTGCCGAGCAACCCCTGCCTTGAGCATCGGAGAGCCCTTGTCTGTTGACTAACCCCTTTTCTCTTACCTCTGAAGCGTCACTCCTCTTGTTGCAGGCACACCCGACCAGGCAGAGGTGAGCCGAGAAGAGCTTAGCACCGTGCGCAGCCGCACATGGTGTTGATTCGATGCCGGACCATGGTAAGCATCAACACCCTCTTTGGGATTTTTGTTAAACACATAAAAATTGGTAAAGGTAGTGTGATCATGTAGTCTCTATATTGTAATTTTTGTTAAAAACAAATGGAAAAAAACCAATTTTTTAGGTCTGATTTTTTAGGCAATATCTCTATTTCTTTATTTAAAAGAGCTCTACATAATATTTATATATTTATGTCAAAATAATCTCGGAATAACTCGCTAACCATAAAAGATTTAGCGGGTAGACATGCCAGATACTTATTTTTATTTATATTATTATTCTATTTCTTCTACCTTGCTTGCATGATAAATGTTGACATTGTTACTACTCTACAGAGCTTTACACTAGATAGATGAAGTGGGAAGAAATGTTCTATGATTGGGGCAAGTGGGCTTTCAATCATATGGGAGACATAACCGATTTCTGAAAGTTGATTTTACTACCTGAATCTAGGTACGCTCCCTACATAACAATGATCCATCTGACACCTTTGAAATCCATTACTATATATAAACTTATCAACTTCTTGTACCACTGTTTATCAGCCTATTTGAGCCCCTATAAGCTCTTTTAAAGTTTGCATACTATATTCTCCTTGCCTTGCACTACAAATCCTTGTGGCTGTATTATGTAGATTTTTTCTTCCAAATCACCATTAAGAAAGGCAGTTTAACATTCAACTGCTCCAAATACAAGTCTTCCTATGCCACTAACCCAAGTACTGTTCTAATTGTGGACAATTTAACCACCAAGGAGGAAATCTCTATGTATATCCCTTCCTTCTATTGGAATCCCTTTACAATTAGCCTCGCCTTGTTCTGCTTGCTTACATCATGTCCTTATTTAATCCGCTACATCCATTTATTATGCAAGGCCTTCTTTCCTTTTAGTAACTCTATCAATTGCCATGTTTGACTAGACAATAAAGATTCTATTTCATGCTTCATGACTAACTCCCACTTAATTGAATCATCCACTTGTACGGCTTTATCATAACTTTCCAGTTCACCTTTATCAGTCAACAAAATATAGTGCAATGATGGGGAGTACCTTTGAGGTGGCCTGAAAGTTTCCTAAAATCTTCTGCGTGGAGTGATATTCTAAAAGGTGTTGAATTTGGCTCCACACTTCTTAACATGCCTCTTAAACACTATCAAATCTAATTACTTGGCTGAACGTTATTTTTAAAAGAAGTATTTACATTTTAAACAAAAAAAAAAATAACCTCTGTTCTTTATAACAATTACGTCCTACATGGAGTACAAACCAAAAATTAGTCCTACTTTTTTTTTTCTCCTTCTTGCTTTGAGGAAACCGCAAATCCGTTTTATTTATATATCAAGAGATGTTTATTTGGAATTTTATTTATATCCTATTTGAAAGAAAATAATCCTATTCACCGAGCCATGAGAAACTATGACCTATAAACGGCATCATTGATATATTGTAAGAAGTACTAAAGCAATTAATTTTAATGGATGACAAAATAAATATATGTCGGGAATTGAAACAAGTTATAACAACTACAATTTCATCTTAGTCGACAAAAAACAAGAAAATAATAACAATCTTCTTTTACTCTGAAAAGAAAGAAAACTATTCCTAATCAAAAGCAACTAGAACATCATTCTCTTCTAATCATATTACATGAAATACTCATGAGGTAATTTAAATATTTGATGAGGACGAGGGAATTTAATTTTTTGATACTCAAGTGACGTCCCGGAAAGGGGTTTGGAAATTTTAGATAAATAAAGAAAAGAGTATAAATATATGTGAAAAATAAATAAATATCATCGGAATAAATAATAACATGGCGGTCATCGTCACGTGAATGCCACGAAGGTGGGGCTGAGATCCTATTCTTATTCACCATCACGTGGATGCTTACCACGAAGGTGGGTATGTAAATAAAATACAATTATCAAGAATAATAATACAAAAATACTAAAAATCGTCTCTAAGATAAATTAAAAATATATAATTCATAAAGACGAAAATGACATCAACATCGGGACAAGTCATACAGTACACGCATCATACCATAGTTCTAAAGAAAATACCATTTCAATCCAAAGAACCAGGTTTCGATCCTGGGCCCATCCTTCCTCCTCAACCTGGAAGTGGGATTTTAAAAAAACAAGAAAACATGAGCGGAAGGCTCAGTAAGATAATTAATTAAAAACAAGTTATTTAAAAATAACAGTTATAGATAAAAATATCATTGGTAACTAATCTCAAGATCTCAATAAAAATCAATAAATACTTACTTGAATGAAACTTGATAAAAGTCACCATACGGTTTTTGAAAATCTAGAAAGGAGTATCAAATACAATTCTTCAAAAAACAACCATAAAAATCATTCTTAAAAGAATCATTTAAGAAATAATCTTTGGCCAAGGCAATTCAAAAGGAGCTGCCAAAGAAAGGGATAATAATATGTATATATCCTACCTCATTTGAAATCCAATACCGTAAGCTCCAAATAAAATTCAACATATGCTCCCATCAATATTTAAGAGCTTAAAACTGCATTTAAAATCAGAAATCATATTTAACAAATATCACTATGTTAATTTAATTATCAGTGTGCCTTTTGACTCAAAATATTCATAACCCAAAATCATAATCCTTTTTGTAACATTTTGGAATCATCAAATATTAAAAACCGAAGTAAAAACACAATTTTTCAAGTCCACAGTCGGCCTGTCAAACACCCTGAACCGGCCTACCGCACTGCACAGTTCTGCCTGCCGACCAACCAGGACCGGCCTACCGAACATTCCTAGGTTCGACCTACCGACCTGATGAATCCAACCTGCCGAATCTATGAATCCGGCCTATCGAAGATCTATTTCGGCCTACCGAACTGGCAAAATCTGGGGACCCGAGACTTTGAATCTCGACCTCCCCAAGCTCAAAATTCAAATTTAAAACCTGTTTTTCAATTCTCAGATCATAAGAATCATACAGAAAGCATAGAAAATCATAGTAGAACAAGTTTAGACCATTTTCTCCAAATTTAAACTCAATTTCACCTTTGATTTAAAAATCAAATAAAAATGTCAAAACTTGATTAAATCAAATTTTGTTCAAATAAAGCTTAGATTCATTGTAAAACAAGTCCTATATGCTTAGATTAGAGGTTCCCTAAGGTCAAGAAACTCAAATCACAACATTTAAAAGAGATTGAAAGATTTGGGAAAAAATTTAAAAGTTTGAAATTTAAGGAAACAAACCTCGAATCAAAGCTCAAAAATCACGTTTGTGGAGTCCAAATTTGTGTTCTTCACCTCCCAATCCAATTGAGAATCAAGCTCAAACTCAAAATTTGAAATCAAAATCAAGAGGAGGAGAGGAGAGAGAGAGCAGCGTGGGAGAGGGGAGAGAAGAGAGAGAAAATGTGAGGGAGAGTGAGAGAAGAGGAAAAGCAAAGGAAAAATAAAAGAAAAGGCCCCAAGGGCATTTTCGTAAATGTAGAAAAAATGTAGGGTAAAATATCATTTGGTATTTTAACACTAAAAATTAAATTTTAAATATGACAAATGTAATAAAATTTCAAATAACTGAAAATTAACATCAAAAATTACACTGGCACGCTAAATAATTAAACTTAATATAACTAGCCTTACTTTAAAATTCATTAGTGTTACAACTCATGAGGTAATTTAAACATCTGATGATGTTCTGTGCTGACATTTGATTTAGTAGTGGCAGTGGTAACAAAGGGATGATCCAACAATTTCTGAGCTGACCACCGTTTTTTAGGATCTCTTTGCAAGCACCTTCTCAAGAAATCCCTGCCGGTTTCTGAAATATCTGTCGGTATCTCAGGCATCATCTCCGTAAAAGCCAACAAAGAAAGGATCTTCTCCGGATCTGAACCCTCCACGCACCGCCACGGATCGGTCCCGGTAATCATCACAAGCACAAGGCATCCCAGAGACCATATATCCATAGCAGTCCCAATTTCACCAAGCGCCACAGATTCTGGAGACATATAAGCTGGGGTCCCTCGGAATCTGTACTTCTTGCTCACCGACACCTCCTCGACAGGCTCCTTAGCCAGTCCGAAGTCGGAGATCTTGAGCCGGTATCCATGGTGTGGAGAAGGAAAGACAAGGATGTTTTCAGGCTTTATATCACAATGCACAATGCCTTTTGCATGGATACGACTAAGACCCTCCAATATCATCCTAGTGCATCTTCGAACTATATTTTCTTGCCATGTACGACCCCCGGCTTTGGCCATCAAGTCCAATAGGTCTCCGGCGGGTGCATATTCGAGAAACAAGTTGTAGTATTGAAGCCCTTTTTCGATGGTTATCTCATGACTGTAAATCTTGACGATTTCTGGACAGTTTTTAAATTGTTCAAGGATTTTACTTTCTCTAATAAGGGAATCTGAGTCTTCTAATTTTGCTGTTTTCACAGCAAATAGTGAATTTCTGTCTGTGTATTGAGCTAGGAAAACGGTTGCAAAACCACCTTTCCCTAAAGCTTTTACTTTTTGCCATGTTGAACGATCTATAGAGTTACTCATTGTTATAGAAAATATATTAATTCTCTCAACAATTTTTTAATTTTTCACTAACTGAGATAACCTATTTATAAAGAGTAAAAGTAAAAAACGTATCCTATTTAGAATCGAATAAGTATACAAAATCCCACTAGGTGAAAAAATATGTTAATCAAATAATTAAAAAAAAAAGAGTGTGTGAGAGAAAATAATAGTTATCCGGAATATTTGATTTTTATATACTCAATTTTTCTTTTTTCTACCGTCTTTTTTTTTCTTTTCTATAATTGTTTTTCTTTTTACTAAAATGGATTTGTTTAGATAATACTTTATTAATAAAAAAAAAAAGTTAAATAAGCTGTTCAACAAATTCCGGATGATAACAAAAGAGGAGTAAGAATCGCATACAAAAAGCAGGCTTCTAAACGGAGTCAACTAAATCCCCTACAACAAGAGTTCAACACCACGTAAAACCCTCTACCACTATTTGTTACATTATATACTCCTAATAATGAATAGCACGTAAAATAAAATCCCACCGATAAGATAAAAATCTTTGTTGAATCGATTCCTATCATACCAGGGCGTGGGAGTTGACTTCGGTCAAACATTTCATAATTTGATGACTTTATCTAAAATAAAACCTTAATCTATGAGATTATAATATAGGGGTTTTTATCATTTTCATACCGTATATTTTTTAATATAACATTATTTCCACCCTTGTTGTTAGAAAAATGTTCAAAGGCTACTTTGTATTTTTTAAAAATATAATTTAGATATCTTGAACCTATTTGTTGTGTTATGCAATGTCGAATTTACCCTTTAAATTGACAATTTCAAATCAATTAATTAAAAAAATACAAAAAAAGTTCCCGAAAAAGTAAAAACTTTGAAAGAAAAGTTAATTTGCCCACTTAAAAAAGTTAGGACATAAACTATTTATTGGAAAATAAAATAACATTAACTGGAACTAAATGAATTATAGTGAAATTATTACTCTTTCAAAACATTCGTCTTTCTCGTCGTTATGAAGACATCGTCGTTTTCTGTTTGCTTTACAATTTGTCAATTGCATCCCTAGTCCAGAGGTGGCAATTCGTATAGCCGTATCGTCATGTCGGGTTGATCAGGCTCACTATATGTAAAAAATACCTCAATGCTAATATGACTCTTGTCATGAACGGATTGTAAAATCCCAATATCAACACAAACTGCTTTAAATATGAGTTGACAAGAACAAGACCAGCCCTAATAACCGACCTATGTAACATATGACCATCAATCAATCCATAACTAAAAATCAACCCACGATCCGAAATTAACCAATGACATTTTATGGCCTTAAATTTATAATTTATACACCAAAATTATAAAAAAAAAGGTAATATAAAACATATATTTCCACGAAATTAAATCAATTCTATACTACAACCACATCTAATTTAATACCAATATATACTAAAGCAAAATATTTTTTTAAAAAATAACAAACTAATAAACTACAAGTCAATTTAGTATCAACTTAGTATAAAACGGGTTGACAATAACACGACCTATTTTTTGACGAGTCAATTTTCAGGTTGACATGAAAAATGAGCCACAAATACGAAAAATTGTATCGTGTTCATGCATGTCATTATGTCGTGACCCGTACTGTTAGCTCTAAGCTCTATTTATATTCATGGATAATGTAAATTTATGTTATTGTTGTTTTTGGGCAATATTACTTCGGATTAAAACTTGATGATATTGTCATTGTCCTTTTGAATAGGGCTAATCTCACTGGTGCCCCTTAATTTTAGGATCATTCTCAATTTGTCCCTAAAACTTAAAAACTCTCACTTTGCCTTTTAAATATTATTTTAATCCCACTAAGCCCTCTCTATTAGGATTTTTGTTAAAAAAATAGAAAAGACCATGTGACTACTTTTTTTTTTTCTGTTATGTCTGATTTTAATTATAAAAAAAAAAACTAACAAAAGAAATTAAGTAGGACTAAATTAAATAAGAGACAATGGGAAAGTTTTAAAAGTTCATGGGCCAAACTGAGAATGATGCTTTCTTCTTTGCAATTTTTTTAAAGAAAAATTTTCTTCACATCTTCACTTTGATAGTGTTTTTTTTTTTTAATTTTTGGAAAAATATTCAAATCATCCCATGAGATTTGTCAAAATATTATTTTTACCCATCTTCTTATACAAATGTCCAAAATATCCTTTGTATTTTTAAAGTCATAGTCAAAATAACCCCTGAAACAATTAAACTTTAAAAAAAAAAACTAAGATTACCCTTTCTAATTTTACTTAATACAATTTAAAACATTATTGAACCAAAATGCTAAAAAAAATTAATCTTAGAGTTAGAATGTTAAATATTCTCTAAATAATTGACATATTTGCTTAATTAAAATATTTGTTTGAACCTTTTTATCATTTTTTATTTAATTTTTAAACTAAATCATATTGAAAACAACATCTAATATAAATTAAAAAGGATAATCATGAAAGTTTGTCGAGAATAACGTTTAATATAGATTAGAAAGGGTAATTATGAAATTTTAAAAAGTTCAATTGCTTTATTGGGTATTTTGAAGATATTTAAAAACACAAAAGTGTTTTAGGAATTTGTATAATAAAAGCAACATTTCGATATATAGGGGTACTTTGGGTATTTTTTCATATTTTTAAGTCTTGGTCAACGTTTCACTTTGAAATTTGAAGTCCCACTCCTCACCTAGATTTCCTTCGCTGTTAAGAAAAACTTAAAAAAAAAAAAAAATAACTTGATATTCAGATCAGGCAAATTAGATAGAGAGAAAGAGAGAAGAAAACTAGAGAAGAGAGAAAGGAAAAAGAATCGGAAAATGGAGATAAGCCAATTACCCGAAGAGTGTATTGCCCACATAATTTCCTTTACGCCTCCGAAAGATGCCTGCAAACTCTGTCTGGTCTCTCCTCTGTTCAGATCAGCTTCGGATTCCGATGTCGTTTGGGAAAATTTTCTTCCTCTTGATTACACCGACTTAATTTCCCGATCGCCTGTTGCAGAAACGACACTGCGTTCCATGCCCAAGAAAGCTCTCTATTTCCATCTGTGATAATCCCATCATCCTCGACGACAGCAACTTGGTAAATCTTTTTTTTTTCTTTGATTTTTTATGATTAATTTTAAATTAGTTTCTACGAATGAAGATACCAAATTATTAGGAAAGAATTGTGAATTTCAATGCAATTCAATCAAAACAATATTTACTTAAAAAAAAAACAATTTTCATTTTCTCCAATATCTTGTACACTTTAGCCGTTAGGCATTAGTAATAATAGAATTCATGATAATTTTACTTTAACATGGTGTATGGGAGAAACTATAAAGTTAGAATTTTACTTTAACATGGTGTATGGGAGAAACTATAAAGTTAGAAAGGCTCAGTATAGTACGTGGGAGCTTAACTCTGTAATAAATTTTTGCTTTATATTATAGCATGAAGAACCTTATACTATTACGGTTGAAACCACGATCTCAAATTTCCTGTAAAAATTGTTGTGCATAAATGATAAATTAGAATCTTACATTGCTTTCTCTTTTTCTTTCTTTTTTTTATTTGGGTTTTTTTGCGCTGACTTCTTCAACCGTGACTGAATGGAAGTTGTTGCCAAAATTTTTGTGAAAAGTCTCTCCAAATTTTAATAACAAAAAGTGACATACTTAGCTACAAATCGATAAATAATGTCAAAATTTTAGAAGAAAACGCGTGACATGAGGTGCTCTAACCGCCTTTTAATATTTCTATTTCTTTCTTCAAATGAGCTCACTTAACATGTGGAGGATCTTTATATATTTATGTTAAAAGAAATTAGGAATACCTCACCAACTGTGAAAAGTATAGTGGGTAGACGTGCTAAATACTTATTTTTATTTTTACTATTGTTCTGTTTCTTCTACCTTGCTTTTATGATAAATGTTGACATTGTCACTACTATACAGAGCTTGGGAAGAAATGTTTTATGATTGGGGTAAGAGGGCTTTCAATCATATGGGGAGACACACCCTGTTAGTTAGTGAGAGTAGATTTCATTACCTGAATCTAGGTACGTTCCTGCATAACAGAACACCTTTTATTCTTCCAAAATTGAATTTGAAAAATAAAAAATCAAAAACAGAGAGAGAGGAAAGAATCCTTAACTATTTAATTATGCTTCCTAAGAAAATACAATTAATTACAAGCCAATATGATCTTATTATATGAGCTCAACTGATCAGTAGTTTTCGTAGTAATTTCGTACATATTGAAAATTTATAAAAATAGTATTAGGAGCGCTTTTTATAATGCGTTAAGTATTAGGTTGTTGGCACTGTTAGTTCTTGAACTTTGAACATAGCAATATTTTAGTCTTTGAACTTTTGTCTTTTGATAGTATCAGCAATATTTAATCCTTAACTATTTGATTATGCTTCTTAAGCAAATACAATTAATTACAAGCCAATATGGACTTATTATATGAGCTCAACTGATTAATAGTTTTCGTAGTTATTTCACTCATATTGAAAATTTTTACAAAGAGTATTGGGAGCACTAATTATAATGTGTTTAGTATTAGGTTATTGGCATTGTTAGTCCTTGAACTTTGAACAGAGCAATATTTTAGTCCTTGAACTTTTGTTTTTTGATAGTTTTAGTCCTCAACACAAAAATTGATGATGGACTTCTAAAATTTAATATAGATAATCACATCTGTATCGCCTAATAATAAACATCAACAAAATTGTCTATGTAGACTTCCATGGTTATAACAAACATACACATATTGCTGTTAATTTTTTGTGCTAATATATTTTTTATTATTAATTTCTGATAGATTGTGGACAGGTTCGCTGAAGTGGCTAAACTCGTTATCGTGTGGTGGCTTGACATCAAGGGAAAGATAGAAACTAAGCTTTTGTCCACAGAAACAACTTATGCAGCTTATCTAGTCTTTAAGCCTGCAGAAGACAGATCCGGATTCAATCACATTCCTGATCAGTTCCGCGTCAATTTTGAAGGACGGGAGAATGGGGAAGGAGCCAGGATCTTCCTCGATCCTTCGAGAAACGCACGCCCTCCTCTGCCTTGAGATAGAGGAGATGGGTGGAAAGAGATTGAGATGGGTGAGTTCTTTAATGAACGTGGAGAGGATGGTCCAGTTTCGTGTAGTCTGAGAGAGTGATAATTTGAATTCCAAGTCTGGTCTCATAGTAGAAGGAATTGAGTTTAGGCCTAAGCTAAGGCCAGTGAGGGTGCGTGCGGCAAGGTTTGGGCAGTCATTTCTGCAAGACATTCACCAAACCTCAAGTGCAGTTAAAGGAATTTTGTTTTTAACCATAGGCAAAAAATTAACTAAATGAACACATCAATTTGTGCGGTGTGGTTCAGTTGTACGATTTAAAAGGCAACGTACTGTAGATGCCTTGTTTTTTCCTCTAACAAGAGAGATTTAGGATTTGAGAGTGATGTAATTGTGATGATTTGTGCTTGATATTGAGATAACAAGTTCCTATCAGATGTTGCTTGTATTCTTGGTCCAACAAGTTCTGTTTTCTCACTATTCCTGCTGTCATACATAAAACAAGAGTTTCACTAAGATGATTGGCATTTAGGACTTGGACATTGGCTTTTGAAGTTTCAACTTCTCACTTTCTCATATTTCTTTTATGAGACTTCTATGGGATATGAAAATAATAATAAAAATAAATTCCTTCTGGTAGGACTGAATTTGAACCATCCCAAATCTGTATGTTAGTTTTTCATTTTTTTTTTAATAGTTTAATGTGATTTGATCAATCTATAACCTACCACTACACTAGAAACATGCACTGTTAGTAGATATATACACACACACGCGTTAACAAACACTTCCCCGATTGGAAACCGGAGCAGGCTGCTTTGGAAATACTGTCAGTTGCCCTTTGAACCAATTACCACCACTAAAATATTAGCATGAGAAAATGCTAGAATTTACAGAAGTAAAACTAATGGCATATGCTTCACATAAACAACAATAATGACTTTCTTTTCTTCCTCCACTTTCAATAAATTAAAAAGAAAATTCTTCATCGTTCCTGCTTCATTTTTGTGCTATCTTTACAGGCAGTATCAACTTCTAGAGTTTTACTTTTTGTTTTCTGTTTATTTTTTAATAAAACATTTATTATAAGCCTGTTTTGGTTTATAGGTTTGAACAGGTAAGTTTGAACGAAAATTTAAATTCTTGTGAGAGAATTCTGTAAAAAATAGTTCAAACTGCGTTTTGAACCCACAAACCAAACTAGCTATAAATTCTTCGGTGACTATAAGATGGCTATGGAATCCATATTCAAGGGATACAATGATCAAAATAGACGAAGCTAAAAAAACTCGTTTAGGGAAAAGAGAAATTTATGAAGAATTTTCATAAATGCCATCCTTAAAAATTTACTTTTTATAAATACCACACATGTTTATTTGTGGCACAACTTAAGATGTAATAAGAATAATAATGTAACATAAACTTTTTTAAATATGACATAAATAAACACAACTTTTAAAAAGATAAAATAACACATAATTTTCTCAAAATGGATTACTAAGTTTGGATCTACTAACACATGGACCTAGGCCAGACGCTCCACCAATGCCTAATAGTTGGTGGCCACATCGAGTGAAGATATATGCCGCATTACACAATACATATACGTCACATACATTTCTCGCATCTCTCGAGCTATGCTATTGACTACCTATTCTTACATGAAACATCTGTTTTACACAAGAGAAAGAATCAATCAGACATGAAAGTTTGGAAAGAAGTTGCCAAAGCTCGGGGAGAAGAAAAAAAAATAAAAATAAAATAAAATAAAACACCCGTTAATTGACGGATGAAGCATTCATGTCTGCATGAATTCAACTCTTCGAATGATCTGTTATGAAGCCAGGTCCAATGGAATGGAATTTATCAGATGATCCGTTGGGAGACAAAAGGCCTTAATAGACGTCTAATTTATTCATACTTTCTGTTGAAGGTAAAGAAAGAATCAATTACAGACTACAGAGTCGGCAAAAGGAATATCACAAACAAGTGATAAATTGGTATACAAGTTTACGGTTATCGAATGACCAAAGGTAATGACTTCTTTTCTTTTTCCAGGAAAGACAAGTTGCTACAATTATTCCCTCAAAAACAAAATGTTGCTATATTTATGAATGTACTTGTACGTCAAAACTTCAATAGCATTTACTCAAATCATGTAAACACCATCTATGGTAACAAATAATGTATTTACTCGTTGAAAACAACTTCCATATTCCAGAGAAAAAGCTACCATTTGAACTTGGACATACGCATTAATATGCAGCCAGGGGCAGATTAGCAGAAGAAGAAAGAAAGGACAACATGTTTAGTTATATAATGATTGGAATTGTCCAATGGTTGAATTACCGGCTGCTCTCAAAATTCATAGTCGTACTGTTTCAACAAAGGGTAAGGGAAAACAGATAATACCACATTAAACATTACGCAAACTGATCATGGTGGTTGACCCCAGGCGCATAGTCATGCCGCTGCTTTCCCTCCATGGGGTTTGCTGGTGGGCTTCCTGCCTTTCTCTTGCGGCTGCTGGATTTCGGCGAATGGTAAACCGCCTCATCAAGTATTGATAACTCGCCTTCTTCCACGTTGTTCCAATCCAGTCCGGATGTCTGACCCTTTTTCTGATAATGCCCGTCTCTAGCAGCCTCTTGATGTTTTCCCTGATGCAAGTCGTCATTTTCTGGTCTAGAGGGCTTAGACCAGCTTTGCCTCCGGTCTCGCTTGCTTTTCTCATTCCCAGCAGCCAATTCAATGCCATCTTCCAATTCCCTCTCGATGAGATCATCCTCGTCCATCAAGTCGGTTTTCCGAGTCACATCACCAATTGACTTCCTTCGTTTCTCCAACGCTGCCTTTACTTTGTCCCTGTCGATCTTCTTTATTGCTTCCTGAGGCGATCGACCAAGCGTACTCTGTCTGTTTTCAAGATTTCGGCCATGATGTTTGTCCTTCAATTCCACAGCTTCTCTTGTTTCACTTCTTCCCACATTGTTTTGTTGATCCTCTTCACCAGCTCCCTCTGTCCCATGCCTTGATGTATTCTGACCTTCCCCCGCCTTCTCGTGGTGTGGCATCTGCTCTGGTTCAGCATAATGATTATCTCTGAATTCTCCATCAACTTTGTGGTCCAAACCATTTTTTTCTGTGTTCCCATGGTCATTACTTCGGCTTTCCGTTGTTCTTGGAGGCCCGCCATGATTGTCAGCATGCGACATCTCAGATGCTGGCCTGGATAAAGCTGGCTTTGAGGCTCCAGGTCTGGAGCTTCCAGCCTGCGAATGACTGTTGGTTGTCACATGTTCTTCGTTGCTCATAGTAGCTTTTGCAGGGGCCCGATGAGTCACACCACTTGCAGCACTTCCTTCAACATCGCTGGATGGTGGGACTCTATTTTGTTCATACAGTTCCAACATTTGATTGCTTACTTCTGCAGGAAATCACGATATATATTAAGAGCTGATACTCGAGAGATTTTACGGAAAATTTTCATCAAATTAGACACAACCATGCAACTGTAACTGTTGTTGACTCAAAAAAAAAAAAAAAAAGGAAAGGGGGGAAAAGAAAAAAGGAAAAAAAAAAAAGAGAGTAAGGGATGCAGGGATTACAAGCGCTTCAAGGGGTTTCCATTTTCTTGTCCTGAATGGTTAATATTATTATCATTTAATTTTTTTTTAGACCTATTGGCTATCACCACCACTTAGAAACACATAAGAATTAGGTCAATGCAAAGGATGAGAATAGCATGTCAATATGGAAGAAAAAAATAAAGCTATGAATTGTTTTTGTACAATACTAGTTGAGAAGCACGCACTCCGCATGCGCGTCTAAAGCATCTTAACAAAAAAAAAGAGTAGAAAAAATTGAGAGGAAAAAGTAAATATGCATGAAAATAGGACAAGGATAAGAAAAAACAAATATGTATGGAAAAAAAAAAAAGTAGAAGAATAGGAAAGAAAATGGGAGAAAAGAGAAAGAAAGGAATAAAAAAAAAAACTGTTTCGGCCCCCTTTTTTTTTTTTTTTTTTTTTTTTATACCCTGGGAGCAGCATTATGAGAAACCTTTTCTCAGTTTATATATATGTTTAAGATTACTAATGCTATAGAAGGTCAAGCATGACTCCAACCTTCCAATTGGCGCGGGGTGACATCAAACTCCTGCCACCAAACCTTCTCACCATCGGATGGGAGCTTTACTTTGAGGAACTTGGCAGCAAGAAAAATGGCACCAGCAGCAATGTGATGAGGTTTAAATTGCAAGCAAAGAGATGTCCGGAGTCTGCATACCGCATTCAATTTCAGAAGAATGACCAACACTGGGTAGTACAAAGAAACTAAGATAAGCATACCCATCATTGACAAAATTCCAGGCAACTTGAGCAAGGGCATTTTGAGCTACTTTGAACTTCTTTATTGCCTCAACAAGGGGTTTATATGGATGCTGCACGTTGAGATCAAATCCAAGAGTTGCAAGGACAACTCTCTCTCCAAGTAATATTAATTCTTTCTGTTGTTCATATACTTCCTGTATGATACATGCAAAGGCACGAATATATAAAATGAAAGACTAAATAAAAAACATAGCAGAGTGTACAAAAATTATGTACAGGTATGGTACAAGAAATATGTATCTTCTCTAGACAAGAAAACCAGCCCCAATATAAAGAAGAAAATGACAGCAAGAAAAAGTGATAACACAAACATCAATCCAGCAGAAATGCTCTACTAAGGTTGATGCCGTTCACAAAAAAAGCTCCCCATTTATTTGTTAAACCGTTTTAGTTGTATTGTGTTGCACAACTCTGTGTGTGTGTTTTATAAGAAACATGATATCCTATAGTCTATCACAGATTTTATTCAGTGAATACCATTGATCAATAATATCGAATCTCATTGATCATGATGGGTCAGAAATATCAGTTGGTCTGGTAAATGGATTGCCTTTACACACTCTCCTTTCTTCAATCGTTAATAGGCCAGAGATGTTAAGAAGATATAAATTATGTCGTTCAATAATTCCCAGCGACTTACACAGGTAAAGACAAGTAAAAAATTATTTTTTTTTTTTGTTTCAAGGGAGGGAAAAGAGAGAATTATTTGTCACAAACTTACATAGGGAAGGACAAAGAAAAAATTCCATATAATTATTGGTAAACTAATAGAAATTTAAGAATTTTAAAAAGATTTTATAGCTTTTACACTATACCTTGCTTGATTCTCTTAGATATTTTTAAACCCAAAACTAAACCTTCTTCTACATCAATGAAACCATAACACCATGACTTTCACAACTTAAATTAAAATATATCAGTAGACTTATATCATGCAACTACTCCTGCACACAATTTATCTAATTGGCCAGCTTCAGGCCAAAACCAACTTCAGAACTTCCTAATCTGGTCCCCTTTTCACTAAACAACCCTGAACTTTAGGCCAAAAAAACAGCTGTCCCACTAACTATTAATGCACCATTGTCAAAATTTCCTATTTGACGTCTTTTGTATCAATAAAAATAAATTTTAAGCTGACATAAGCTACCGACATAATTGCCAATAAAGAGAAGTTAGCAATTTGTCATTGCCAAAAGGTAACCAGATGCATATCTAAAATATGTAACTGGCAGTCGAGAATTTGATGTAAAGAGAAGAGAAAAAAACCAAAGGAAAATGTCGTGAACTCTTTTATGAAAAACTAAAATGATGAGTAACTATGGAAGTCCAACATAGGTGAACTATTTCTGTATTCAGATATAAATTAAAAGAAAAAAAAAATTGTACATAGAGATTACAGCAATAAAGGATACCTTTTGTTTGATCCTCTGTACTGCCGTAGGGTCCTTTTTATGAATGATTTCATATGAGACTAGAATAACATCTTTTAAGGGGCGGGGGGTTTCTTCAACCTTTCCAGCAAGAAACATACACACTGTTGCAATAGTCTGCGGAAGATTTTAAAGCAAAATTAGGGCACTGAAAATGATAATTTGATACATGTAAATCTCAACTAAATATTTTCTTACATCTCTCTCTTCACACATATTTTGATGCCAATCAGCATATAAAGGCAAAATCTTATTCTTCTATTACTACCTATGCCGCCATCAACAATGAGAGGGGGCAAATTATTCATGGGCTTACCCTCCTATCATTCTTAGCATGAGACTGACGAAGGAAGAATCGATGACAGAAAATTATGGCCGTTGCAATAGTTACTTGGGGTCTGCATTATACAATACTTGGGATCATTATCAAGTCGAATCAATGATCATGATACCTCAATGAAATTTGAGGCAAACGAAACATGCAACCGTTCTTTCAACTTCACTATACTACACACACCCCCACATACACATTTCTTTCAACCTAACTATGCTACCCAGGCGTGCACATATAAAATTAAATGCCATATATCTCCAGCAGAGAAAACATGGGTCCTGGACTGAATTTTTTAACGTGATTGAACCCAGAGCTAATTAATGAGCAAAATAATAAGCACCGCATAGGAGCTAGGATATTAAGTCAAATATTAGATCTCTCACAACACCAATGTCTAAGGTAAAACGTGAGAAACTCAAAAGAATTCACAGATGAGGATAAATGAAACGTAAAAAGACTTACACTTTAAGCCTCATCCCTAAATCTTGGAGAAACGTACAGTATGATTTGCGTAGATAAGTCTCTTTCTTCAAGTCAACTCCATCACACCTTGATGGGGAGTTTTCCTCGATTTCTTTCCTCGAAAAGTACCAACGAGCACCATCCTCTGGCTTATCCTGAACATGTTTGTGGGAAGCACCTTCATATGTTCCATGATGGGAGGCATCACCAGACAAAAAACCAGCCATACAGATATCCTTTTCCACAAATTAAATTACAGTATCAATGTATCATAGACTATCTCTGTCCTTGCCGGCCGTAGAAACTGAGTTGCCAAATTGCAGCCGCAGCTTCATGCCCACAAATAATTGAGATAGGTCAGATATTGTGGGCCCAAAATAGAAAATGCCTACTTAGATGCTTGCAAAAACATAAAAAGGGGACGCCAACACAAACTCATCAAAGAATAGCTTATTTCTAGCATTCAATCGTTTAAAGAAACTCAGATTACGGTAAAAAGCTCGTACAATTACCACGAAAAACATAATTCGAAACAACTCTAAATAGAAGATTTCAAAGACAAAAAAAAGACTGAATATGCCCAAAAAAAAAAAACCAAAACAAAACAAAGAACTAGACATAGAATAATAAAAAACCTAAAACAAAAGAAACTCAAAGATGCAACCCAATAACAGAAAACCATATCAAATAGGACACAATGAAGAAAAGCAACAGTGATAAACAAAATAAAAACCCCGATCGAAGTCGAACACACAATATATCAAGTAACTAACATTCTGAATCAAATAAAGTAATAAACAAAAGCAAGGGCCAAAAATCCTAGCGCCAGCAGCTACTAAAGAAATTTCTTCAGAACCTTTAGTCGAAACGAAAAACAAGATAAAAAATTTCAATTATACTATTGCAAGTGCTTATTCCTTAACGCACCCTGATTTTTAATTTCTAGCTCACGAATTATCAAATCAATTGCATCTTACTGAGGTTTTTCCATCTTCCTATATCAGGTATTAGGAACAGAAAAGCCAATATACAATGATCGACTTTGTCCTGGATTATAAGCGTATCAAATTCCAAAAATAGGATGGTAAAACGAGTCTATTGGAAAGAGTATTAGAGAAGCCATTTCAGCGCATAGAAAACAAACCCTATATCTCGAATTCCTTACTTAATGAGGTTTTCAGCAAAGTATTCTGCTATCGCCCTTCCCTTAATAGATTTTGGCTTTACAAAATTGATATATGAATTAATATCTCTCTGGTTCAACTGAGCGAATTTTTCGATTCATTTCTCTAAACTCCAAATAAAACGACATTCACAGAAAGACGAAATAGCAAGCAAGCCATAGAAATCGAAGTCACTCCCCGACATTCGCAACCACCAAAACCAGAAAAAAGAAAGGAAAGCACAAAAATTCCCTAAAAAGAAACTAAAATATCATAAATTGAAGCAACTCAGAACAAAACAAAACCCTAAAATCGAAAATCAAGACCTCGAAATCAGCTTCGAAACGACTCACCAAGTACCGGACTTTTAACCGCTGAGAAGATAAGTTGCGAAGAGGGAGAAAAAACCCCTAACCACGGTCTTGATTTAAAGCTACCTTTCTCTGGCGGCGAAAGGCCGATTCTTCGTCTGCTAATGCCGAGAGGCGTACGCGAAAAACACCATGAACGGAGCTTTGAGAGAGGAAAAAACGAAAAATTGAGAGAGGCTAGGGCTCAGAAAGAGCTCGACGGAGGAGAAAATGGCGGAATCGGAGGCCGATTCAGGCGACGGCAGACGAGCGCAGAGAAAGGATTTGAGAGAGAGAGGAAAAGAGAGTCTGTGTAGTGCGAAAACAAGAAAGGGTTTTCTTTTCCGGGTAATTTGGGTCTTTTGCTTTCTGTGATTGTGTGAGGGAAGGTGTACGTTGACAAAGGAACACGTGAAGAGAAAGACCAGTAGTTCGGAATTAGGTATCATTTTTTTTCTTTTTTTCTTTTTTTTTCCCCCTTGGTAACACGGGATAGATCTAATTAACGACAAGACGTGGAAGACGACAAATTATCAGAACGATAGCAGATTGATTGAATTGCCAACGACAAGAACCAAACATTTGGAACAATGCGGAGAAACGACATCGTCTGCTTCCAAAAAAAAAAAAGAAACGACATCTTCCTCGAAAAATAATTTTTTATACACTGCTATTAATTTGGGAAATTATACCCTCCAAAAAATATGGGAAATTACATAGAGAGCACATTATTATTATTATTATTATTATTTTATTAATTACATAACTAACCTTCTAGTTTTTATTATTTTTTAATTTATCCGTCTGTTTTTAGAACTGCAAAAGTATCTCTTGAATTTAAAAAATTTATTTCAATTTATCCCTCATAGACTTTTTCAACTGAAAAAACATAGAGAGAAGATAAAAATACCCTTAATTAAACCTAATTTGTTTAATATGAAAATCTTTATATATATATCACAAAATTAAAGCTTAGATTAATTTATGCCACTAAAAAATAATTGTAGTGACTGTTATGCTACACCATCATACTATATTTGACAATACCAGATAAAGGCTCTAAGTATCTGACCTCAATACTGATCGGTAACCACCATGATACAAGTATCCAATCAAGATACCAGCAAGTATTCAATAGTGATATGAGTATTTGGTCAGTATCCACCACAATACCAGCCATTATTTGTGGTTATTGACGACATCACTATCTCCATAATACTTTAAAGATACAAAAAAATCACAATAAATCACAAGAATCTCACATCATCATTGTTGTCGTCATCGTCATCATCATCATAGTAATAATAAACACATATCGCTTTCAAAAAAAAAAAGCTAAATAATAAATCATCAAATCTGCAAAAAAAAAAAAAAGACAGAAACAATCAAAGACTAAAGAAGCAAAAAATCTTCATTCTCGATCTCGAATATCTCATCGTGACTTGAATCTTCCAACCATTGATCTCTACACATCTATCATCCAAATCTTTCTGTTGCACATTCACATCTCCAAAACTTCAATGGGGGCGAGACCATAGGGCAATCCAGATGTGAAATCGTCGTTGCTCTCCTCGATCTAGATCAACCCAGATTTGACAACAACGATGTTGGCTAAAAGGAGAGAGGTGGTGACGAGCGATACAGCAGCCTTAAGTGCAAGGTCGATGGCCATAAGTTCGAGATCTCCTCACTATGTGTAACGTTGCATATCAACACCAACGAAGCGACAAATCTTTTGCCGCAGTGGAGGAGATTTTGCAATATAGTGGTAGGAGTGTTAGACATATATGCCCTAAGGAGTAAAAATATAATATATTTTTTGAGACATTTTTATCAATAAAGAATTTATTTAATATTCATATACCAAATTGTTGTCCTTTTTACATTCATATTTGTTGAATGTATGACGAGCAAACAAAAGTCTAAGACTGTCGGTCTATACCTTTAGAATCAGGCATATAATGAACAGATTATGCGGAAGACATGATTCTAACGGTCTAAATCATAAAATCGACAATCGAGAGAATAAAGTTGGGCGCTTTATTCATGCAAAAATTGTTATGTTGTCTATATCCCTAATGGTAGATGGTTTGTCTTGGCCATAGGAGGTGGACTTCGCAAATAGAAACATTAGTGCATTGTCATAGGTGACAATGTATTAGATCGAGACATAAAGTGGAATTGATTTGGATTAATAATTCTTTCTCGACAAATCAATTCACTTTAAACAATTATATATGTTGTGTCTTAATCTTGAAATGAATAAAGTTGGGTGCTTTATTCATGCAAAAATTGTTATGTTGTCTATATCCCTAATGGTAGATGGTTTGTCTTGGCCATAGGAGGTGGACTTCGCAAATAGAAACATTAGTGCATTGTCATAGGTGACAATGTATTGGATCGAGACATAAAGTGGAATTGATTTGGATTAATAATTCTTTCTCGACAAATCAATTCACTTTAAACAATCATATATGTTGTGTCTTAATCTTGAAATGAATAGTAGGCCCGTTGTCTTGACTTATGTCTTTTGATGTACTAAATGGTGACATCCACATTTTATGTTGGTATGCATGCCGGTACATTGGAGACATGACTCTTGATAATGTAGACCTATTATTCATAGATACGGAATCCATAGCTCCTCTTTAGGAGTCGATGATATCCTCTTATATGCGTTATCTTGTTATTGAAAAATTGGAGCGCTCAACCATTTGGATACATGGGTGTAACCGAATGGTATACTATCTTTGGATGGTAAGTTTTCTGATAGTGAAATAATGGAACATAAGAGAGAATAATCTTGAAGGTAAGATAGAATTTATTTTTAAGCTGATTATGGATATCCTACGTGGATATGATACATTATGATACGCCATGGATACTTAGCTATTTGGGCTTCGTAATTTCATATAGTTCGAGAGTGCAGCTAAGCTTTTAGTGAAGTAGCGTTAGAGTTGATAATTATGAAACATATATCTAGGATATTGGGTTTTATAATTATCAGGAGCTTGAACTATATAGGTCCATCAGATGTCCTTTGCTAGCTCATAATAAATCTTGTAACGATACGGCGTTTTTCTAATAAATTGGTAACTTATGTTAAATTATTATATTGGCTAAAATTTGAGTTAATTGGATTTAATAATTCATGTTAGTTTATCGGCTGAATTAATTTTGTAATTAATTCAAGATAAACATATTGGTTTATCGATTGAATTAATTTGGTAAATTAGTTCAAGATAAACATGTTGAATTATTATGGATAATATCCTATTTGTATGGGTTTTATCTGTATATGACTATTTTAATTAGATAACTTTTCTATTGGGTTATTTGAATTAAAATTGTTGAGGTTGTGCTCGGAGCCATCCCCCGAGGAAGAAGGCAAATGTGCTCGATAGATGCTCCAATAAGCACGATGTCAACCCCAAGAGCTCGGTCAGAACGTCCAAGGTGCTCTACAGGGCCCATGCTAGCCATGGCGCGTGTTGCCACTTCCTCAGATCGACACATGCTCGGGTCAGGTTGTCATAGCCTACAAACAGGCAACCATTCACCACAAGAAGCCAACAAATGGCCATATTCTTGCCGTTAGATGGAGGCTAATCCACCGGCGAGAACCATGACACATGTCACCTGCCTTTGGATAGGCCTTGATGTGACATACGGGTTGTGGATAAAACCCACCTAACACCGGGTTCAAGTAGCAGCCTATAAATAGAGCACATTTATTGCAGCTCAAGGCAAACATGTTCTTTCCTAACTAACCAGCTCCTGTTCTCTGCCAAGCAACGTCTGCCTTGAGCATCGAAAAGCCCTTGTCTAGTACCCCATTGGTTTCACCCCTTTTTACCTTCGAAGCGTCCCTCTTGTTGCAGGTACACCCAAGCAGGCCGAAACGAGCAAAGGAGAGCTATTCGAACACCATATGTAGCCACATGTGCTGTTAAATCGCCGTCATTCACTTTTAAGCATCAACATTTTAGCGCTAGAAGGAGGGCGCCTACGCCTTCACTCGAAGTCACCAGCCACAACTTACCTTACAACCAAAGCATGGTAACACAAGGCAATACTTGAGATGAGGGTGCCTGATAGGAGGGGTCGGGTGAAGCCTGCAATCGAAACCAAAACCCAAATAGGCCTCACAGTCAACCCTGGGCTATAAGATCCCGATCCAAGGGTCAGGGCAACGCGACCAAAACCAAACAAATGAATGATTTGGTTGCCTAGGATCCGATTTGAGAACTCATAAATGTTGTTCGGATACTCACATAGCAACTTGCGTAGCAACAAGCAGAGCACCAATAGGCTCCTATCCTCCCTCTTCAGCCTAGGAAGACCAGCCCAAGGGTCAAATAGAACAGGCGGCCAAGGGTACAAATGAAGCTGATTCTGAGCATTCTAGACGATCCACAAGGGGAGTCTCAACTAACAATAGGCTCGTCCGGGAAGGCCAAATTGGCCCATAAAGGGGCCAAGGACAATCACCGCAAGGCTCCCAAGCATCAATCTTTGATTGGCTCGGATGTCAAGGAAAAGCTCAGTAGGACCAACAACCCTGGGTTGGCGACAGGGTTGAGGGTGGTGCCTCGTACAAAGTGGAACTGCTCGAAGATACCAATAATAACCTATTCTAGGAGCTACAGTGCCAAATTGACTAGATCCACAACAATAGGTTCGGGCTCAATGAAGGTGGCATTCTGGACTCACCGTTCACTGACACCATTATACGGGCACCCATGCTGCCAAAATTCAAGGTCCCGTAGATCAAGGCCTATGACGGGATGACGAACATAGACTAGCATGTGAAGCTCTACCGAGGACACATGCTTCTCCAGAACACTAGCGATGCAGCTATGTGTAAGGTCTTTTCACTCACATTGACTAATCTTGATCGACAATGGTTCAGAAGGATCAAGCCAGGGACCATTACCTCTTTTCACCAGTTATCAGATGCCTTTTCCTCTACTTTCTTGACGACTAGGACAAGAACAAAGAAAATAACTCACTTCTATGCTATTAATAAGGGGCCGACAGTGTCAAAGATTACATTAACCGCTTTACCCGAGCAGTACTAGAGGTGAGACACATTGAAGACGAGACCCTGAAACATGCCTTAGTTAGAGGTCTCTGAGATGAGAAATTGGCATGGTCCCTCTCTTTCGAGCAGTTGAGCACTTTCTCTCAAATGCTCGACTATGCCCAGAGGTACCCCGATGTAGCCGAATACATGAAGAGCCACAGAGAAAAAGGTAGTGGCAGCGGTAGTAAGAAAGAAAAGAAACAGAAATCTGCACCTTAGTAGCCTAATGCTGAGCAAAACAAGAGGTAAAAGAAGGAGAAGACTAAGAAGATAAAGGTTCTGATTGGGAAGTTTTAGAGCTACACACCCCTAATGGCTAGCATCATTGAGGTGCTCACCCAGGTGAGTAGTAGGAATCTGTTGGTAGATCCGCTCAAGCTGAAGAGGAGTAAGGCCAAGAGAGATCAAAACAAGTATTGTAATTTCCACAAACATGTAGCACATACACTCACGACTATATCCAGCTTAAAGACCAGATCGAAAGGCTGCTCCGAGATGGACAATTGCAGAAATTCATTGAGCGAGTCCTAACTCTTGGTTCTATAGTCCGAAGAAATGACCAGTCGACTAGGGACGCACAGACTCGACTACATAACGAAGGTGGGAAAGCCTTGACCCCTAAATGTTATTCACACAATCTTCGACGGGCCTGTTACCGAGGACACCTCAAGTGGGTGGCGAGCTTATGCCCGAGAAGCTCGGTTGGTCGAGAGAGGCAACCTCAAGAATATGTCTGAGCACATCAACAAGATCTGCTGACAACAAGATGTTTCAATAACATTCACCAAAAAGGAGACAGATAAACTTGTTCATCCACACAATGACTCACTTTTGTGCAAGTTATAGATCGCCAACAATATCATCTACCATGTACTGATCGACAACAGCAGTTCGGCTGACATCCTTTTTAAACAGGCCTATGACAAGTTAAAGATCAGTAACGCTACTCTCATCCCAGTCTAGACACCTCTGCATGGCTTCACTAGGGAATGCGTTCGAGCAGTTGGAAAGGTCGGCTTGCTGGTCACCTTTGAAGAGGGGGCTGCCAGGTGACACACATTGTTGATTTCCTTATCATCGACAAACCCTCTTAGTATAACATAATTATCGAGTGTCTGACCTTGAACGCTCTGAAGGCTGCGGTCTCCACCCACCATCTGGCAATGAAGTTCACAACAGAGAATGGAGTCAAAGTCATCAGGTCGTAGCAGAAGGACTCCTGAGACTGCTATATGAATGCTATTAAGGCAGCCCTTGCTCTTCAATTAAATGTCTCGGCCATATGCAAGGTCGATGAAATACAGCTCCTTACCGAGCAGAAGCCTAAAATGTTGTTTGACTTAGATCCTTGACTTTCAGAAGAAGAGGTTAGAGCCACACCAATGGAGGATTTGGTGCCGTATAATTTGGACCTGGTGCATCCCGACCGCACGATCCAACTTGGTTCTCAACTAAAGCCTAAGATCCGGGCCAACCTAGAGAAGTTCCTAATGGAATACTAGGATGTATTTGCGTGGTCTTATGAAGACATGTCGGCATTGACCCCGGCGCCATCTGTCACCACCTCAACGTTCAGCTTGAGCACAAACCGGTCATCCAAAAATAGAGAGCTTTTAACCCGAAGACATATGCCACTATCAATGAGGAAGTGCAAAAGTTGCTAAAAGCCAGATTCATCCGAGAAGTCATGTGCCCAGAATGGCTTGCGAATGTAGTTCTCGTCAAAAAAACCAATGGAAAGTGGTGGGTTTGTATCAATTACACCGACCTTAACAAGGCTTGCCCCAAGGACTACTTTTCACTTTCTCGGATAGACCAGCTCGTGCACGCCACAGCTGGACATGAGTTACTGAGCTTCATTGATGCCTACTCCTACTATTATCGGATTAAGATGGCCTAGGAAGATCAGATCAAGACTGCCTTTACCACCGACTAAGGGCTTTTTTGCTGCATGGTTATGCCCTTTGGATTGAAGAATGCCGGAGTAACCTACCAGCGCTTGGTGAACAAAATGTTTGCTTGGCTGATCAGTAAGACCATAGAAGTATACATGCATCACATGCTCATTAAGTCTATTCGAGTAACAGATCACATCACCGATCTCTAAGCAAGCTTTGACATTCTTCAAGAGTATGGGATGAAACTCAACCCAACCAAGTATGCATTTGGGGTTGACTTAGGGAAGTTTCTTGGGTTCATGGTGAACCAGAGAGGGATTTAGGTCAACCCAGCCAAAGCTTAGGCAGTGATCGACATACATTCACCTTGCACTATCAAAGAGGTACAAAAGGTTGCCAGCATGGTAGCAGCGCTGTCCAGATTTGTGTCTCGGTCTACCGACAAGTGCCATCTATTTTTTCAAGCACTTAAGGGAAGGTTTGAGTGGAGCAGGGAGTGTGAAGAAGCCTTTTAAAATCTCAAAAGGTATTTAGCCACGCCCCTCTCCTATCCAAACCTTTATTGGGAGAGAAATTGTATGCCTACCTTGCCGTATCTGAAAAAGCTGTGAGCTCAATCCTTGTCTGAGAAGAAGATGGTGTCCAAAAACCTGTCTACTACACTAACCATGCTTTCCAAGGCGTCAAGGAGAGATATCCCCTGCTTGAAAAACTCGCTTTCACCCTTGTCACCTTTGCTTGAAAGCTTCGGCTGTATTTCCAAGGCCACACCATTCGGGTTCTGATCACGTATCCCTTGTAACAAGCCCTCCAAATTCTAGAAATATCCAAACGAATGGCCAAGTGGTTGGTGGAGCTCGGGCAGTACGACATTCACTTTGTTCTGAGAATGACCATTAAGGGGCAAGCCCTGACCGACTTTATTGCCGAGTTCACCAATACCACGCAGAGCACTCCTTCCGTTGAGAAGGCCTTAGTAGAAGATCAAGACTTCCCTAGCAGCAGCGGGAACGACAACGTTTTCAATACTGAGCCTGAATGAAAACTCTTTGTCGATGGATTACCTTGCGTCGATAGTTCGGGCGTCGGTTTGGTCCTCACCAACCTGAACGGTTATAAAGCAATCTATATGCCCTTCATTTCAACTTCAAGGTGTCCAACAATGAAGCTAAGTACGAAGCGTTATTGGCTTGCCTCAGAATTATAAGAGACCTCAGGGTGGACCATATATCTGTCCATAATGATTCCATGCTCGTCGTCCAACAAGTCACTGAAGTATTCTAGGCTCCAAAAGAATCCATGACAATGTATTTGTGAGAAGTCAGGGCGTTGTTGGGGCAGTTTAAAGCTTATTTCTTCAAATAAATCCCTATATCTGAAAATTTTGAGACCGATGCCCTTGCTCGGCTGGCCTTAGGTTTAGGCGACAACAAACTTACATCGGTCCCTATTAAGAGACTAGCAGAGCCGAGCATCATCAAAGAAGTGGCTAATGTAGCAGAAGAACAAGAGACCACATGGATGGACCTGATCATCCAATACCTAACCACAGCTAAGCTGACCGACGATTGAGAATAAGCATGTCAGATCCGCAACAGCTCGACCCGGTATTCGATGATTAGGGGAAAACTTTACTGAAGAGGCTACACTACCATACGCTTAAGGTGCATAGGACCTAAAGAAGTCTGTTATCTAATGAAGGAAATCCATGAAGGACTGTGTGGCAACCAGGTAGGGGCGATCCCTGGCTCAAAAGTGTCTTTAGCACGATTATTATTGGTCGACCATAGACTAAGACTACAAAGATTTTGCATGAAAATGCCTTAAGTGCCAGCAATTTGCTAAGGCGATCAGATACCATGCCAAGCCGCTTACCTAAGTGACGTCTACCTGGCCGTTTGCCAAGTGGGCAATCGATCTGATCAAACCACTGCCCCAAGCTCAGTCTTAGTTTAAGTATTGCATCATGACCATAGACTACCTTGCAAAATGGGTGGAGGTCAAGTCGTGCACCTACATGACCGAGGGTAAATGCACCAGCTTCATTTGGAAGAACATTGTCTGTCAGTTCAGAATTTTGCATACCATTATGACCTACAATGCCAAAAATTCAAATCATCAAGTCTCCTCCGTCTGTGCGAGCAACTCGAGATTAGAAAGGAATTCTCATCACCTGGCTACCCTCAGAATAACGGGCAGGTTAAAGCAGTCAACAAGACAATAAAAGGCAACCTAAAGAGAAAGCTAGAGGACCTCAAGGGCACGTGGATTGACGAGCTCTCAAAGGTGCTCTGGGCATACCGAACAACTGCTCGGACTACCATAGGGGAGACTCTATTCTCCTTTGTCTATGCGGTTGAGGCAGTTATCCTTGCTGAGGTTGACCTATCGAGCTTCAGGGTCGAACAATATGACGAGCTTCGCAACGTCGAAATTATAATGTCCAAACTCGATTTACTAGAGGAGAAAAGAAACCATGTGATTATCCATACGGTAGCGTTGAATCAGGTGGTTAATTGGTTAAACAACAAGCAGGTCCAACCGAGGAACTTTAAAGTTGGTGACTTGGCGCTCAAAAGGGTCATCATTCAGCAGCTCGGACTAGGGGTCAGTTGGACTAAAGTGGGATGGCCTGTACAAAGTGGTCAGAATCATACGGCTAGGCACTTACAAACTCTTTGATATGGAAGGGAATATGCTCAGCCACTCTCGGAACATCGAGCACTTGGAAAGATTTTTTTGTTAAATAAAAAGCCAAAACACCTTTTTTGATCTCTAGCCTCATTCTTTTGTAGCACGATCTACTAAGTAGAACCAAGATGTAAAAAAGAACTGATAATAAAGGCACTTATTTTAAAGAATTCGTCCGAGCAATTCGTGTCACAAGGCCAAAATCTCCAAAGAGGAGAGGCCACCCTAACTCTTGGTTCGGGAAACCTGAGTACAACTCTCGAAGAGGGGTAGTCACCCTGATTAACCAAATTAGGGGCTGGTCGGCACGATATCGACCATGAGTGGACTTGAATCACTAGTCTACTAGTTTGCGACCATACGGACAACCCAGCCAAGAGTTGCCCCAAGACGACAATGATTCTGGGAACATAACTCCCAACCATTATTAGACTTGTAAAAGTTCAAATGAACTTAAACAAGTCTAAAGGGGCTACAGGGCTAAACCCACCAAGAAATAGGTCTTTCCTGCTCGGCTCAACTTGGGAAAAAATGAAATCAGCATTTCATTTCCCAAGAAGCTCTCAACTTGGGAAAACATGAAATCAACATTTCATTTTCTAAGAAGCTCTTAACTTGGGAAAAATGAAATCAGCATTTTATTTCCCAAGAAGCTCACAACTTGGCAAAAAATGAGATCAACATTTCATTCCGAGAAGCTTTTAACTTGGGAATAATGAAATTATTATTTTTTCCTAAGAAGCATTTAAATTGAAAAATGGAATTAACATTTCATATCTGAGAAATATTGTACTTGGAAAATGAAAGTAAAAAACATGTTTCCGAGGAACAATAAACTTGAAAAATGAAAGAAAATCTTCATTATAAATAAAAATGAAATTGTCTTTGGAAGGTACAAGTAACCGGGCACTTCCTAAACCCAGATAGAGACAGTTACAAAATAAATTAGGCCTGAGCCCCATCACCGACCTCGCCATTCTTGTCCTCGACATCCAAATCAACCATCGCCTCCTGGTTGACCTGCTCCATCTCCTCGTCTGCCTCTAGCTAATGATGAGCGACCAATCAAAGTCAACCGCCTCGGGATGCCTTTTTAGGATGTGCCTGCGCAAATTGATTATCTCGAGGTAGTAGTTGTCCGCGTATTCCACGAACGCTTTGAACTCCTCGATGGCTTAAGCTAGGCGGCCAAGTAGCTCTTCCCTTAAGAAGCGGTTGTGCTCCTCTTGGGCGGCCTGTAAGTCAGCTCAAAGTTGATCGGCCTTAGCCTTGGCCTTACTCACCTCTTCCCGAGAGGCCCTGGCACCCTCCTCAGCACATGCGGCGACAGACTTTGCCAGCTCAAGCTCGGCCTCCTTTTACTTGAGCGCCTTCTTTGCCTCATCCTTCTCCAGGGTGACTTTATCTGCTTTCTGCTTCTTAAAGCCAAGCTAGCACATGCTGGCCTTGTTGGCCAGCTCGAGAAGCACACAGGCCTGAAAAAGGGAAGTTGTTAGGGCAAAAGGAAAAAATCTAAAGTCAAAAAAAGCTTGGGATACAAACTCGATGTACCTTGGCAGAAAAGCAAAAGGCCGCCTGAAATAAATTCTCAAGTGACTCTTCCTGGATACTCTCGAAGAATGAGTCTCTGGGCACCGCCTCTTCGATAGTTTCAATCACCAAACGATGGGTATTTCTTCGTCTCCTTGATGGCTCCATTGATGGTGGAGGCATGGCAGTCACGACGGTTAGCGGTGGGGCCTGGCTGGATAAGGTGCTGGCCTTCATCTGTGGCTATGGTGGGTGATATGTTAGACTGTGGTGGGAGGTTGCTTGGATCCAGCCACTCCCTTCCCCCTTAAACAACAAAGATTTTCCATCATCCTTTGTCATTTTTCTCTGGAGGCCTGCCGAGAAGACATGTCTACAACTAGGAATCAAGTCAAAATGAGCTTGGCATAACTAAAAAAAACTCAGGGCTTACTGCTGATCCAGAGCTAATGCGATGGATAGAGGTGCTGAATCACGTCTCAAGTCTTCGTCAGCTACGGGTGGCCCTAGATCGAAGGAGCCACTTGACAAGTCCTCGAAACTAGACGATGATGGCTCTTTCATCGGCCACTCGGATCGGCTGATGCTCGGCCCCAAGATGTCAATGGCGCTTGACCGTACTACTTTAACTTGCCCAACTGACCAGGCAGGTGGGACGTTTTGATGAGGATTTCTTAAGCTAGACTCCCCAAACCAGCCGTAAGGGGAAAAGGTTGGACTTTTGGAGTAGAAAGGATTACTGCTGAGTGGATTTAGACTTAGCATACAAATCCTCCACTGCATTAATGAGCTCGCTTAGAGCCCACCACCTCTTTGACCAAACACATTCCTACTTGGACATCCCTAGGACTTGTTGATCTTCGGGCACAGCTTCACCAGCTTGGGCTAAATAATTCCCCCAGTGAAGAACCACTCAAACTTTTAAAATTTGTCCAAGTCGGGGTTGCCCAAAATAAAATCCTTCTTAAAGCCAGTGAAGTAATGCTATCTCGACTGCCGAGAAAGCCTTTTTATTTTATACACTTGTTTAAAGGCTTCCCAGGGCATCTCAGTTGCCTGATTATACCTCTAGAGCACATACATCCCAATCATGGAACGATAACAATTTGGGTTGAGCTGAGAAGGGCACACATTCAGGTCAGTCAAATGACCGGCAAAGAAAGAGGTGGACAAGAAGGCGAAGCCTAGCCTGGAAGAACTTGGTGTACAGTGTTATGTCCTCAGTCGATAGGTTAAGTAGCGAGTCATTCTCCCAGGGCAAGACAAGGTCGACGTCGTCTTAAATATCATATTCTTAACATAGTGCTTTAAGCCAGGGCTCCGTTAATGCACATGTGTATCCCTCTACAGACGTCTGGCCGAGCCGAGATCTCCTGTAAGCGATAACGCCCCAAACTCTAGTGATGACAAGCCTCTCTCCAGCATCCTCATCTTCGTCAGCAGCATCCTTGGGTTCCTCATCCTTGGCTAGCCAGTCGTCATCGGAGACATCCACGGTCACCCGACCAATAACAGGAGCAGAAGCCTTTGCATATCGACCTAAGGTGCTTGGCACATTGGAAGCTGCCACCAAGCTGGCACGTTCCTGGGCGATAACTCAGGATGTTCCAGCAGTGGTTGCCCCAATATATGGGTCTTCACCCCTACACGGTCTGACTGGGCGTCTCCCGTCGATCATATCATAAAACTCTTGCTCGGGAACCGTCTTAGCATCGAGCCTCAGTATTCGACTAGCCGGGTTGCTCCATCATGTCCAGGGGACACTCCCTCAATGTCAACTTCCACAATGGTCGACTGGTCAGTGTCGGTAATGCTGTCCAACCAGGAGATATTTACATTCTGAGAATCGCTAAGGTCACTCATCTTTGGATATTCGTTTTAGGAAAATTACCTGCTCGGGTTTGTAAAAGCTTGAGAAAGTCTAAAGTCCTTAGGTTACAAACTACAACTCAGCAGCTAAAACTCAAAATTTGCAAAGTATGGCTGTGTTTACACGATGAAAAATGGAGAGCTAAGTCCTATTTATAGCTGCCTCAGGCGTAAAACTCGGGCGTGAAAACCGAATAGATGCAATGATTGCGCTCATCAAGAAGACACCTAATCACGAGCCTTATCGCGTGACCTTTCGTCTTATGTCTCCAAAAGACACCACCCTAGGTCTAATATGTCTGATTACACCCTCTCGGCATAGTCCACCTGGTTGAGCACTACTAGGTGCACTAGGGGGCTATTGTTGAGGGTGTGCTCGGCGCCGTCCCTCGAGGAAGAAATCCCAGTGGCTCTATAAATCTGCTTGGCAGATGCTCCAAGAAGCGTTATGTCAACCCCAGGAGCTCGATAAGAACGTCTGAGGTGTTCTTCAGGGCCCCTATTGGCCGTGGCGCACGTTGCCACCTCCCCGGATCGACACATGCTCGGGTCATGTTGTCACAGCCTGTAAATAGGCAGCCACTTGCCACAAGAAGCCAACAAATGGCCACATTCTTGCCATTAGATAGAGGCTACTCCATCGGTGGGAACCATGACACATGTTACCTGCCTTCTGGCAGGCCTTGATAGGACATATAGGTTGTAGGTAAAACTCACCTAACACTCAGTTCAATGGCAGCCTATAAATAGAGTGCATTTACTGTAGCTTGAGGTGAACGTGCTCTTTCCTAATTAACCAGCTCCCGTTCTCTACTGAGCGACACCTACCTTGAGCGTCGATGAGCCCTTGTTTGGTGCCTTACCCGCGTCCCCCTTTTTACCTCTGAAACGTCTCTCTTGTTGCAGGTACACCCAAGCAGGCCCAGACGAGTAGGGGAGAGCCGTACGAACACCATGCGTAGCTACACGTGGTGTTGAATTACCGTCATTTACTGGTAAGCATCAACAAAAATTGAGGCTCTATAAAAGATACCCAGAACTAATAAGATAGGATTTATCCAATAAGTTGTGATAGGATCTATCAGATCAACTTTGGCGTTTGAATTAGATTCGAACTCGACCATCACAACAGCGTGGTCGACCATGCCTTTGTGTCATGGTCAACCGCAGTAGTTAGAGTCCAAATTTGATAACGTGGATCAGACTTTGAAACTGATCCAAACTCAAATTTTGAGATCCTATCTAATAATTATTGACCCTAGGTCTGACCTTTATAAATAGGCAGTGAGTTCTTATAGTTATTTAGATCAATTGAGAAATTAATAGTGAGGACTCTAGTGTGAGAACTCTAAAAACTCTCAAAGAACTATTGCTCACAAATCATGAACCTTAGTTCTTGGTTTTCTCAATTGGTTAGAAGAAAAGTCACCAGAGAATAGCTATACGAGGTGTGCCCACACACATGCCGATCGTGAATAGAGAATAGCAAAGAAGATTAGTTGATTGAGGCTCTTCTAGAACGTTCTTCTCTTCACAGATTGCAAGAGCTCTTTGGCATTCAAAACTTAGTAAGATTTGGTTAATTTATGCATATAGCGTGTCAAACTTGTGTCTTGGAAAATACTCTAATTAAAATTTTTTTAAAATTTTCACTACGTACGATTTTTCCAACAAGAAGATCGAGAGACAATGCACGATGAGGTCATGTTGATTGCGACAGCAAGATTGACTCAATGGCGACATGTCAGATCGGCTTCAGTGAAGGAGTTTCAATTAGAGGAGTAGAAAATATAAGGGGTGACAAAGAAAATGAACATAAAGGGAAATGTGAAAAGGAAGAAGAAGAAGAAAAAGAAAGAAAGAAAGAAAAACAAAAAAAAAAAAAAAGCTAACTTTAAAGGATATTTTGGTTTCATCAATATTTTAGTCTTGAAAAGTGTAGCAAAAAATTGAATAGTTTTTATGACAATAGCATATGTCAATCCATTGAGCAAAATAGTGACATATCTTCTAATTACCTCAAATATATGTTTCTTCTTGAGAAAAATATTTTAAAATTTAAAAAGTCATAAAATTTAAGATCTTTTTGTGAAATTTGACATTTTTTTAGAATTTCTTTGTAACACTCTTTATTTTTAACGGGAATAATTGTGTCAAATTCAATTATTATTATGTCAATTTAAATTTTGCAAAATTTTGTTGCATCTAAAATTTATCTCACATTATTTATTCTACCTTTTTTAAATTTTTTTGAAATTTTTTTACACCAATTTTTCAAAAATCACCAAAAAGCCTTTGGAACTTTTATCTAATTACAAAAAATGTCATTTGGCATTATATGCATCAAAGGCTCTGATGGAGACTCATTTCCACATGTTTCCTAACTCTTTTTATCCTTTTCTTCTTTTTCTTCCTTCTTTCGTCTTCTTTTTTCTCTTTCCTTGCTTCCACTCACGTGACAATCATATATGTGGGCCAAATATTGTTTTGTCTCTATTTCCTTTATATAAGCCTAACTTCTAATTCTTTCACCCATGTCTTCTTCTCTTCTTCTTCTTCTTCTTTTTCTTATTTCCATCACATCATAGAGGCCAAAACCTAGAGAACACAAAGAACCTAAGGCTAAAACTCAACTCTTTTCTCACAAAAAACACTTAAACAAAGCTCCAACAACTCATAGATCAAGGATATGTGGATATTTTCAAAATCAAACAACGTTTTTGAGCTAAGTTTTGAGGTTAGATTTTCAAAACTCAAACTTTGATTTAAATTATGATTTGAGTATGAAAATTGTTGAAAATTAGTTTATGATGATTGTAGATTTGTTTATGCATCATTTTTATGTTTAGAAAGCTGTTAAAAAACCAATAATTAGAGTAAAAGATCCTCTGTGGAAAATTTTCAATGAAAAATGGTATGTCGTTATCACAAAAACTACAAGTTGTTTTGTCAAGCCAAAAATGAATATGACCAGAAACTTGCTCTGTCTAAGACTTGAACCTGTAACCTCTTATAACCTTGCCTTACCTTCAACTGTTATTTTATATCAAATTTATAGCATATGTTATATATATTATTAACTAGACCGAGGCCAACCTAAATGCAAAACTTCTTATTTTAATTATTTATTTTGAAATATTTTAAATTTTAACTTTATTTATTTTATTTTAAAATAGTTTTAAAACACTTTAGACTGAAGTATAGTTTAATTTTTAATTTTTGTTACAATTAAATTATGTATAAATATTTGTATGCATATTTAGATTATGTTAATTACAAGGCACACTAATAAAATAAATTGACCTAATTATGGAGTTAATATTCAAGTTAAATTTATGATCTTTATGCGTCTTAAGGTGTAACGCCCCTATATGGGGGTTAACAGTTTTTAATGAGATAAAATAAAAATAAATAATAAAAGTAAAACCTTAAAAATTAAAATTTGCCCGGGACTTAAATGAAAACTCTCAACTCAAAAATAAAAATATAAACGACAAATAAACCACAGTTTTAATGTAGCACCTTAAATTTAATAATATAAACTGTTGTCATCATCATTTTAACCCTCAACACATTATAATTACAGTCACAGAAAGTAACAATTGATGCTTACATTATCATGAAGAACATTCTTTACAATTGAGCAGTCCCAATGTAATATAGTTACATCGCTTCCTCAACTATATTTCTCGTAGCCACCTCACACTTAGTGAGTCCTGAAAAGATATAAACATAAGGGAATGAGCGACACTATGCTCAGTAGAGAAAGCCATTACCCACCTTTAGGTTTTTATCATTACCACATTAAAATCTGCATGGTTAGTAAGTCACATCATATTCCAGATTATGAGGTTTATTATGATCACATCTTATGGATACCGTAGTTAATCATTACCAAGTGTCATAATTACACATTTATACAAATATTACCAATCATCATTGTTCCTAGGTATCCATGTTAAATTGAGTATCACTCAACTCATCGAAACCCAAATGGGCGCACTTGATCACCCTATAAACATTCCAAGGGTGTTCCGGTGAGGGGACATCAAGCCCCGAGTCCTCACCAAATCAATTCCTGTACAGTGTGTTCTGGGACTTTCAACCCAAGGAAGCGTCATCGCCTTCCCCCTATTTTACCTTTTAGGGTATTCATGCCCAAGGACGTAACCGTCGCCCTCTTCATGTCTCACAATTTCTCTATATTGAATCATTATCAATAGAGTTAGTTTTCCTAACCATGCTTCTCAATTTATAACATGTGTCAATTCATTATGTTCCTCGCCGTACAATACAAGACGAGTCCATGTCATAGTTTCATATGTGATAATCATATAATATCAGTTCAACATAGATATATATATATTGCGGCAAAACAATCAATTTTAATTCTATAAAAACCTCACAAAAGATGAGTAATAGAATCCCTACCTTTCAAGCTTATCAACAGTCTCTTAATCCTGGAATCAATTAACGTTAGCTCCATACTCCCTTGATCCTAAGGCGTGCATAAGGACAATTAAAACTAAAGCACAACATACAACTACATTCATAAAATTCATTTTAATTTAATCTTAGAATTTCAAGAAATAACCACTGCCCATAGAGGTATTACAAAGTTTAACAATATAAATTTTCTGTCTAGGGCATATACACTTAGACTTCATACATATGCTCCAAAATAGCAACAAACATATACTTAGGTTTAAGAACGCAAATTTGAATAATCCTTTAGTATAAAAGAAAATTTATAAATGAAAGACTAAATTTGTTCATAAGATTCTAACCTCGGATTATGGTTAGTTGGAAGCTTGAAATGGCTTCAAAACAGGTTCCTTTACTTCGGTATGACTGAAATTCTTGCTCAAATGGAGGTGATGGTGGCTGATTTTTATGGCTGCCTTGAAGAAGTTCTCTAAGTATTTTGCTTCAGCAAAGAAATATGAAGAAGAGTGTGGGAACCGTGGAAGAGAAAGGAAGAAAAGATGAAGTCTTTGAAGAGAAGTGATGAAAACAATTATAGAGGAGACATGTTGAAGCATGTCACGGAGGAAATAAAGAAAATGAGGGTCAAGAGTAGTTGGAAAAGATATCCTTATGTCTCATCTAAAGACTTTAACACACATAATGCCAATATGACATTTTTGAGATTTATTAGAAGTTCTAAGGCTTTTTAGTAATCATACTAAATAAATATAGGAGAATTTTAGAAAATTTAAAAATAGATAAAAATAAATATTATAAAATAAATTTAAATGAAGCAATTTTTTTTTATACATTAAAATTAATTTAATTACCTCAATACCCGTTAGGAGAATAACGGGTGTCACAGCTCTACCCCCCTTAAAGAAATTTCGTCCTCGAAATTTCAATTCTAGCAATACTAGTAAAAATTATGATTCCACTATGATTCCAATTCTGAGTCTAAACCGTTAATGTTGTTTGTCCTCCAAATTTAAGTTATCGTATTTCCACTTATTTACTTGCATAATAAATCTTACTCCTAAATCCCTCAATAAGAGTATTTCTGACAAGTTTCAACTTATAACACCGTATAATAGTCTAAGAATCTGATCAGGCATATATATTGACCATATCATGATTCCGGTCCTTCATTGTCCATGGACTGTGATTTACAATCACATTTAAGGAGATTGCCAGAGAAATTTTATATACTTCATCTTTAGGTTCCTTTTCCTTTTTGAGTAAGGAAAAGTCAAATATATTTGATTTCATACCTCAACTAATAAACTAAAACATAATCATAAAACATATATCACAAACACTTCTATTCAAAACCATACATTAAACTTATTCATAGAGATATTAAACGGAATCTCTGGTTACAAACATACCCGACATATTTTTCATTAAACAGCTATCCTCATGACACAAACATTCAATCCAAATAATATACTCATATTTCATATGGAATATCCCCATAACTGACTCTGGTACTTCCACATAATATTAACAGAATATTACACATTACAAACATGATACGGATACGTTTCGAGAGTACAAGGCACTCCGTATACCAGCTATCCATATCATGCATGCTTAGAGGATACAAAAACATCGATAAACAAAAGATCAGACCTTAAGAAGAATGCATTTCGAGAGCATCAAGTACTCCGTATCCAGCCATCCCGGCATTAGGCTCAATGAATCTAAAAGATTTAACAACGACGTACCACAAGAAACACAGAATACAAGGTAAACGGTTATTCGTAACACACGAAATACGGACACACATGCCTACATGCCAAAGATAAAACAAAAAGATTACAGATGGAGATTCAAATCAATTGGCCGCTCCCGGCTTTCCCTTTCCCATTCAAGCTTGGATGTTGCAGTGTCGGATTCTGGATGTATGATTTGCATTTTATCTATCAATTCCTCAGCTGTTGAAGCAGTAACAAAGATTTGTCTCTCCGATTCTGTAGTGATGTTTTCTTCCACAGCGTAATCTAGAAATTTCAAAAGACCGTCATAAAAACCCTTTACGTTCAGCAGACCCAAAGGTTTGGAATAAAAGCCCAACAATTGCCCACAAGCAACTATAAATATTTCCTCAAGAGTACCTAGACCACCAGGTAATGCTATAAAAGCATCAGAATTATAGATTATGTCTTTAAAATTTTTAGGGATACTCCTGACTCCTTCTCCCTTACCTATGGCTTCCTTACAAAGGTTTCCTTCAACTGGAATATGAGGCCAAATTCTTACATCAGTAGCGTCGCTAGACCTAGCTGCTAGTGCCATATTTACCATCATTTTTATACTACCACCCCCATAGATTATGTTAATCTTCTTGTGTGCTAGGACTTGCCCTAAGTGATTTGCAGCTTCTAAATAAGCTTTATCTTTTCCAAGGCTGGAACCACAAAAGACACAGACATTCTTTATTTTCTTCGTGGACTGGGAGGTAGACATATTTAGTTTATAGAAGTGGTTGCTTAATGTCTGCTCCACTTAGACTTCAGGTTCTACATGAGTTTTTAAAGATGAGAAATATACAAAAAGGGCTAAAGAGATAGACGAGTAGGTAATGAAAAGGTAATCCAAAGATTTAAACAAAATCTTGTGCGGATAAGAAAGTAAGATAAGGTGATTGATAGTTTACAGAAAATCTGATTCACTTTTTGAAAAAGATTAGACTCTAATTGTATAACTTTTGACAATTGAGAACAATTCGACAGAAGACCCTCATGACACAACTGTAGACTTTTTGACAAATATACACCAAGTCTAGAAATTTAATATAAACGACAAATACTGTAGAACTTTTGAAATTTGAGACACAAATCTTGAAATATCTGGATAAGCTTTTCAAAATTCAAACATATTACTGTATCGTATGTAACGTGTCTGATAAGATAATATATTTTATTATATATATATTTAAGAAAATCATAAATTAAATAAGATATTAACACTTACTGTATCAATCTAATAATCACAATTATTTCAAACACAAAAGCAAATATTCTGAGTAAAAGAAAAACACAAACTGTTGAACATCAGCTAAAACTGCTTCAAATAAGTAAAGACTAAATAACCTTTATAGAGCGAAGACTTATTCCCCATCCAGTTTTCTTATGGCTTGACAAACAGGATCTAGAAATACCATATTCCTGAGGCGTTGTCTTTCTGTATAAAATTTAGGCCAGAGTTTAAAAATAGCTCCTTGAACATATCCACTAGGGTGACCATGGAGAGGAGGATGGATGCTATCCAAGTTCTCCTTTGAAAGTCCTTCCCTACAAAACCTTATTTTATCCTCTCTATTCGTTGACATATAACCAGGTGAAGTACATTTACCGTTACAATTTTGTCTTCCACATTTGTTACAAGCGACCACGATGGCACGGGCTCTTCTTTTCATTGCACTACGACTGGTACCTGTTCCTGGTAAACCGACATCTTGACTAAAGTCACTCGGACGGATTTTCCCCTCTATCAACATTCTCACATCACAAGGGATACCAAAACGCATAAGAATCCACAACCGAGTAATTCTAGCCTTGTATTTCTTTCTGAGAATCTTTTGGGAGAGTGATGGGAAATACTTTCTCAGGTGTTGGTACTTTGGGTCCATGATGAGATGAAAGAAGAGTAAATAGAAAGGAAAAATTAAGATAGTAAATTGCAGAATCCTAAAATTCCTTCTTCTTTTAGAGAAAAAGAAAAATTTTAATGAAAAAGAAGAGGATTTGCGATTTAGAGAGAAAATAACAAATTAAGAGAGAAAAAGTGAACTCGGAGAAATAAGCTCCTATGCACAGTAAACGTATATGTAAACAATGATTAAACCACTGTATATGACACGTATAGAGACCACGTGGGAGAGACAGTGTGAATCAAACTGATTTAAGATTTAAACTAGGCCCAAATGTTCTAAGTTGAAAATGGTCAGGTTGTTTCGGGCCTTAACACATTTGGAACGAGTTAAATAACAAACATAAAATTAAAAACCAATTCGTATGAATCTTAAACCCAATTCAAAGTCCACTATAGATAAAGTTAACTATGAACAACAAATCTAATTTAACGACAACAAGGATCTTCCTGAATGATATTTAAAATCATTTCATAACAACATAATCTTCCAGCAACTCAAATAATTTTGTTTTAATCAAAACCTTATTGAACAATACATACACCCATATGTTATTCATAATACTTAACATCTATCAATGGATTCATCATCATTACTACCAAAGGTTTAGAATGCGACTAACCTTGAAATCAATACGATTTACGTCTTTCAACGTAGACCATATCAATGAACAAAGACACTAGATGTTACTACTTAAGAACATCTACAATCCCCACAATTCTACTCATACAATATATAATTTCCTCATATAACAAAACCTTAGGTAACCAAAAGATTCACCGATACACTTAAATACAATGTACGTAACAAAATATTCCAATTTTGAGATTCATGCATTCTAGACTTTACACAGTCTCAACAGACCAAAAGTCTAACATTTATCTCTCTCATGATTCAATACCATGATTTCCAACTTATATCATATTCCTCAAATAAATAGAACTTTTAAGAAAAGACATTAACACTTATGTGCTCCATCGAATCCACACATAATCATTACTTAGGTTTGAATCAATTACGAAAAATTTGGCATATCTATGCCAAACTTTAAAATCAATAAATCAAGCCTTATATTTCTTATTGTTTTTCACGAGACAAAAGGCTTTTAAATTCTCGTATCTACACGAATTTTTCATCGTTTATACGAATTAAATATGCTTATAGATCCTAATATTATACGAATCTCTCATAAGCATTCTACTTATAAACTCATTTCATATAATTATCATTCCCTCATAACTATTAATACTTTCCTTCTATATAATTATTGTACTCATATAACCATTAGTATTTTCATTCTATGGCCTTTCCATGTTACATCCTTCTAGACTGTATAAATCAATGTGAAGGTTCATTTTGATGATGACAATGAAAATTCAGCTTCAAAACCATCTCAAAAATATATTTTTTTAAAGTGGTGCTACACTCCCTAGGTTAACCGAACCTAGGCTCTGATACCAAAAATTCTGTAACGCCCCTATATGGGGGTTAACAGTTTTTAATGAGATAAAATAAAAATAAATAATAAAAGTAAAACCTTAAAAATTAAAATTTGCCCGGGACTTAAATGAAAACTCTCAACTCAAAAATAAAAATATAAACGACAAATAAACCACAGTTTTAATGTAGCACCTTAAATTTAATAATATAAACTGTTGTCATCATCATTTTAACCCTCAACACATTATAATTACAGTCACAGAAAGTAACAATTGATGCTTACATTATCATGAAGAACATTCTTTACAATTGAGCAGTCCCAATGTAATATAGTTACATCGCTTCCTCAACTATATTTCTCGTAGCCACCTCACACTTAGTGAGTCCTGAAAAGATATAAACATAAGGGAATGAGCGACACTATGCTCAGTAGAGAAAGCCATTACCCACCTTTAGGTTTTTATCATTACCACATTAAAATCTGCATGGTTAGTAAGTCACATCATATTCCAGATTATGAGGTTTATTATGATCACATCTTATGGATACCGTAGTTAATCATTACCAAGTGTCATAATTACACATTTATACAAATATTACCAATCATCATTGTTCCTAGGTATCCATGTTAAATTGAGTATCACTCAACTCATCGAAACCCAAATGGGCGCACTTGATCACCCTATAAACATTCCAAGGGTGTTCCGGTGAGGGGACATCAAGCCCCGAGTCCTCACCAAATCAATTCCTGTACAGTGTGTTCTGGGACTTTCAACCCAAGGAAGCGTCATCGCCTTCCCCCTATTTTACCTTTTAGGGTATTCATGCCCAAGGACGTAACCGTCGCCCTCTTCATGTCTCACAATTTCTCTATATTGAATCATTATCAATAGAGTTAGTTTTCCTAACCATGCTTCTCAATTTATAACATGTGTCAATTCATTATGTTCCTCGCCGTACAATACAAGACGAGTCCATGTCATAGTTTCATATGTGATAATCATATAATATCAGTTCAACATAGATATATATATATTGCGGCAAAACAATCAATTTTAATTCTATAAAAACCTCACAAAAGATGAGTAATAGAATCCCTACCTTTCAAGCTTATCAACAGTCTCTTAATCCTGGAATCAATTAACGTTAGCTCCATACTCCCTTGATCCTAAGGCGTGCATAAGGACAATTAAAACTAAAGCACAACATACAACTACATTCATAAAATTCATTTTAATTTAATCTTAGAATTTCAAGAAATAACCACTGCCCATAGAGGTATTACAAAGTTTAACAATATAAATTTTCTGTCTAGGGCATATACACTTAGACTTCATACATATGCTCCAAAATAGCAACAAACATATACTTAGGTTTAAGAACGCAAATTTGAATAATCCTTTAGTATAAAAGAAAATTTATAAATGAAAGACTAAATTTGTTCATAAGATTCTAACCTCGGATTATGGTTAGTTGGAAGCTTGAAATGGCTTCAAAACAGGTTCCTTTACTTCGGTATGACTGAAATTCTTGCTCAAATGGAGGTGATGGTGGCTGATTTTTATGGCTGCCTTGAAGAAGTTCTCTAAGTATTTTGCTTCAGCAAAGAAATATGAAGAAGAGTGTGGGAACCGTGGAAGAGAAAGGAAGAAAAGATGAAGTCTTTGAAGAGAAGTGATGAAAACAATTATAGAGGAGACATGTTGAAGCATGTCACGGAGGAAATAAAGAAAATGAGGGTCAAGAGTAGTTGGAAAAGATATCCTTATGTCTCATCTAAAGACTTTAACACACATAATGCCAATATGACATTTTTGAGATTTATTAGAAGTTCTAAGGCTTTTTAGTAATCATACTAAATAAATATAGGAGAATTTTAGAAAATTTAAAAATAGATAAAAATAAATATTATAAAATAAATTTAAATGAAGCAATTTTTTTTTATACATTAAAAATTAATTTAATTACCTCAATACCCGTTAGGAGAATAACGGGTGTCACATAAGGTTAAGAAAGTGATTGGAGCTTACGTGGTGAGTTGGTGTTGTGAGTTAGAAGTTGTTACTAGATTATTCGCCAACGAGGTAGGGATTCTATTGTTTAACTTTTGTAAGGTTTTGTTTGATTAAAATTGGTTCTCTATTTTGCAAGATAAATAATATATTATTCTATTAATATTATTATAAGAATATCACTGAAGACATAATAATATGGACTCGTCCTGTAGTATGCAGTAAGGTCAAGTAATTTAACATATTGTAATACAATTTTGAGAAGCATGGTTAGATAATATGAACTCTATACATATCGGCAAAGATATGAAAGGATGGTGAGACGTGAAGAGGGTAGCAATTATGTCTTTGGGCATGTATGCCTTGAAAGGTAAATTGGGGAGGTGTCAGCACTCTCTTGAGTCGAAAGTCCTAGAATGTACTGTATAGAAAACATCTTAGTGATGATCCAGGACTCAATGTCCCCTCACTCGACAACTCTTGAACTGTTAGTTTTGAGCTGTCAAATGCACCCTTTGTGGTTACGTTGAGTAGAGAGACGTGATTCTTAATTTCCTTATGGATACTAGAAAATATTATTTAATTTTGAATTATATTATATGTTATAGAAACATGGTAAGATTTATTATAGGGTATCCACTAGATATAAACATAATGGGATTGTTATAATGTTGGATAATAAACTAACTATACAGGTATTAATATGGTAAATAATAAAACCTAAAGGTAAGTAATAGTTTTCCTACTAGGCATGTCAATGCTCATTCCCTATTATATTTACCTCTTAAGTGAAGTTCAGTGTAATCTATCCGATGAGGAGTAGACGACAATGCTACATGTTACGTGTCGGAGTTTCTTTTAGCTTTATATATATTTCATTTAATCACGTGAGACTCTTAAACTGTTGTGTTAGCTGTGTCAAATTATCTAAATAATAATGATGATGATTGCACTTTTAATATTTAGTGCTGCACTAAATTATGGATTGAAATTTTATATTCTCATTTTGTTTTATTTTAAAGACCTGTGGACACTATTCTAATGATTTGAAATAATATTGTAAAATTTATTTATATTTACTAATATACTACTAATCCCTACTTAGGGGTGTTACATTTTTAACCTTTTATTTTTAATATATAAAATATTTTTCATAACTATTTAAGGGTAGTCATGTTATTTAGCCTAATTTTTTCTATTTATAACAATGAAATTGAAATAAGCTTTTAAAACTCGAAGGATACCTTCGTAGTTTTTAAGAACAAAAGGAGAAATTGATAAATGGATAAACTTAGAAGATACAATTATGTAATTAACTCTTTTTAAGGGGGATGAAGAGCACATTTTGAAATCTTAAAGAAAGCAAATAGTATTTTTTAACACACAAATAAATAGCATTTCTTAAAACATAATTATTATTTTAAGTCATACTTTTCCAATATTACCTTTTCTTATTTATTTACATAGATTTACTTGACTACTTTTAATTTACTAAAATTTTTGAAATTATCTAAAATTATATGTTAGTCCCATAATTACCCCTAATTTGCTTAACGCTAACCCTAATTGCCAAAGTAAACCCTAAACTACCTTAAACCTAACCAAAATCAATTAACCGCCATCAAAGATGAGCCACCGGCTAAAAAATTCATAGAGATAGAGGACGAAGAAAGTCATAGACGATAGAGAAGATCACAAAATTTTGTGTGGTGGCTTGAGCGGTGTTTTCAGCTACGGCAGGCTTTGATCGGGAGTTCTTAAGGTTTTGCTTATCGCGAAGCTTCGTGAAGAGAAAAAGTGCTATCACTACTCATTGGAGGCTCTCTTCCTTTTCCATTCCTCGTTGGAATCTTGAAGCGGTTGGAAAAACATCACGATGGTCTATGGTTTTGCGGGTTGGGAGCCACTACATTTTCACAATGACTCCATCTAGCTATGATCATTAGCATCGCGAGCGAAGACGGTCTACGGTTTTGCAGGTTAGGAGCTACAATCGTCTACATTTTCACGATGACTCCATCTGGCAATGATCATTAGCATCGCGAGCGAAGACGATCGCAGTTCAGTATTTAGACAGTGTAGAGGGTGAAGGAGAGAAAAAAGAAAGAAAGGGAGGGGGAGAAAGGGAGAAAGATAGAGAGAGTTGTATTTTAGATAATTTACCTATTGGTAAATATATGATTTACATAAAAATGCTATTTACTAATATTTTAGACAATTTGGCCTATCTGTTTCATTCCTCTTAGATTTTGATTTAATTCTTTCTTTGTCCCTTATTTTACCAACAAATCAAATAACGTTTTTAAAAAATAAAAAAAATTCAAAAAAAAAATTTTTTCATAAACAAAACAAAATAAAACATCAAGCCTTCCCCAAAGATTTGATCCCCACATCTCCAGGTGAGTTCCACCGCCCCTCGCCTCAATCACCCTCCCTCGGGATAGAAAGAAAAACAAAGTTTTTTTTTTCCCCTCAATTTTTAGTTTTTAATTAATTAATTTGGTAGTTAGCGTAAATGTGTCCAACATTTTAGCAAGTGATTTACTTAGTTCTTAATCCTTAATTTTAACAATCAAGTGCCGGAACTCCTAAATTAGTGGGAAATTTAGTCAAATTAATGATAAACGTTGAATTTTTAATAGAATAAGTCATGTCTCATATATACATTAATTTTTGAATTATGTCTAAAATAACCTAAAAATATGAAATACGAATACTGAAAAAACCGGTGGTCTTTGTTATCATATTTCCCGAAATGAGAATAAGATAGCCCTCCTACTGGCTAACTCTTCAATTGTTTGACAAACATAGTTAGAACTAATTTTTAGTTGAAAAACTATAGTATATAAAAGCTTTATACTATAACAATTTTTTTATTTTTACTATAACATGTTATAATTTTACACTATTTCTTAATTAAAAAGCTGGTTCTAACTAATTTTATCAAACAATTTTTTTCACTATAATTTGATTGATTGAAGTACTGGGGTTGTGTCGTTATTTGTAGCTGTTCGCGCTGACTTGGCAAAGTGATAACAGTCCACATTTATTCCTAAAAAAAGAGCTCTCCAAAATTATTCATTGTCACAGGCGAAGCTCCCACTAAAATTTGTTCCCTTTTTCTTTTGGAGGAATGCCATGAACAAATAAATGACATGACTACATAGGGAAAAAAAAAGTCATAAATTTTAAGAAAACTAAAGTAATAATTGTATTTTTTTTAAGGAGTAATAATTGTATTTTTCGTTACCACATTTTCTTTCTTAATCATCTTACCTTCACGAAGATCCAATATTCACAGAAAATCCAGTGGAGTCTATTTAAGTTGCTTATCTTAGAATAGAAAAATGCTAGGGTTACTTGTTTGGTCACTCTTTTTTTTACTCTCTTAATTCTCCTCTTATCACACATCATCCCACTTTTCCAAAAACTTAAGCATAATAATTTTTTATCTTTTTTATTAAAACACTATCACTTTTAATGTTACGAATTATGTTATGTTATTCCTTACTTCTTTTTTATTATTTTATAAGTATGTTGTTTTTTTTAGAATTTATAAGTTCAATTTTTAATCTTACCGTTTTGCAAAATTTTCTTTAAGAACTTATTTTATACATTTATATATATAAAAAGATTTTTTTGAAGGGGATATACAAAGATTTTTAACATAATATAATATATAAATTTATTTATACGAATATGTATTTATAAATAAAGGGTATAGATTTTTTTTCCAAAAAACCAAAGGCATAAATATAATGGTTTTAGCGTTTTTTAAAGCGTTAAAAGTTGGATGTCTACTTAACATTATAATGCATATACAATTAAAAATACACGTAATACATTTTTTTTTCTATATACACGGTTTTTTGGTATATACCCCATATATATATATATTATATGTGTGTGTGTTTTTTTTCTATTTTTTAAACTTTTTTTTTATTGAATAAGAGAATGAAGTAGCAGAGTTGTAATAAAAAGCAAAATAGTGATTTATAATTATACTCTATTTTTATTGGGAAGTGAGACGACATATATAGCAAAAGAAGAACTAAGAGAATGACAAAAGAGTAATCCTAATATTTCTCATTATGATAAGTTTGATTTTGATATCCAAGAATTTAGCTTTTTCTTTTCTTTTTTTTCTGGTTTTTTGCTAAGCCAAGAATTTAGTTATTAGTACCTAAAAACCGTGCACCAATTCCAAGTTGACGGCAGTGAGAGAGAGAGGCCAAGCTTGAAACAAGGGAGGTCACATTTCGCGTACATAAAATCAAAAGCCAAAAATAGATCAAACAAATTAGAAACCATTAAAATGATCATATCAATCTAATTTGGCATTGTAATTTGATGGCTTCCTTCATTCAATTCAACCAGCCATTGATCACCTAATTTTGACCTTTCTTTCAATTTGCATGAAAAACTCAAAAAGACGAAGAAAAATTCCATGATTTTTTCTACTTAAACATGCATGAAGATTTTGTAGAGAGCTAGATCAAGAATATACAACAAAGTAAGAAGATAAAAAAATATATACCATCATACAAAGATGGCAACTCGTCCATCAAGCCCTCCAAAGAAGACATTATCAAACTCCTCCTCGGCGTCCCTCGGCCGCCCGCCGGTGAAATTTAATCGCCGGACGTCCAGCGGCCGCGTTGTAAGCCTGTCCCGAGATGATGACTTAGACATGTCCGGCGAGTTCTCTGGCCAAAACGATTACATGAATTACACCGTCATGATGCCCCCAACCCCGGACAACCAGCCCGTGGCTGCAGGCTCCGATGGCGCAGGGACGAACTCGGAGGTGAAGCCGGACGGGCAGGCGCCTTATGGGGCAGCAAGATATGGCGGGGGAGGCGGCAATGGCGGAGCAAAGATGGATAGAAGAATGTCGGTGTTGACATCTTCCAACAATAAATCGATGTTGTTGAGGACTCAGACAGGAGATTTCGATCATAACCGTTGGTTGTTCGAGACGAAGGGGAAGTATGGAATCGGAAACGCTTACTGGTCGCCGGAGGAGGACTCGTATGGAGAATCGGAAGGCGTGAACATGTCGGATTTCATGGACAAACCTTGGAAGCCTCTAACAAGGAAGGTTAAGGTTCCTTCTGCGGTTCTTAGCCCTTACAGGTGCACTACATATGCCAAACATTATGACATATATAATATTAAGTTTTCTTTGATTAAGTAATAATTATATAATTATTTAGTAGTTCTAATTATCTAAGAAAAATTTAATATTTTTTTCAACATTGCACGTTCTAAATGATTTCTAATAGTTTCTCAAAGTTAGGATAAAAAAGATGGTTCCTATGATTTCTTATGTGCTCAGAGTAAGATCAATCCCATTTATCCTTATGTGATTATAATCCTGGTGCTAACAAAATAGTGAGACCCAATATAAAAAATACACAACAGACTACAATTTTATAAGCAACAGTGTTATAACTTACGTAGATGAAAATTATTTTTCTAAAAGTAAATATAATGCCTTTAGTTATTCTTTTTCTCCAACAATGTCAGCATGGATTTTGCTTTTTTTTTTCTTTTCTTTTTTTGGGGCGGCTGGGGGTGGGGTGTTAACCCTTGTGCTCCCTGAATTTTTTTCTCATGATATAAGATATAATATGAGAGTCCACCACAAAATTAAGTTCGTGTTACAATAAACGAGAATCTTACTTCAAGTTTTTTGAACAAGTTCCTTTCAACTGCAATTTCTTTGTAATACCCTCTGTTATAATAATAAAACACTATGAATTGTTGTGTTTTATAATGCAATTAAAACTGAAAGTTGAAACAATTTTACTGTAATATGTAAAAGTTTTACAATGCAGCCTACTTTTGTTTTATACTATAACATGTGAAAACTTTATATTATAACAGTTGTAACTATGTAGTTGAAATGGGGTTAAGAAACACACCCTATTTGTGTTCATGATACCATATCTTTATAATAACAATAGTCCTAACCATAGTTTAATCAATCTTTTTTTCGTTCAATAGGTTGTTGGTGGTGATCCGAATGGTGGTACTGGTACTTTTCATAACATGGCGAATCCAGAATCCAAACACAGACGCAATGTGGCTTTGGGGCATGTCCATTGTATGTGAAGTTTGGTTTTCCTTCTCATGGCTTTTGGACGTCCTCCCAAAGCTCAACCCCATCAACCGTGCCACCGATCTCGTCGCCCTCCACGACAAGTTCGAGCAGCCTTCTCCATCCAACCCGAACGGCAGGTCCGACCTCCCCGGCGTCGACGTCTTTGTCTCGACCGCAGACCCTGATAAGGAGCCTCCTCTAGTCACTGCAAACACCATACTTTCTATTCTTGCAGTTGACTACCCCATTGAGAGGATCTCATGCTACATTTCGGATGATGGAGGTGCTATACTCACCTTTGAGGCCATGGCTGAGGCGGTTAATTTTGCTCAGGTCTCATTACCTTCTTGAACCAGAATTCATATGAACAAATTTATCAAGAAAAAGCCCAAACCAGTTTCACTCTTTAAATTGTCTAACCTCAGGAGATATATATCTTGCTCAGAACATGCAACATTTAGTTGTTATGTTCTTATGTTTTAAACTCTCTAAACATGTCAATTTTTGCCACATTGCATTTTTTTTAAACAAGAAATTGAGCTTCTTTTTTTTTCACTTGAAATCAGCAGATGCCTTTTTTTGGCCATGTTTGATCTTTGTTTATATGAAAGATCTAAATCCGTTAATATATTCAATTTTACATTAGTTTCCAAATCAAGAGTTAGGAGAATTAAGTTAACCCCAAAATTTTCGAAGTACCCATGTCAAAATCCCTCTTAAAATTGTCCACCTAAAGTCATCTTCCTCAAATCATGTGGCACTCTTCCCTTTGTGAAATCAACTTATTGTCCTGTTGTCAAATTCAAGTGAATATTAATATCTAAAATTTGTCACACCATTGTAATTCTAAACATTTTATTGCCACATTAATTTTTTTTTGTGTGTGAAAAAAAAAAAGATCGTTGCTATTTGTTTACATAACAATATCCAAATGGGTTTTAGCTCCGATGTGTTATCCTTGTAGCCTATCTTATGTATTCACTTATTTAACAATTATGCACAGGTTTGGGTACCCTTCTGTAGAAAGCACAACATAGAGCCAAGAAATCCAGATAGTTACTTCAACACCAAAACCGACCCCACTAAGAACAAGAAACAACCCGATTTTGTCAAGGATCGTCGTTGGATCAAAAGAGAATATGATGAATTTAAAGTTAGAATCAATGGTCTACCGGAGGCGATAAGGAAGAGAAGTGAAATGTACAACTCAAGAGAGGAGGCCAAGGAGAAGAAGCTTATCCGAGAGAGAAACGGTGGCATAATTCCGCCGGGGGAGCAAATCAAAGTCACCAAGGCGACATGGATGGCAGATGGGACACATTGGCCTGGGACATGGCTCACCCCTTCAGCTGATCATGCCAAGGGGGATCATGCTGGTATCTTGCAGGTATGTATGGGCTAAAAATGGTGCACTTTGTTTCAAAATCTTATATGCAACCAGAAATGATGTCTTTTTGTCCAATTAGAATATGCATTGTAATTAAGGTGAGGCCTAGGTACACATCCATTTAGGATCGTACTTTATAATGCTGGTAGCATTAAATATATTCAATTATGTAGCACTTTTCTTTAGAAATCTAGACATATGGGCCGTTTGGTTATGTTTTTAAAACAGGTAAAAATGTTTTTATTTTGAAAAATGAGAATTTTTAAAAAATTATACTGAGAGTGTTTTTAAAATTTTTGTCTCAAAAAACGTACAAAAATATTTTCAAAAATTCTGAAAACATAACCAAACATCCTCACAAAGTTAAAGGTTTAGTTTAGTGCTTTTAAAAGTACCGATCTAACATGTAATATGTAAAATTAAAAAGCATAACATGATATTTATTTTATGTAATCATAATTTTAAAAATGTATAACGTTCGAAATTGTAATAGATAAATTCTTTGTGATTACACCTCTACAAAATCATTGTTAAAAGAATTGAAGGTCATATTACCCCACCTGTTTCATGTTATGAGTAATTGGTGAAGGATCTTAATCTATGCCTATTGCTAAATAGAAATATTCAGGGACAAAAAACATGACTTTCCTGTTCTCCTTTCTTCCTTTTCTCACAAGAATGGATTAAAACTAACATAATTGAACTTCTAAAAAAAATTAAAATCTTTAACAAGTTCCTAATAATCTCCCAAATTGCAGGTAATGACCAAGGTGCCAGAGAACGACCCAGTAATGGGTCACCAAGATGAGGAAAAGCTAGACTTCACCGGAGTAGACATTAGGCTGCCATTGTTTGCATACGTTTCAAGAGAGAAGAGACCTGGCTATGACCATAACAAGAAGGCTGGAGCCATGAACGCTCTGGTCCGAGCCTCAGCAATACTCTCCAATGGACCATTCATCCTCAACCTTGACTGTGACCATTACATCTACAATTCTCTTGCAATCAAGGAAGGAATGTGCTTCATGATGGACCGCGGAGGGGACCGAATTTGTTACATACAGTTCCCTCAGAGATTTGAAGGGATCGATCCGTCTGATCGTTATGCAAATCACAACACAGTCTTCTTTGATGGTAATGTACTAAAACTTTATCATAGTTTCATGTTTGCTCTATCACAACATAGTTCTTCATTTTTGAACGTAGAGGACAATTTGTAAATCACTGATTTTAGAAGGTCAATATATATTGTTTATAAGAAAAAGGTTAGTTGGGCAGTATAAAAAATGGTAAATTAGGACAATACGCCATGCCTCCATGTTTTAGGCACATTTGTGCCCCGCCCCCCTCCCCCTCTCCCCTCCCCCCCCCCCCGCCTATTTATAATAATTCACAAGTATGGTCACGCTAAAAATAAATTTTAAATCTATACCTTGTATGAGCATTTGGGTTAAAGTTTTTTATTTTTTATTTTGGAAGGACATTTGTATCCCTCATGAAGTTTCCTTGTTTCTCTCCCCAAACAAGCACAAAATCATTCGATTTCATATGTTTGATTGTATAAGAACATTTTACTTTGTAATACCAGTGTTTGATGACAAATACAGAGGTTAATTTAAACATAATTTTGACAAAAAATTTCTTTTTGATTTCACTATGACTAGTTACATTTTCGTTCTGTTTTTCACTAGTACTAAATAAAAAGGTTTCATAGTACTTATGTTTCACTTTGTCACTCAACAAGAAATACCAACATTTTGTTTGAACAGGAAACATGAGAGCCCTGGACGGCCTCCAGGGCCCCGTGTACGTCGGAACAGGCTGCATGTTCCGGCGCTACGCACTCTACGGCTTCCATCCTCCGAGGGCGAACGAGTACCTTGGCATGTTCGGCCAAATCAAAACGGCAGCTCCAAATTACCAGCAGATGGACACAGAGTCGGAGATAGATGAAGAATCGGACACCCAGCCTCTAACTGCACACCCTGACCTTAACCTTCCAAAGAAGTTTGGAAATTCAACCATGTTCACTGAGTCCATCCCCATTGCCGAGTTCCAAGGACGCCCTCTCGCCGACCACAACTCCGTCAAGAATGGCCGCCCTCCTGGGGCCCTTCTCCTGGCCCGTCCTCCCCTTGATGCCCCCACCGTCGCCGAAGCTGTAGCCGTTATCTCCTGCTGGTAATTTCCCTGTTGTAGTCTTTGAAACTTATTTGTAGTTCCCTTGCTTCTAAATTTTCACAATTTGATAAGCTGTCTCTAAATTTTAAATTTTGATACATTATCTTGTAAATATAACAAAGTGTTTTAGAATGTTTTAATTTGATAGTAGTTAAAATTTGCACGATAATGCCCTATTGTTAATATCGGCTTATGGAGCTCAAAGAATCCTAAGACATGTTTGGTTTATGTTAAAACAAAAAAAGCAAAGTTTACTAACGTTGGGAAACCTAGAACCCATTGACTAACATGAAATTTTACACAATTTGGTTTTCTTTAAACACAGGTACGAGGACAAGACCGAGTGGGGGGACAGAATAGGCTGGATATACGGCTCAGTCACTGAAGACGTGGTGACCGGATTCCGGATGCACAACCGTGGGTGGCGGTCAGTCTACTGCGTCACAAAGCGTGATGCCTTCCGCGGTACTGCTCCTATCAACCTCACTGACCGGCTACACCAGGTCCTCCGCTGGGCTACTGGCTCTATCGAGATCTTCTTCTCCCGTAACAATGCTTTACTCGGCACCCGCCGTCTCAAGTTCCTCCAACGAATTGCCTATCTCAACATTGGCATTTATCCCTTCACGTCAATCTTCCTTGTCGTCTACTGCTTTCTCCCTGCATTGTCTCTTTTGTCAGGAAAGTTCATAGTGCAAGGCCTCGATGTGGCTTTCCTCTCTTACCTTTTTGCGATCACGGTATGTCTCACACTCATCTCACTCCTGGAAGTGAAGTGGTCCGGCATTGGACTCGAAGAATGGTGGAGGAATGAGCAGTTTTGGGTAATTGGAGGGACCAGCGCCCACCTTGTTGCAGTGTTCCAAGGCTTGCTTAAGATCATTGCAGGGATCGAAATCTCCTTCAAGCTGACTTCAAAATCAGCTGGTGAGGACGAAGAGGATTTGTATGCTGATCTTTATTTGGTGAAATGGACGAGCCTGTTCATAATGCCTCTGGCAATCATTGTGGTGAACATTGTTGCTGCTGTGATTGGGTGCTCCAGGACATTGTATAGCGTGATACCGCAATGGAACAAGCTCTTGGGAGGGTTGTTCTTTAGCTTCTGGGTTTTGGCCCATATGTACCCTTTTGCCAAAGGGTTGATGGGAAGAAGAGGAAGGGTTCCGACAATTGTATATGTGTGGGCAGGACTGGTTGCCATTACTGTTTCTTTGCTGTGGATTTCGATTAGTCCACCGGACGATACTCTCAGTGCCTCTGGTGGGAATGTCCAGATTTGATGAACTCAATGAAGAGATATAGAAAGCGTAGAAAACTAGTTTATGGAACATTCTAATCAAATGTAGAATAGAACTGTTTGTTGTGTGGTTACTAATTTGCGTCTTTCAAGAGTTAGGTTTTCCTTTTCTTTTCCTCAATATGTTATGCGTTTAAGCTTTTAAATTCTTTAAATGCATAACTCGTAAAATTTTTCCCATGGGACGATTTTTGGATTACAAGCACTTATTCCTAAGATTTGAATAACATAATATAAATACAAAGAGGAGAGGGCTAAGGGACAATATACAAGAGAAGAAACAAAGCATCTAGTTCTAGCTTCTTGTCTTGGTTTCTTCGTTGGTAAGAAATTAAGAATCTCCATCTTGATTACAGGAACCATGGTTCAATCATTGCAGAAACTCGCGAATGTGAACTGGCCTTTTTACGGCATTCATAAAACCCTGCATGAAAGCAAAAAAACAAGAAAAATTAAGAGTTAGAAGTACTGGTTAAGAGTAAAAAGCTACGGAACCGACAGAACTGTTTCAACTATTATAAATCAGATTATTTGAAGCCGACCTGGCTGCTAGTCTATCCATGTTAAAAATGAACTTGCAAGCGTTAGAAACATGGGCAGGCTAGAGCAGTTGTAACATAATATAATTTATAATACATATTTTCAATTCTGTTTTGTCCTTAAATTTATCAGCAGAAAGAAGGGTGAAAGCTTTATAGGACCTGACTATACTATGGAAGACAAGAAGACTACAGAATCTTAACGAGAGAACCTAATGTGCAAGGGCAACAAGTGAAAAGAGAAAACCAGACCATTAATATTTGCAGTGGAACAATAGAACCTAATTCATATATACAAACAGAAGACTTATCTTTTTCATAAACCCGAAATTTCCCTTCAAAGAAAACAGGTATCATATTCTTTTCAAATTTGAAAGGAACTAAAATTGCATAATGCTATTTGCATACCAAAAGCCAAATTGTTATTTTAATTTCTAAAACTAGAAGTACATACACATGTGAGCTTAATTATCAACTACATTGGAATTTAGAAGAAGTGAAAGAAATAGTAAAGGAGTGAAACTTCGCGTGTCTCATTAAATTTGAAAAGCACCGGACGTAAATCTCTCTCTGAGGTTTCTTCCTTCCACACGGCATTATCAGCAGTCTGAGAATCTTTACTAAGCTTTCTAAAACCTGGCGTTTCAAGTAAACACGAGAGGTAAGAGAAATGGCCTGCAACATAACTGATAAGTATGGCACGTTAACTTGCAATAGATAATTTCAACTCAAATACGTTATAAAGTTTTCTCATAGCCTAGCCTACAACAACTATTTCACTAAACCTCAGACGAATATATTCAATCACTTAATGCGGACACGGTAAAATACAACTGTAATAGTGACAAATAGAAACTGTACATGCAACATTAACAAGTACAACAATACTTACAGAGAGTGAAATTGTTTTACCTGTCAAAGAAATTGAACGAGCCAATAGAAGATCGTCTTGTACCTCCAGAGGACTTTAATTGCAAACTATCTGTGCTAGAATTTCCACTAGAATCGGGCTTACATGAAGTGGCAGGCATACTGGCATTAAAATGCCTTGAGGCTTTCTCAATGCTTTTAGCACAAGGGCCAGCATGATTAGCTTTATCAGGTTTCGGTCTGCTAGTTTCCTCCCCTTAAAGAGCTTCATTTTGCCTTGTTACATCCATCTATTAAATGCCCAAATCTTGCCGTACTTACTTGCAGGATCCTTTGCTTTTCAACCTGGAACGCAATCAATTGTAAGAGTTATTATATCAGTTTGACCAAAAAAGAAAAACCCTCATGCCTAAGGGGTAAAGCAGCATTCAACCACTCAAATTTGCGGAGAGCATGGACCAATTCAAGGATCAAAAACTAGAGCAATGGTTATTGTGGACGAATTAGGGTGCATTTAGTTAGGGGTCTATTTTAGGCTTGCTTGTTTCATGGTAATTCCTTGAGTTAAGAGATTTTATCTTTTCTGTTTTTTTCTTCTTTGAGTTCCTCAATCCTGCCTACATAAGGCTGTCTTGTATCCATTTGAATCTTAAGGGAATAAAGAATATTGCAGTGTTTTTCCTTTCTTTGTTTTCTCCTCGTGTGTATTTACATAGTACCAAAGCTTCGGGTTAAGGAAAACAATGTAGAGAAAGGCTTTGCTGGAGCAAGCGAAGGTGATGTTTCTGAGGAAGCCACGAGCACCTCTCAAACAACCTCCACAATTGCTCCCACTGCTATTCCTGAAAACACCACTCATACCTCCCTGCAAATCACAACCCAGAAATTAAATGGGAAAAATCTTCTCAAATAGTCTTGTTCCGTGTTGATGGTGATTGGAGGCAAAGGAAGACTGGGATACTAAGATGGATCAATTCCTATGCCAAAATCAGAGGACTCATCTTACGCAAATTGGGAGGCACAAAATTCTATAGTGATGGCGTGGTTAATCCACTCAATGGAGGACAACAATGCAGACACCTATATTCTTTTTTCCAATGGCAAAGAAAATATGGGATGCAGTCACTATGGCATACTGCAACCTGGAGAACACCTCTCAGATGTTTGAGTTAAGAAACAAGATCAGAAATCTGTGACAGAGGGAGAGTGTGTAAAACATAAAACGATTCTAACATGCAAAACTACATACATATTAAAATCGAAAAATGTAAACGGAAGCGTGTGAAAGATTTTGTACCTCCTGCCATTGCACTGTATCTCCGGTGTACCGTGATTACCTGCACTTGAGAGCTTCCAAGTCCTCCAAAAAGCTCAATTGATGGTGTTGGTACTCCGGTGTGAAAGATTTTGTACCTCCGGTGTGAAAGATTTTGTACCTCCTGCCATTGCACTGTATCTCCGGTGTACCATGATTACCTGCACTTGAGAGCTTCCAAGTCCTCCAAAAAGCTCAATTGATGGTATTGGTACTTTAGAGAATTTTCGGACTTGGGGACCCAAGTTTTGTTTCACAAAATCTGTACGTGAAAAACTTTTTTCTGGTTTTCTACTCTCTGCTCATTTCCTCCCATCAAGGAAATAAATAGCACCCAAGAAAAATCAGTTACCAGATTAATTTTTAATGAGAAATGAATGAGACCACTAATACATAATTGTTACAAGAATAAATTGGTTTCAATGTTGAAACCTTTGAAATGCCAAATGTAACAGTTACATTCTCCCACTTGGTCTCTATATTTATCTTTATATCCATTAAACCCAAACTTTCAAGAAACAAATACATGAATCATGGCGATAATTTCTCTAAATTGTGAGTACTATCTTTCATGTATTACAATGTATTATTTCTCAGACTTTATTCCTTATATGGTAACTTAACTTTATGAATAAACCCAATGTTTATTCTTGGTCCTACTAAATGTGAATTTTCTCTAATAACTTTATGCGCAAAACAAATATGAGAAAACATCACAACTGAATAAGAGTTTCATTAAAACTGTAAATTGTATGTACAAACAAATTTATATTATGGAACCAAGTCCCATCTGTACAACATGATCCTTAAATGACTTCGGTGGCATTCCTTTTATCAGAGGATCTGCGATCATCAATTCAGTGCTTATATGCTCAATGACCACTTTATTTTCCTTAATACGTTCCCTTATGGCTAAGTACTTAATGTCGATATGTTTACTTCGACTGCCACTCTTATTATTCTTAGCCATAAAGACAGCAGCTGAATTGTCACAATATATCCTTAATGGCCTAGACACAGAATCTACAATTCTAAGGCCTGACATGAAACTCTTCAACCATACACCATGTGAAGTAGCCTCAAAACAATAAACGAACTCTGCCTCCATCGTGGAAGTAGCAACCAACGTTTGCTTTCCACTCTTCCAAGATACAGCTGCTCCGGCTAGCATGAAAATATAACTTGAAGTTGATTTTCTCGAATCAACACAGCCAGCAAAGTCTGAATCGGAGTAGCCAATCACCTCTAGAATGTCAGTTCGTCTATACATAAGCATGTAATCCTTTGTACCTTGAAGGTACCTCATCACTTTCTTTGCAGCCCTCCAGTGGTCAATGCCTGGGTTACTCTGATATCTTTCCAACATTCCCACAGCAAATGCAATGTCAGGTCTTGTGCAAACCTGAGCATACATAAGGCGTCCGACAGCTGAAGCATAAGGAATGTTGCTCATTTGAACTTTCTCGAAATCATTCCTTGGACATTGGTTCAAACTGAACTTATCACCCTTCACAATGGGTGCTACACTTGGTGAACAATTTTTCATCCGAAATCTGTCTAAGACTTTATTGATATAGGTTTCCTACGATAGTCCCAAAATGCATCGAGATCTATCTCTATGGATCTTTATGCCAATGACATAAGATGCCTCACCCATATCCTTCATATCAAAGTTCTTAGAAGGAAATTGTTTCACCTCATATAGAAACCCCTTGTCATTGGTTGCAAGAAGGATATCATCCACATACAAAACAAGGAAACAAATCTTGCTCCCACTAACCTTCTGGTATATACATTGATCCATGATATTCTCTTCAAAACCAAATGAAGTGATGACATCGTGGAATTTCAAATACCATTGACGGGAAGCTTGTTTCAAACCATATATGGATTTCTTGAGTTTGCATACCAATTGCTCACCATCACTAGAGGAGAATCCTTCAGGTTGTTTCATATAAACTTCTTCCTTTAGATCACCATTGAGGAATGCTGTTTTCACATTCATCTGATGTAACTCAAAATCAAAATGAGCTACTAATGCCATGATCACACGAAGGGAGTCCTTTTTAGATACAGGAGAAAAAGTCTCAGTGTAATCTATACCTTCTCTTTGAGTGAATCCTTTAGCAACGAGTCTTGCCTTATATCTCTCAATGTTGCCTAATGAGTCTTTCTTTGTCTTGAAGACCCATTTGCATCCAATGACTTTTACACTATCAGGCAACTTGACAAGATCCCAGACTCCATTAGATGACATAGAGTTCATCTCATCTTTCATGGCATCATACCACAAGTTAGATTCCTTACAACTCATGGCTTGTGAAAATGTTTCTGGATCATTTTCGGCTCCAATGTTGTAGTCAAACTCTTGTAGATACACAATATAATCACTAGGAATGGCTGATCGCCTTACTCTAGTAGATCTCCTTAATGTTGGTTCAACATTCTCTTGAGGAGCATGTTGATCAACTGGCTGTTCAACAGGTTCTTGTATCTATTGTTCAGCTGGATCTACTGCTTCTTGATCAGCAATCTGTGGAACTTGAATGACTGGCTGTTGTTCAACACGCGTTTGAACTGTAGGCGTGTCGCGTATAACAATCACTCTATCATATGAAGTGGAAGCTTGAGCATCTGTATGATCTTTCTCTAGAACGGTGTTCCAGGATCGATCGCTCCCACTGATGAAGTCATTCTCAAGAAATTTTGCATTTCTTGATTCCACAAACCTAGTGGTATGTGATGGACAATAAAACCTATATCCCTTAGACCGCTGAGCATATCCAACGAAATACCCACTTATGGTCCTTGGGTCTAGCTTCTTTTCTTGTGGATTATAGACTCTCACTTCAGATGGGCATCCCCAAATGTGTATATGTCGCAAACTCGGTTTCCAACCTTTCCATAACTCGAATGGTGTCTTTGAGACAGCCTTGGTTGGAACTTGGTTTAATATATACACAGCCATCTTGAGAGCTTCAGTCCACAAAGACCTAGGAAGCTTGGAGCTGCTAAGCATGCTCCGCACCATATCCAACAATGTTCAGTTTCTTCTTCCTGCCACACCATTTTGATCTGGAGAACCGGGCATAGTATATTGGGCAACTATCCCATGTTCTTGAAGAAACTTCACAAATGGACCAGGCGTTTGTCCATCTTCGGTGTATCTACCATAGTATTCACCACCTCTATCAGATCTCACTATCTTTATTTGCTTACCACATTGTTTCTCTACTTCTGCCTTAAACACCTTAAAGGCATCTATAGCTTCATTTTTGTTATGAAGTAAGTAGAGATACATATATCGTGAGTAATCATCAATGAAAGTAATGAAATACTTTTGACCATACGCATCTATGTCTGGACTATAAATATCTGTATGTATGATCTCTAATATGTCTGAACTCCTCTTGGTACATTTCTTTGACATATTGGTCTGCTTTCCCTTTATGCAGTTCACACAAGTATCAAAGTCAGCAAAATCTAGAGTACTAAGTACTCCATCATTCACTAGTCTCTTTATTCTCTCAATAGAGATATGACATAATCTACGGTGCCACAGCATAGAGGAATCTTCATTCATAACACATCTCTTAATGCCAGCATTATCTTGAACATGCATAGAAGTATAAGAAGTTTTATCTTGTAAATTAATTTTGAAAAGACCATTTGACAATATACCATTTCCAATAAGTTCAGATCTATAAAACAAACTAAATATAGTGTCTGAAAAATTAAAGGAAAATCCTAATGGTACAAGCCTTGAAACTGAAATTAAATTCCTAGAAAAACTAGGAATATAAAATGTCTTTTCTAATTTTAAAATAAAACCACTAGATAAAACTAAATTGCATGTTCCGACAGCCTCTACATGTGAGCGCATCTTGTTGCCTGAATAGATGCACTGCTCACTTCCTACTGGCTTCCTTAGACCTTGCAATCCCTGTAAGGAATTAGTGACATGGATTGAAGAACCAGAATCAATCCACCATGTGTTATGTTCAACATCAACCATATTAGACTCATAACAGACAAGTGAGAATTGAGTACCTTTTTTGTCAAGCCATCTCTGATATTTAGGACAATCCTTCTTTAGGTGCCCCTTCTTTTTACAAAAGAAGCACCTGGATTCCTTCTTGATATCAGCTTGAGCAGACAGTTTGCCTTTTCCCTTATTGTTGGCTTGGCCCTTATTCTTCCTTTGAGTTGCCAGATGCACACTCTCTCCCGCTTCCATAGCAAGCCTTCCTTCTTCCTGGACACACATGGTCATCAATTCATTGATGGACCACTTATCCTTATGTGTGTTATAGGATATCTTGAAAGGTCCATATTGATGTGGGAGAGTGTTGAGGATGTAGTGCACAAGGAAAGTTTCAGACATCTCAACCTCAAATGTCTTTAGCTGAGCCGCTATATCCCTCATTTGCATGATGTGCTCACGCACACCATGAATTCCAGTAAGCTTCATGAATGAAAATTTCATTATCAAGGTGCTAGCCAAGGCTTTGTCTGATGTAGCAAACTGCTCATCAATTGCCTTCATCAGAGCTCGCACATTGTCATATTGCTCCAATGAACCACGTATGCCAGCCGAGATCTTCGTCTTTATGAACATTACGCAGAGGCTATTAGATCGCTCCCACCTTTCATAACGGTCAACGTCATCCGGCTGGCTGGTCTCCGTAATGGCAGGTGGTTCATCCTTACGGATAGCCAAGTCAATGTCCATGACACCTAAATGAAGAAGAATTCTCTCCTTCCACACTTTATAGTTGTCTCCCTTAAGTTCGGGAATGTCAAATTGGAAATCAGAGTAACTCACAGTTTGCATAGCTGCATAATAAAACATACATGCTTATGTTACTAAATTGAGGCTACAATACTTTATGACATGTTTACCAATATAAATCATGCGTTAAAATATGAATCAAATGACATAAAAATTGCCTGTGGGCTAAATTTTTAACTCAAACAGATTCATATATCCTTATAATGATACTATCAAATTATATTCCCTTTTCTTAATTCCTGTGGGTAAATTAAGAAAGATAATTTGATACATCATCCTAACTAATCATATTAAATACAATAAAAATTACTGTGGGATAAAATTTATCATATTACATATGATTAATCACAATTTAATGTCTTTTTACCATATGTGATTTAAACATCTAACATAATTTTTTGCATAATCAAAGATGCTATGGCTACTCTTTAATTATTCAAAAATTAAATACATATATCACAAGACATTTATTCTTAAATTTTTGCTCATAAAATAATTGCAATTACCTTAAGCAATAAATAAATATGAACAAAGAACCATAATTTATGTAATAATTTTCATTATGTATATATTAAAATTATACATTCAAAAATATAATTTAGCACATTATTGTACAAAATTAAATGTACTAAATTATTTAACTTAATATTGCATGCATAATTTTAAATCACAAATTATACATAATGAACACTATATGCACATAAATTTACAAAATTATATCCACACAATTACTTTATAATATTCATAACAAATACCAAAATTATGAATATTTAAAATTATGAATTTTTTCATAATTATTCCATAATATGAAAAATTTCATAAAAATATACCAAAATTGTGGATATTATGAAAATTTCATAAAAAATATAAAAGCTGAAAATTTTATGAAATTTTCCCCAAAAATATCATTTTATGAAATCTGGAAAAAATCAATTTTTTTTTAATTTTTGGGTTTTTTTTTTAATTTTCTGCATATTTAAAAACGGCGTCGTTTGGAGAGCCCCCCCGGCGTAAACGACACATCGTTTACTGAGAGGACAGCCTGTCAACATACCAACCGACATGTCGTTTTGGTCATTAAGGTCCAAAACGACTTGTCGTTTTTTAGCACAGAAACGAGCCCTTCAACGCCTGAAACGACATGTCGTTTTTGGCTGACCCAAGCCAAACGACATGTCGTTTTTCTCGTCTTCAACCTTGAATCTGGGTCTTCTTCACCCGAACGACCCGGTTTCAACCCGGTTTTGATCCGTTTTAGACCTGGCTCGTTTTTCACCATCCGGACACCAATTTTGACGTTTCAAATTGCAGAATTCATAGAAATCTAATGTCTAAATGATTTCTAATCTTAGTTTCAATTAAGAAACGCTAAAAAATAAAACCCAGAAATCAAAAAAAAAAATTTAACCGTGACTGTGGAACACGGAATTTTTTTTTTTAAAAAAACAAACTCCACAGTTTGCACGCAAGGCAAAGGTAGTTACGGCTCTGATGCCAAATGTAAAACATAAAACGATTCTAACATGCAAAACTATATACATATTAAAATCGAAAAACGTAAACGGAAGCGTGTGAAAGATTTTGTACCCCCTGCCATTGCACTGTATCTCCGGTGTACCGTGATTACCTGCACTTGAGAACTTCTAAGTCCTCCAAAAAGAATCTTCTGGTTCTTCAATGGACGTCCATTTGAATTCTCAATGATTCTTCGCATCATTATTGACCCGGGATGGCCTAACTGGTCATGCCAAACAATAAAAGTATTTGGATCAGTGAACTTCTGGTTCACTATTGCATGTGCTTGAATTTGACTAATATTTATGTAGTACAAATCGCAAGAAAATGCAGGCAATTTCTCGAATATGTATTTCTTATCCGAAATCATAGCCGTAATATAGAGGTATTCAACATTCCGCTCATTCACTGTCTCAATGTGATATCCATTTCGGTCTTTAAAACTTAATAAATTTATTTGAGACTTAGTAGAAAGTAATGCATTATTTATAAGAAATCTTGTTCCTCCAGGTAAGAATATATTGGCTCTTCCAGAGCCTTCAATAATTTTTATGCTACCAGATATTGTATTAACATTAACTTTGCCCATTATCAAGTGGGAAAAATATTTTTTTTATCTTTAAGTATGGTATTGGTTGTTACACTATCAGCAAGACACACATCTTCACCATTGATCTTGGGTCCAACTAAAGATTAGGGAATATCCATATGTTCTTCATTCAAATAAAACAAAAATACATTATAAGAAATATTACAATCCAACAAAGTAAAATATTAGATATTGAAACCATAGTTAAAAACACACCAAAACACACCTGAAACCAAATAAAAACACAACAAAAATAAAATACCAGAAATCATTATCGTTATTTTGGACATTCCCATCGTTAATTAAATGATCAATTCTCCCTACAGGGTGTTCAAAGAAATTTGCTACAGCCAAAAGAGTTATATCAATAGGACTTTGGTCAAGATCATCAAAGTAGGCAGAATTTGCTTCCATATTTTTCCCCTTCTCTTTGAGCGATGCTTGATAAAGCTCAACAAGATATTTCAACGTATGACAAGTACGTGACCAATGTCTTTTCATACCGCACTGATAGCATATATTTTTTGAATTCTTTGAATCCTTTTGATGCACACCTTTTCTTTTATCTCCATTATTCTCCCTTTTCTGGATGTGGGAATTGTTATTATCACAATTGTGATAGGTATTCCAACCTCGACTACGTCTACGGCCACGACAAGCACAACCACGACCTCGTCCTTGCCTCGAATTGTTAGATGTTGTTGCATTCACTTCAAGGAATGAGGCAAGACCAGTTGGATGAGATTCATAATTTTTCATTAATAGCTCATTATTTTGTTCAACCACAAGAAGGCATGAAATCAATTTAGAGTATTTTTTAAAGACTTTTTCTCGATATTACTGCTACAGGAGCACATTCGAGACATGAAAAGTAGAGAATGTTTTTTCTGGCATATCTTCATCAGTAATATTTTCTCCACATAATTTTAATTGAGAACTAATTTTAAATATTGCAGAGTTATACTCGCTTACTAATTTAAAACCTTGCAATCGCAAATGCATCCAATCATAACGAATTTTTGGAAGAATAACAGTTTTTTGGTGGTCATATCTTTCTTTCAAATTTTTCCAAAGGTCAAGTGGATCTTTTACAGTAAGATATTCAGTTTTTAATCCTTCATGGAGATGGTGACGAAGGAAAATCATTGTTTTGGCACGGTTTTGTAATGATTCTTGATTTCCTTCTTTAATTGTGTCTCCAAGACCCATAGCATCCAAATGAATTTCAGCATCAAGTGTCTATGATAGATAGTTCTTGCCCATAATATCAAGGGCTACAAATTCCAACTTGGTAAGATTTGCCATGGTAAAATCTATCACAAAAATATTAATCAAATTAGAAGATAAAAATATCAATAAACAATTAGTAAATAGTATATATATTGTTTAATGAATAACAATAGACATCTATTTACAGTAATTTGGCCGCAATAGTTCATATATTTGAAATGTTTATATATTTAACAAATAAACGATAATGTTTATATATTACGTATTATCATTTATGAATTTGATAATTTTAATGTTTATTTTGTTTGTGTGTATTTGTTATATAAAAATCAAAATCATAAGCAGTAGTAGTAGTAGTAGTAATAATAATAATAATAATAATAACAAGCAGATGGGAAACAAAGCATATATTTGATGGCTCAAAACAAATAATATACGAAAAATAAATAATATAACTGATTATCTAAAGAAATAATGCAATGAATAAGAATCATTTAGATTTAATAGATATATATATATATATATTCAAACTAAATATACAAGAGGAGTGAATAAAAGTAACTGCAGTTATGGCCGCATTGTCAATTGAATGCTTAATAATAAGAAAAAAAATTCAAACAAAATAAAACCAAAACACAAATTATAATACAACAATATATTGGAACCGTTAGACCTAATATTCCTTATTAAAAGACTTGTAGCATTCGTTTCATCAAAGCAAACATGCAAATGGGCATCGAGTGAGATAGAAGGAAGAGGGCAGAAGTCACTTACTGAGCACACTCAGCAATCGTCAAGGTACTTTGGTCGAAGACACAATTGGAGCTAATTCGTGCTAATAACGTGTTGCAAAATAAAGAAGACAAAACAAGATAATATAGTTTGAAAGTAGAGAAGAACACAAGAGAATGAGATATCTATATTTTCTCTTCTTTTGTACATGCCTCTTAAAGCCTCTATTTATAGGTTAAAGATGCACATAGGTTACAATAGATTTAATGGTGTTGTAAATGGAGAAAATAACTATGAATAAATTGTAACAAATAAAGGTTATGGAATTTGAGAAGTTTAGGGGTTATGAGACTTGAAGACTTTGGAGGTTATGGACTTCCATCATAATACTACATTCATAACATTAATGACGTTCGTGGGATTGACTCTTGCAGTTTTAATTCTACTTTTTTTTCTTCTGAGAGAGAGGCGGTTGTTTTAATTTTTTTTTTTTTTCAAAGAGAGGGAGTATATTGCAAGCTTTCTTTCTTTCAATTTTTTTAGATCAATTTATTTATTTCATTTTATTCTTTCTTTCTTTCTTTCTTTTTCCTCGAGGAGAGTTGAGAAGACTGCAGAGTATTCATCCCAGAAATTTTGGTCTAAACTTTCTCGGAGGAATTGTAAATGATACTTTTTCTCACTACTAAAGTAATGCATTCCAAGCAGTTTTATTTATTTTTGTATGGTTGAGATTTCAAAAAAAGCACTTAGGCTTTTGTCCACTATTTCTCCCATAAATTATCATGCATTCCTTTTTATGAATGTTAATTCAAACAAAGTTTTTTAAAAAATTTTGCTTTTAATAACACTTAATTAGAGATTCTAATCACAATAAATCTAGGTTAAAATTCATAAAAATGACTTTTCTGTTATTAATTAAGGATTCATGTGAATGGGGTGATTTGCTACATGTTGATAAGTTCATAGTGCAAATTGTCAAAATTAAAAATTTAGAGAATGAACTATAATTGTACGATAAGTTTAGGGAGCAACAGTGGTGTAAAAAAAAAGTCAATATTTTAAGGGAAAAAATCTTGTTCATACGCTATCTAGTAATTAAAATATGCTTATCTTGTTCTGCTATTGAAAAGTAAATGTAAAAGCCAGCCTAAATAAGCCCTTAGAACTAGGATGAACAAAATATAATAACCTTAACCATTTTTTTTCTCGGTACGTGCTTTACTAGTTAGATCTAAGGCATGTATGGTAAATAAAAACTTTTAAAAAAATGAGATTTTGTTTTTTTTTTTTTTTGACAAAATGTTTGGCTTACAAGTTTAGAGATAATAATCTTAACCTTAGATCTAATGTATATACATTTCAAATTGGAATTTTTACATAAAAATGTAGTATGTTATGTTTTTAAATTTTTAGAGTGTTTAGGAGAGTAATTTGAACTCTAGAGTTCAAACCACAAATATTGTAAATCTTTCATATGTTACAATATAAAATAAAAATATGCTATAATGTGTAGTTTAAACTCTAAAGTTGAATCTTTTCTCCCAAACACCCTATTTTATCTCTTTTAGCTTATTGGTTTTGCTTAATTCTAAAGGTAATTTTATACACAGTCCTAGTGTCCTACTGTTTCCTTATGAAAGACTTTATGCTGCTAGGTGGTGAGTAAATTTGGTGGTGCATCACTTTTTTACTATCATTATTATATTCGATCATTCTTTTTTCCTCTTTATTTATATATATATATATATTATTTTTTAAACCTAAAATGATAAAAATACTCTTAGATAAGATATATTTTTCTATCCTAATATAAAATACTTGAAAATAATAATGTCTTTATATTCATTAGAATCAACGTGTTTCAAACTTTCTCATTGAAATATGAAAATTGAATGACAATGCCTCATATATGGTATTTCTCAAATTAACCCCAAGCGGGAGCTGTGCAGCCAGGGGCAGGGGTTTCTTTAGTTGTTATGACAGATATCACGTTTGCAGGAAACGAAGAATGAAAAAAATAAAGAGAATTGCAGCAAATATAAAAAATAATAATAATAATAATTAATTGACATAGCGAACCTTGACATGCATTATTGTTTGATACATTTTGTGCTGAAGTGATTTGTTGAAACTTTTTTAATAATTAAAGAAGTTTTAAGATTCAGCTCACCCTTAAAGTAGTCATTCCTGGATGTTGAGGGTAAGCTCGGCGCCACCACCGAGGACATTAACTTTGGTGGTCGACAATTAAGCTCGGCAGACCTCAGGTAGTTTACAGTCAGTCCCCGACGCTTTATACTCCTTCCCGAGGTGCCTCTCAGGCATTCAAATGCACGCCCCAAGAAGGCTTCCACCTCAGGATGTACAGTAGCTCGGGTCGGACTACGTTACTCATAAATATAGGCTACTACTCGCCCTTGTAGGCCAACACCAGGCAAATGAGCTGCTGTCCGATAGAGTCCAATCCATTGGGCGATCGGCGTGACACTTGTTACCCACTGCCTGACACACCTTGATGTGACACCCAGGTGATGGGCAAAACCCATCTTGCACCCGATCCAAGTGGTGGCCTATAAATAGGATACATTTATGACATTCTAAAGAGAGAGACTTCTTCACACCTAACTAGCTGCCGACCTCTGCCAAGCAATACCTGCCCTGAGCATCGGAGAGCCCTTGTCTATTGACTAACCCCACTATTCTCCGTACCATCCCTCTTGCAGGTACACACTCCCGGTCAGGGGCGAGCCTAAGAAGAGGTCAGAACGTGCGCAGCCGCACGTGGGTGTTGATCCTACGCCGGACGACGGTAAGCATCAACACTGGACAAACATGCACATGGTACAAATGGAAGGTAGTAAATTTGGGGGATGGTTGATACAGGTTGAGGTTGACGGCAATCACTATCTTGTGAAATTCTTGAGCTAGATCTTAGATGCGCATAAGCAAAGAGAGAGATAGTTGCAAAAAACAAAAAGTGATAATTAAAAAAAAAAAAAACAAAGGACAGCTAAAGAAAACAAACAAGATAGAGCAAAATAATATATTTAGGCTAAACCTTAGTAAATAATATCATATAGTTTCAAAATGTGTACATATAGCATATCATAAAAAATTGAGTATTATTTCATGAAAAATTGACAACAAAAACCTCAAATTATCCCTATCTCTTTATCATCTACATCTCTCATCTTCCTCCCTTGTCGGCACCGCCGCCAGCCGTGTAAATACAATAATTACAGAGAAATATCATATTTATCGTGTAAATGCAAAAATTCACTGGTGACTTTGTTGGACTTCCAATAGCCAGAAAATACAATATTTCACTTGAAATACATTACTACTGTGTAAATATAAAAATTCACTGATGACTTTGCAAGATCGTTAACTGTCGAAAAATACAATATTTACTAAGAAATATCATATTTACAGTGTAATACTAAAATTCATTGGTGATTTCGCTTGACCACTGGCTATCGGGAAATACAGTATTTCACTTGAAATACATTACTACTGTGTAAATATAAAAATTCACCAACGACTTCGCCAGATCGCCAGCGGCTGAAAAATATAATATTTACTAAGAAATACCGTATTTATAGTATAATACTAAAATTCACTGGTGATTTTGCTGGACCACTAGCTATCGGGAAATACAGTATTTCATTTGAAATATTATATGACCATATAAATACAAAAACTCACCTGCGACTTTGCTGGACTACCAGCGGCTAAGAAATACAATATTCCACTTGAAATACTGTATTATAGTGTAAATACAAAAATTCACCAACGCCAAACTGTCAACCGCTAGGAAATACAGTATTTCAAGTGAAATACTATCTTATGTAAACACAAAAACTCACTGGCGATTTTGTCGAATCGTCGACGACCGTAAAATACAATATTTCACTTGAATATTGTATTATCGTGTAAATACAAAAATTCATCGACGATTTTGCCAAACCGCCGGTGGTTGGTAGTATTAAACTTGTAATACTATATTACAATGTAAGTATAAAATTTTACCGGCAACTTTGTTGGACTATCAGCAGCCAGGAAATACAATATTAACCTTGTAATACTGTATTATAGTGTAAATAGTATATTTCACCGACGATTTTGCCATACCATTGGACATCATCGACACCAGCGACCCTACCAGAGGTCATAAATATTGCCATATATGAATAAAACATTAAACAAAAACACCAATCGAAAACAAGGGAAAATATAGCCAGATCTCATTAAAAAAATTAAAATCTAATCTAGAAAAAAAAACATATAGAAAAATCTAGATTAGAACAAAAAAAAAATCAACTTGTTTCATATTTTTCTTTTCTTTTCTTTTCTTTTTTCTTTTTCCTTTCTCCCTTTGTTTTGTCCAATCCCATTGTCGAAAGATGCATCTATAGGTGGAGATAGTGAGCATGTGTGACAACCCACCTTTTCAAGTAGTCACTTAACTTTTTTAAATATCATTACTTAAATATTAATCTTACTTACTTAGTAAGAAAAATACTGAAATAATTTTTTTTTCTTTAAACATTCTTTAAAACGTTCTTAAAAACTGTTGCGACTTTAATCATAACTTAAATTGAGACCTTGCTCAACACTTGTCTTTAAAACCATTTCAAATCGTTTCTTAAAACTTATTAAGAAATATTTATTAAATCATAGCTTCAAACTTCACTTTATAAATATATAAAACATTTCTTAAAATTTTGAAAACATTTCTTGAAACTTTGTTTTTCTTAAAATTTAGAAAACACTATATCAAATAGTGAGAAAATATTTTCTTTGTACAACAGAAACTTACTATGGTAGTATCAATACCTAAATTTTCGCATCTATCCTCCGCAGCACCAAGCCCTTCAAATCCTACTGGTCACCCTTAGGACTACCTACATTATGAAGGAACTTTTAATGAGCTTTTGCCCAGTAAGTTCAAACGTAATCTCGCAAATCATTTAAACATGCTTTAAAAACTTTTCTCATAAAAACCTTTTTTAAAAAACATTTTTCATAAACGTTTTCATAAAACATTTCTAAAACATTTTTCATAAATGTTTTTCATAAGTTATTTATCAAACATTTTTTTTAAAACATCCTTCATAAATCTTTTCTTGAAAACATAAAAATGTTTTTCATAAACATTTCAACATAAAACATTTCTCAAAATTGTTTTCATAACATAACACATAAACATTTCGTTTCAAGGAATATGAGCAATAATCAAAATACATGTTTCCATTTATGTTCTTTTATGATCATTCAAATATGAGCATCTTATGATCATTCTTTATCTTTACTTTCAATATATAACCTTCAGTATTTGTACCAACATCATTTAACATGATAACTTCCCTTGTTGAAGACTTGAGACCATCGATTACCGAGGTCTTAACTTTAACTTTACATGTGTGCCTCACATCAAGGAGGTCATAACTTTAACTTTGCTTGTATACCTCATATCAAGGAAGCTAGTACAACACCTTCTTTTTATCTTTATTTTATCTTTTTTTAATATCAAATGCTAACATATCATATGCAAACACATTTGCAAATCATAACTTGTACTCTTAAAACTTATTGCATAACAAATGCAACAGGAAATTTATAACTTAAACTATAAAACTTTATACATTAACAAAATGTAGGCATACTTTAAACAAAATTATTGCAAATACTTTTCAAACTTTTTACTTGATTTTTAAAAACTTTATACATATTAAATGCAATCATGCTTTAAACATGATATTTGCAAATACATTTGCAAACCTTGGTTTGAACTTTAAAACTTTTCACATAACAAATGCAAACATATATTAAAAACAATTTGCATAACAATTGCAAACATATGAATAAACATTTGAAAATCATTTACTTCATGCTGTAGGTGAGGTTCGAACTTACCTGTCTATAGCTCTAACGTTCCTATTTCCTTTCATTAGTCGGCCTCTGTGTCCTGATCATACAACACCCGACTAATTAGTTAACTTATCTTATTATCAATCTACTCGATTGATAATATAACTTAAACATTAAATATTCATTCCTTTTTTTTCATAACTTGGTATACTATTGGTTTACCCACCTTTTTACTTTGTACCTCATTGCTTTTAACTTTGTAACCCACCAGATTACTGTACCTCTTACTTAGCCCCATAACCCATTGGGTTGTCACTCTTTTTACTTAACTCTGTAACCCATCAGGTTACCTCTTCCTTTACTTAACTTTGTAACCTACCAGGTTACCTTTCTTTTTCTTGAACATTCCTTATTAAATTTTCCGTCTCATATGACGGTTTCATTACTTAACGTATTACGGAACATTTTTCATCTAAGAGTGTTATGCCAATTCAAAGTGTTCAACTCCGTTCTAGTCATTTCCTTAAAAATGATGATTTATCTTTAATGGGTTTTTCGTCTATTTCGTAACTTTATAAAACTCGCTGCTTAAGTTAGACTTTACTGTTTCATTACCTACATATTACAAAAAAAATTTGCTAAGGAACATTTTCCAACATCGGGCGTTTCTGGTCCATTTTGGCCTTTTTATAAAATAACCATTTTGCCCTTAACATTTTTCTTTTATTTTTTCCTTAACTAAACTTTAAATCCCTTAAAACTTAGTATATATGATTATTCATTGCCTACAATAGTGCAAGAAACTAATGTTCTTAGTAAAAACCTAGTTTTTACATAATTTTACGGCTTTGGCCTGATGTACAAAAATATCTACATTTTTGCCCCTAGAACAAAAAATGACCACTTTATACCAAACGTTTAGCTTTTCTCAACTAATAAAAATTTTCAAAGTTCCATGGTCAAATTCCAAGCATTTCATAACGTTTCCATTTCTTGAAATTTTGTACTCACAATTTCGTAAAATTCATAACTCCTCAACCAAGCAGAATTTTAGAAAACTATTTAAGTTTCCCTAACAGTTTCAATGCATTCTACAACTTTCATGTTTTAACTTTCTTGAAATTCCAACGTTTAAGGGGACTTTTTGGCTGATTTTTAAATCTGTCGAGCTTTTGTAATACTTTGCAATTTAGTCCTTTTAGAATTTTACAAAACTTTGTTCACAAAAGTTGTTTCTTTCACTATGTTGGCAAATCCAATGCCATGTTTAGAACATAAATTGGCCTCTATGGCCCTTATGACCTCATTCCTTTGAAACTAGTTAAACTTTCTAGTTTTAAAATTTTTCCATTTTTTATGAAAAACCCCTACTTCCTTTCTTTCTATTATCATCAACATCATCATAAAACATAAACCAATCATGCCATAACGTCCATTTACATACCATAAACCAAAACATTTCATCAAACGCATCGTATGCATAAAAAAATACAAACTTTAACAAAGCTTGTGAGACTAGGGTTTTACCTAATCATTCCCAAGTGCTTGTCCTCACTTTTTAGCACTTGAAAGCTTCCAAATTCCCTTAACATCAAGCTCATACCACACCATAAAAAATCCATCAAAAACTTAAACAAAAACCCTAGTACACAATAGGTAAAAGTTTTGTGTTTTACCTTAAAACTCCTCAATTTTCATCCCTTTCACTTGTTCTTACTTTTCTACATAATTTGGAGGCTTATGCATTAAGAAAAATCTTGAGAGGATTCCATGGGAGGGGGCGGTTTCCATAAGAAGGAAAATGGAGCATTTTTTTTTTCTTTTCTTTGGTTCTTATTTCATGAATCATGCGATAAATACTACTTGATTTCTTTCTAAATTTGATGACTCGCCATCATGAGCCATCACTAACATTATTTGTGATAAAAAGGTGGTTTAGCTTGGCATTATTTGATTTGGCCACCTCAAGGGGTATTTTTGGTACTTTTTCACCAAATTTGATCACTTGTCATCATCTGGCTTAACTTGACAATGTGTAATTGGGCCACCCAAGGGGATTTGGTAGCAATTTTTCATCTGTTGCGGTGTCCATGGTGGGTTCCACAAAGACTTTTTACACCGTCTAAAATTATACTAACAACATTTTTTTCATACTATTGTATTCCTTTTCATACAATTCATGAGGTCCCACAACCTCCTATTTTTATTTACATCCACTACATAATGTAATTCTTATAAGACTTAACTTTGTACAGTCTAAATTTATACTAGCAGTATTTTTCTTATACTGTCTGTATATTCCTTATACTTCTACAACATTCTTTATTCATCTATATTCTCCAAACAGTATTATTCCTACTTTAACTTAATAGCTCAATTTCTGTACTGTTTAACCTTAAACACTCAAGTTCCTACACTACATTACTTTTACAGTGTAATTTTCACGCTACATAACTTTATCAGTCTACTTTCTTACACTGTATTATTCTAATACTATATAATTTTTCATATTGTTATACAATATTTTTCTTAAATTGTATTTTTATCTTAACATAATTCTTAACTTACTGTGCTTTTAATACATTGGAAATTACAGCATGGTGCCTCTAATCAACCATGAGTTCTCTCTCGCTGATTGAAAGCAAAGTTCTTGGCTCGCTTTTGCCGATTGTGCATTTATCTGACTCAGGACAAGTGAAATGCCGAGGAGTTCCGAGTGTGACAAAGAAGTCGCCATCTGACTTCTAGCTGCATCACGATCCAAACACAACCTCAGATGCAATTTCAAATCAAATATAAACAGCAGCCGTGGGAGATCGGAGACGCGAGCACCAATCGCCGTTCTATCGAAGCTGCAACGGCCAACAGAGTAGATCATGACTATTCTCAATTGCGATCACTACTCTGCGGGCAAATCGATTTGTGAGCTTCTCATCAAGTCTTCATCGTCTCTCTTTTCTTGATGCTCGTTGCCGCCGTCGACGACTAGATTGAGAGGTGCAAGCCATGGAAGTCCCAGTTGCTAAACGCATAGAAAGAAGAAGGGAAAGAAAGGGGAAGTGCGAGGAATGAGAAAAAGAGAGAAAGAAGGGGGAAAAAGAGATATGATCTCAGGGTAGTTTAGAAATTTTGATTATTATAAAATATTAATTTATTTAGATTTGTTATTATTTTTCACTTTTTAAAATTTCGATATAATTTACTATTAGAATGACAAAAATTTGCTCTTTTATATAATTTCTCAAGAAAAAAAGATATTCTTTATTTTTTATCCTTTTTTTCCAAAATAATTAATAATAATTACTGCCTAATCTTTTTCTTTAGATAAAGACATTTTCCATTTGTGTCATAGGTTTGAAATACAATGATTTGTCTTTTTTTAAATGGGAAGCTTGAAAAGTGTGCTTTAAAAAATGGGTTTAAATATTCAAAACAAGGAGGGATAATTATGAATTTAGAGGAAGTTTCAAGTTCAAACTGGCAAATCATAGTTTATAATGTGTTTAAGTTTTCAGTTGCCAAACGCTGATTCAAGATAGATTTTAGGATCAAATCGAGTAAAACCTCTAACCAAACAGTTTTTTTCCCCACAAGATAAAAACTGTCTACAAAATAAAAACTGTTTACAGAGCAGAGAGAATGAGCCTTTCACTTTTATAGGGCCCGTTTGTTTCGATATTTGAATCACGGTTTGAATCATTTTGCTACAGTATTTTCTCTCACAAAAATTTAAATCTTTATTCAAATACTCTATTTAAATACTCAAACCAAACAGGCCCATAATTCTTCAAAGAAACCCACCAGGAATTTCATTACACACAAGATACCAAACTCTCCATCCCTCTATAAAATATCTTGGGCTCACAACGGTCAATAAATGATATTTCTAAAGGTGTACCAATAACTGTGCACCTTCTCAAAAGGCAGATGTGAATAAAATCCCTGCATACCTTGGATTCTTAAGATTTCTTTTTCTCTCTTTTTAAAATATTGATTCTTCAGTTGTCCATCTTCAAATTATTGACAGACCGACTACTATTTTCCGCAATATGTGTTTGCCCACCACGTTAGAATATGTACTTCTGTTTGTTTGTTGGGAAAATGTCGGTTTCCAAGAAAGTGACACCATATTTTTTTCCGTTCAATTGGAAGCATTGGTAAGTTAATTGACTGATCCCTTTTTCCTTTATCATTGAAACGGTTTCTTGTCTTCTGCTCAAATGGTTTTCTATTGGATTTTTATGACCACAGAATGGATGCTTCTTTTGACAAAGTAAATGCATTCTAGATAGGCCCAAAAAAAAAAAAAATTTAAAGGAAAGAAAGAAAAGAAGCAAGGAATTGATTGATGAGGAAGCTCCCACTCAAGCCACAAAAGCATACAAAAGGAAGAGGCGAAAAAGAAAACAATAAATGTAGTAGTTGTTTGTCAATTGTTGTTTTTCCACTCCCTCTTTGAGGTGGCTGTGATTGGCGTGTGAGAGACCAATTAGCTTTCAAAAGCCAAAAGACATGGAGATGCGGCGGACTTTAGAAAAGTCATTTATCCTCACTTTTGTCTCTAAATAATTTTATGTATGTGTAAAAGATATTCAATGGGAAGAATTTGAAAAAAGGGCAAAAAAAAATTCTTAAGTGAGGAAATAACATCTTTTTTTTTTTTTGCATAAAAAAATATGCTTTTTTAGGTAGGTAAACTGTCTCAGTTTTTTTCAGAAAAAAGACGAAAAACAACTGTAATGAGAAGAGGAATCTAAACAGAGTGAAAAGAAAAAAAACTGGAGCAGTTTTTATGCCCAAAAAGCATATTTTTTTGTGTCAAAAAACTGTAAAAAAAAAAAAGATCATTTGCCCAAAATTACTTTTTCTTAAAGTCATTTTTCAAAATGCCCCTCAATGGGCCAAAACTTTTTTCGTAATAGAAATATGAAGAACCAAATTAAAATTTTTAGTTAAAGTAAAGTAAACAACAATTTTTAATTTTTTTTTTCTTTTTCCTTTTTAAATCTACTAGTTAAAACACATGCTCTGTGCATGCGTATTAATTTTGATTCAAATTTTAAAACATTTTTTTATGCAAGATCTAAAATTTCTTTGAAAATTTATAATTTATGAAGCAAGAGTGTTTGGGAAAAAAAAAAGAAGAAAAAGATAAGAAAGAAAGGAAACTTGAAGGTTAGTTTGAGGAAGTAATATTTGAAAGGTATGAAAGCATTTTGATATACACAAGGAAAAAACGCCAGAAGCATAAGGCACAAAAAAAAAAGTACGAGAAAAGGAAAAAAAAGAAAATAAAATAAAACTATAAAAGCAAACAAGCAAATACACACACACACACACATGCACAATAGGGCCAAAGTAATATATTTTAGTAGGTAGGAGATGAAAAACACAAGGACACATATAAGACAAGGGCAATTTAATAATAAAAACACAACAACACATATGCAAGTCCAAAGTAATATATTTAAGTGGATTAGAGATAGAAAACTAAAAGGATATAGAGAATAAGTAAAGAGATATTTACAGGGACACATTTGAGAGAAAAATATATCAGTGGCAATTATAAAAGAAATTATGAAGATAATATATGATAAAATTTTGGAAAACTGTAAGAGAAATACTTAGGGGGGGTGTATTTGTAAAAAATGGATTTGATGAAGCGGATATGAAAAGAGATAAGATGTTAGATATGAGAAAAAAAAAAGTAAGAAAAACACATAAGAGGGGTATATTTGTAAAAAAAATGTAGATTTATTGAAGTGATTTAAATGTAGATAAGATATTAGATAGGAGAAGCAACCAAAAAAGAAGTAAGAATGCAAGAAGGAACGAACATGAAAGACACAAAAATGTAAAAAAAAAAAAAAAAAAAACAAAAAGAATAAAAGCAAAAAAAAAAAAAAAGGATCAGACATTTTGCTCTTGTCAAAACTACATATGAAATAGATTGGCTAGGTTAAGAGATAGAAAATTACTTAGAGAGGTACATATAAGAAGTAAATAAACATTTGAGGAAAACAAGAAAAAAAAAAAAGAAACATTTAAACAAAGTATCAAAGTAATATATTTTAGTGGGTAACAGGTGCAAAACTACCTAGAGATACATTAAACAAGTGAAAAAAAATATTTATTAGTTAGAAAATTTGACAAAAATTTGAAGAATTATAGAAATTAAGGTGTTAAAATTAAAAGGGTTGTGTCTCCACAACTGAGTACTTGTATAATCTCATATTTTTATTAATTAATTTCATGACTCATAGAAATTAAAATTCGTTCCTTCCAAGATGTATTTTATTTATTTATTTTAATTTCCAAGATAGTTCATTAATAATAGGCTTTTGGACATTAGATAAAAGTTTGGAAGAACTTAACCCTAAAAGCCTAATTTGAATTTTTTTCCCCTTAATTTGGCTATACCAACCAATTAAAAAATATGAAACCACCACAGTTTGTTTTGTTTTATTTTATTTTCTGAAAATACTACAATATTATCAGTTACAGTGTTACACCATGGAAAGAGAAACGCTATCCATTCATTGCTTTTTGGGTAAACTATATGATATTTTGATGATGCCTTTTGCATAATTCATCACATTCTTAGTTGTCTATTTCTTAGTAATAAATATAATCAGCTTATTTTTATTTTTGATTTCATATACAGTTTTACCAATTTTTTAATTAATTAATGAATTTATTTATTCGCATTTTCTTGCAAAGTGTACCATCCACCTGAAATATTCTTGCAAGTCCCTCAACAATTATAACTTGTGTACGGCGTTAACGCTAAGCAACATCAAAATGTTGTGACATTAATCGTTGTCTAACTAAAAATTAAATTATTCGTTTATCTTCTTTCCTCTTGGATGATTGTTTCGGAATCTTAATAATATATAAAAGGCATTAGGCGCGGCTTTCTTGATGGAGCGATTCGTCCCTGAAGTTTTCAAATTGTATTTTTTTATTTAAAATATATAAATATTTACGTCCGGTTTGTTTTTTTTTTTAATTTGTAAAAATATTTTAGCTTATTTTTTTATTTAGAAATTTTAAAAATACTTTCAACATAATTTTTAAAAAAATTTATTTTTAGAAATAAAAATATTTTTACCTATTTTAAAAATAATATTAAACAGTCTCTTAATTTTTCTTCCCCAGATAATTTTTTCTCCGATATATATCGTCCAAAAAAAATTTATCTTATTTATTCCTATGTAATAATTTCATTTACATATACCGTTTTTTACAGAAATGTTTTTTTCTTATTTTTTTAATTTTTTATTGTTTTGACTCTTTTTGGCTTTTTTTTTTTTTTTTGCTTAGTTGTTTTGCCTTTTATCAAAATAGTTTATTTTCAAAGAGTTATTAACACTAATAGTTTCTAAACTTTAGGGTCTCTTTCACTTTGCTCCTGAACTTTGAAAATCATCACTTTATCCTCTGAACTTTTAAAACTCTTCACTTTGCTCCTTGAATTTTAAAACTCATCATTTTACCTTGAATTTTTAAAGCTTCTCACTTTGTCTCCTAAAATTTTGATTTTTCGTTCAAATAGACAAAATTATGCCCATGTGATTTGCACATGGGTCACTTGTAAGGGCAGAAATTAGATTTTATTACTTTTAAGTTTTGCTTCACTTTTACACTCTCACTTGAAGTCATTGTTTGTTCTCTAAACTCTCATTTAGAAAGTGTTTGCCTGGATTTTTTCTCATTTTTAATGGGTAATTCATTTAATAAATCGATATTGTTCGTTGATATCTAAATTTGAATACTAAAGAAGATGAGCTATGTATTAAAGTAAAAGAGATAATAATGAACAATATCAAGAGGAGATATCGGCGAATAATATCGAGAACAAAATGTAAAAACAAACCCTTTTTAAATGAGACCAGATAAAAAAACGTTAAATGAGAGTGCAAAGTAAAACAAAACCTAAGAGTGATGAAATCTCATTTTTGCCCTTATAAATGACCTATATGTGAATAACATGAGCTTAATTCTATCTATTTAAAAAAAAAAAAAAGATCAGAAAATCGAAGACAAAATGAGGAGCTTTAAAAGTTCATGGGCAAAATCATGATTTTTAAAATTCATGCGACAAAGTGAGAAGTTTTAAAAGTTTTCGGGATAAAATAAGGATAACCCTAGGGTCCATTTTTGTTAATAATCTATTTTTAAATGTAACTTACCTCTGATTATTTTACAATATTTTTTTCCTCTCATTTAATTCTTTTAAAATATGTTGTTGAGTTTTTCTAATTGACCAATTACATCAATCTTTCCTCCCTAGAATGTCTTCTTTTAAAAGTTTTTTCATGTTATCCTTCCAGCTTCTTTTTACTAATAAATACACTCTCTAATTTGTTTATGTTGTGGAATTAAAATATGTTTCTCCCTTTCTTTACTCTTATTATTATAATTTCTTTTGCATGTGCCCAATTTTTTGGTCCTTTTTTTCATTTTTAGTTTGCTAAAGATACTCCATACTATCATCCCTTTTTATCATTAAGGCTTAATATATGGACGAAGCCTATTAAATGAGTTTCCCACGTGCGTAGGTGCGTTTGTTTCATGGTTCGAATCATTTCGCTACAGTATTTTTTCTTATAAAAATTTAAATCTTCATTCAAATACTCTATTCAAATACTCGAACTAAACGGGCTCTTAGCGTTATGTCCACACTTTGTAAGACTTGACATGCAATAATGCTAGTGATTGATGCGTCGGAAATACAATAAACAAATTTGATTTAGCTTGTTACCACACATAAATAGTTGTATTGATATTATGTGACCAAAAATTCGATAAGTGGAAAAACCACGGGTATAAAACACATCAACGAAAACAATTTAGTAAACCTCAAATTATGGTTTACAACAAATGAAATCACAAGTTTGCTCCAAAACCCCACTCTAGCTCAACCCACGACATTTAATTCTACATTTACTTGCCTTCGATCTGACATATTCCAAGCTTTATTGCTCGCCTTTGGTCCTTGGTGTACTCCGAGCATGATCAACCTTCGATTCCAAAAACTTGCTCGAGATCAAAATGCACAAGACAGCAGAACCAAATATTATAATTAAATTCAAAAACAAAATCCAAGATAACATGAACTCGGGTTTAATCAAAACAGGGAACACACCAAAAATAAAATTCCAAAACAAATTTGGATTAAAGACTCTAACGAAACTCGTACAAAAAAAAAAAAGTACTTGTTGCCGATTGAAGCTCCTTATGGATTTTATTGAAATTAGCAGAGCCCAAATGCTTGATCATTAATTTAAAAAAAAAAGAAAAAAAAATCTTTAGTATGGTATGAAATGGGTATCTAATGTTTTGAAGCAAGTTATCAGAGAAAGAATTTTGTTTTGAATTATCAATTTTGTATTAAGCTTTGTGTTTTTAACTAGATTTAATGTCTAAGAACATTTACCACTCATAGGGATTACCTTATCATAAAAAGCTAAAAAGTAAAAAAAAATAAAATAAAATATATTATTTTAAGGTATGAAAAAGTGACATCAAATCAAAATGGTTAATTTAGTTTGAGCAGTCAAATTTAACTCCACGAAATTATAACCCCTCCATTAATAAAACAGTGGGATCTGACCCAAAAATATACTATATATAAGACTGAGACTCATAGTCTTGTAAGTAGTAAGATTTTAAAAAAGATTTTTCATTTTGTTTTGAAGCGTGGTCTTCATATTAATAATTTGTAAGTTGAACAACAGAGAAATAAAATTAACGGAACAAAGCTTATTTGTGGAGTACGCATAACACATCCACAATGATCAATTCAATATTTGGTGATAAATGCACTTATATTGCTGTTTTGCTAATGCGCCGCTAATTGATAGCCATTTGTGAAAGTTGTATCCACAAACAATATAAAGTTTTTTAAAATAAAAAAAAAAAGAAAAAGGTTTCCTTAAGCTTTTGCCATTGTATTGTTCAGACACATGCATTATTTAAGCTAAGTAAATAATGTTAAAAAAAAGAAAATGTCAATGCACGTAAAAATGCATGAAATAGTAGATTTTGCTATTAGCTAAGTAAATAATGTCAATGCACGTAAAAATGCGAACAAAATAGTATATTTGGTATCAATTAGTTTTTTAAAAGTTAAAAAAAAAGGGGGAGGGGGGGCGGGGGGGGAGATTACCTTCGAAAGTCAAATTGGGTTCAAAATTTCAGATTACTTTTTTTCTCACCCCTTCCCTTTCTCTTTCCTTTCTCTTCCTGTCTCTTATTTCTCCTCGGATGCTTTCTCTCTCTTCATTTTTTTTGTCTCTCCTTTGTTTCCTCTCTTTGTCCCCTGTTTTTCTTCCTTCTACTTTCCCATCGCTTGATTCTCCCTCTTTTCCCTCCCTTGCTTTGCTCTCTCTCTCTCTCTCTCTCTTCAAGTTACCTAATCTCTCTATCATGCGAACAAGCTGTGATGGAGTACGGGTGGTTGTCGCTGTCCGCAATTGGTCTTGTCGCATCGTAAATCAAAGGTCGAATAAAGTTAGAGATCAGTGGAACGAAGTTAGAGTTCTCGTCTTCCACGGCAATGACATTCAAGATCTCGTCTTCGATGGTCACTGGAGAACTCGCGATGGAAGACGACAGACGAATTTGGACGTGACGAAGAGAAATAAAACAACGATGGATGAAGAGGTTTGCAGTGGTGGAGGAGCTCAACATTGCTGAGGTTTTGTAGATCTGCTTGTGATGAGTCAGTCTATGTCGGTGGAGTTGTTGAACGCGCATGATGAGGGATGGCGGTGGTGGCTAAGGGCAAAACAACAGTTTTTTTTTTTTTTTTTCTTTTTCTATGTACTTTTCTGTTTTTGTGCTTTTTCCTTTTGTAAATGGTCATGTTTAGCATGTTCAGGTTTTCTTGTTGTGATTTTTTTGGTGTAATTTTCTTTATTTTTGTTTTTGATCTGTGTAAATAGAAGAAAAAAGAAGCAAAAAAGTTTTGTTTTTCATATTTCTTTTTTTTTTCCTTGTGTTTTATGAGTTTTTTTTGGTCACCGGCAAGTATTGTAAATACAGGTTAATACTGTATTTTTTAGTCTTTGGTGAATTTTTGTATTCATACGTTTAATATAATATTAATAGAGTAATACTATATTTCTCGGACGCTAGTGGTCCTGCAAAGTTACTAGAGAGTTTTTGTATTTATATGGTAATACTGTATTATAAGAGTAATATTGTATTTCCCGGCCATCGGCGGTCCGACGAAGTTGCTTGCGAATTTTTGTATTTACACGGTAATACAGTATTACTAGAGTAATATTGTAGTCCACAGATGAAGTCGTCGGTAAATTTTTGTATTAAATGATAAATATAGCATTTCTTGATAAATATTATATTTCTTCGCTATTGGTAGCTCGGCGAAGTCACAGGTGAATTTTTGTATTACACTGTAAATACAGTATTTTCTAGTAAGCTAGCTGTCTGGCGAAGTCGTCAATGAATTTTTGTATTTACCGTGTAAATACAGTATTTTCCAATAAATATTGTATTTTTCAACTATGGGCTGTTCGACGAAGTCACCGGTGAGTTTTTGTATTATATAGTAAATACAGTATTTTTCAGTAAATAATGTATTTTTTGATCTCCAACGGTCCAACAAAGTCACTGATGAGTTTTTGTTTCACACCATGAATATGATATTTCTTGGTAAATATTGTAATTTCTAACTGTCGGTTGACCGACGAAGTCATTGGTGAATTTTTATATTATACCATAAATACGAAGTCATCTATAAATTTTTGTATTTACATGATAAATACGATATTTTTTAACAAATATCATATTTCCTAGCTGCCAACGGTCCGAGGATGTCACCGGTGAATTTTTATATTTACACGATAAATATGATATTTCTCGATAAATATTATTTCTCGGGCACCGGCGGTACTGGCGAGGGAGGAAGATGATAGATATAGATGATAAAGAGGTAGGGATAATTTGTGATTTTTGCTCTTAATTTCTAATGAGATATTATTTAATTTTCTCATGATCTGCTGTACATCACATATTTTGAAAATATATGACATTATTTACTAAGGTTTAGCTTGAATATCCTATTTTTCTCTTTATCCAAAAAAAAAAAAGTTTCCTAGAAGTTTCTTCCTTTTACAAACTAAGGGGCTTCTCGAATTGAAGTTATAATAATTCAACCTTTTTAGATTTTTTTTCGCACTTTATGACGTTTTAATTCTTGTTAATCCTAATTAATCAATAATATTTCCACTCCACTCTTCAACCCAAAAGAAGAAAATTGGGCGAGTCAATTAGGGTTAATTTGGTAAATGAATTCGAATTAGTGATTTAATTTGAGTTAGTGTGATTTGAATTAGGATTTAAGTTAGTGATTTGAATTGTTATCCGAATTGACGTTTGAATATGCATTTAAGTTTTAATCTGACTATGGAATAAAATTAAAATTTATGTTTGGAGATGTAGTGAAAATAGTTTTTGATTTATCGACAAATCTAATAAAATCTTACTGTTAATGATCTTAAAAAATATACAATATGGATATTAATTTATTCATCTCTTCATTAGGAACACAATGACAAAAAAAATCATCTTAATTCAATAACAAATGAATAAGTTATAATTTTTCTCCTCAAATATAATAGAGAGAATTTTAGTTTTTACTATAGCATAGATATCGGAGTATCAAAAATTTAAGGGGGAGTCAGAACTCTAAAATCTTAGGATATGTTTGTTTCGTGTATTATTTGAACTCAATAGACTTAAATTTGAATTCGATTATCAAGAATCCTTCAAATACGCATTTGTTTCCCTCAAAATCTGAATCATTTGAGTATCAAAAATTTCAGAGTTCTCATCCCCCTTAAACTTTTGATAGTCAGATATCTTTGCTACAGTAAAAACTAAAATTCTCTCTTATATATTGGAGAAAAAAAATCATAACTTCTTCATTTGATGTCCAATTAAGGTGATTTTTTTTTCATTGTGTTCCTAATGAAGAGATAAATAAATCAATATCCATATTGCATATTTTTTAAGATCATTAACATTAAGATTTTATTAGATTTATTAATAAATCAAAAATTATCTTCACTACCCTCCAAACACAAATTTCAATTTTATTTCATACTCAGACTAAAACTTAAATGCAGATCTAAACGTCAATTCAAATCACTAACTTAAATCCTAATTCAAATCACACAAACTCAAATTAAATCACTAACTCGAATCTATTTACCAAACGGACCCTTAGATTCTTGATACTCAAAGGATTTAGATGTTAGGAGAAACAAACACGTATTTAAAGGATTCGTAATACTCAAATTCAAATTTGAGTTTAAAGAACCCAAAGAGTTTTGTAGAGTGGTGGTAGGAACCGTTGGTTAGAACCACTTTTACTGAGCATGTGAGAGTTTTACACTATAGCTATTTTTTTATTATTCTATAGCATGTGAGAGTTTTAAACTATTTATAATTGAGTTTGTAATAAAAACTATAGTTCTTACCACACAGCCAAAAAGCTAGTAAAACAAACAGGCCCTTAGAATTTGAAATTCTAGAGCCGAGTTTAGCGAGGTAGCTGTGTATACCGTACCCAAACTCCCATACTGTCACTGTGGAAAACTCGACGCGCAATGGTCACTACACCACACGACGTCGTCGTTTTTTACTTTCCAAGTTGGCGGCTATATTTTTTATTGGGTCCAAAATGGATGCCCGTGGACATTGCACGACTAACGATATTGATTTTTTTTGTCTTAAATAATAAGTGTATTACAACTTGTTACACCTTACGTACATGACCATCTACCACCCACCATTTTATTTTATTTTGAGGGACAATATTATTCTATTTCCGATGTATAGTTGGATGGTTATTTTACAACTTTTTTTTTTTACTAGGGGTTGTTTTACAACTTTGATCCCTTCAAACTTCATCATAATTGATTCCGTCTTATATGCCAATTAACTTTAACTATTTAATTACCTTTTTCTTTTTCAATTTCTTCCAAAAAATTTGCCTTCAATTTATTTTTTGGGGATATTTTACCTCTATTTAAAGCCCGTTTGGTTCGAGTATTTGAATAGAGTATTTGAATGAAGATTTAAATTTTTATAAGAGAAAATACTGTAGCAAAATGATTCGAACTGTGATTTGAACCACGAAACAAACGGGCCCTTAATAAATTATGAGAATTCTACAATTGGGTATAGGAGGAAAAAAATAGCACTCTGTTCTGAACAATGTGATCTGTATCAATTCACATTATTTTTATTATTTTAACTAGATTGTAACTAGATCTAAAGTTTTATAATATGTTCTACAACCCTACTTAAGCTCCAATAAATTAATCTATAAACTTTTTTTTTTTAAATACACTATTGCCGAAGGTCCAATAAATTAATCCGTGAACTTTTGGAATAAGGAGTAGTTGCCTTATAAATAAACAACTGAAGATTTCTGCCCTGAAAAAAAAAAAAAAAACTTCTGCCATTATTAAAAGTGTTTATGCATTATATCGTTTGAACTTGTTTATAGGTCCCAAATATAATATGTGACGACAAGTGAGGACAGCTTAGCTGTTTATAAGTCTCTCCACCCAATCATAGGTTGAGCATTCGAATTACGGTTAACCTCACTCAAAAGTGATGGCATTTCCCCTTTTTTTATATCAATATATATATATATAATATAATCTAATATAATATGTGACAATAATAGTTTTCTTGACTAGCAGCAACATCCCAAGAGTTTTTTTTCTTTTTTCTTTTTACAGCATCTTCTCCTTTTTTATCATTTAAAATTACTAAAATAACCTTAATAGTAATACATATTTCTCAATGTATCCTATTTTTTCTTTAACATAATAATAAATCACATAACACCTTTTGCTAAAAACAAAACGTATTAGAAATGCACTTAAGAAATAAATTCAAATACTTAAAAAAATACATATTAGATGAAATAAAAAATGAATAAATTAAAACAAATAATATCAAATATCATCTTATTTTTTTGGATACTCAAATATCATGTTATGAATTGCAATGATTTAATTTTTTTTGAATTTAATTGAAATTAATAAAAAACTAAAGCTACAAATATGCTAAGTAAAATATGTCTATTTTTATCATTGTAGATCTCCACAATAATTTTTTACTTAGTTTACCAAATACCTGTGTTTCTGCTTATAGTCCTCACAGCAGCTTTGAAAAAAAATTTACCAAATGCCTACCTGCTTCTGATCCACAGTATAGCACAACACAAGAGAAACATAACACAACAAAAATACAGGACAACAATGCCAAACTGGCTCTATGTGGCCAATTTTACCAATAATTGTTATTAAATATTTGTTGTCATTTTTCTTATTAATCAAAAGTTAATGTGACAATATGTGGGCAGAGGTTTAGTAACTTATTTTTTAAAGTTGCAATTGACAAAAGAAGAGTCTTGTTATTGAATATATGCTTTCATTTTTCTTATTAATCAAAAGTTAATGCGACGATAAGTAGTTAAAGGTTTAGTAACTTATTTTTTAAAGTTGTAATTGACAAAAGAAGAGTCTAGAAGTGTGTTTGTTTCGGTTTTTAAATCACAGTTTGAATCATTTTATTACAGTATTTTCTCTCATAAAAATTTAAATCTTCATTCAAATACTTTACTCAAATACTCGTACCAAACGCACCCTAGATGTTTTCTAAATTATGTTTTAAATTACTGCAAAAATACATGATGACTAAACTATATATACCTTACTTTTATTTAAAAAAAAATTCATAAGCATACTTATAATGTTACTATTGTAGTTTTTATTTTAAATATTAAGATCGATCTCATATTTTCACATTAATATTATAAAAAAACTACACTATCTCAAGTATGTATTGAAAATAATTACTCCCTTAGAGGAATAAATTTATGTATCTATAGACAATATCTAATAATCAATGAAAGAATTAGAATAAAAATTTTGTAGACTGCATTTCTTAAAGAATCTCAGATAAATGCTTGTAATTTCTAAACAAACACTTAAAAAGTTATGTTTTTATTTTTATTTTTTGAACTTTATGTTTTTATTTGTTACATATAGAGCTTGTCTTTATAACTTTGAACAATGGCGACAAAGTATCTGTGCAAAAACAAACCCTAATCTACTTCTCAAATTCTACTGTAAAGCATCAGTTTTTTATATGTATCAGGTAAAAGTATTGTTTACCAAACATCTTAAATGTGCCACAAATTTTTTAATTTAGTATTATAATGAAGTTGCTCTTGCAGAGTAATAAATGTAAAAGAAGAAGAATAAGTAATCACAAATTCTATACACAATATTTCTAAGCAAATATTACACTATAAATATTTTTTTAAAATATTTAATACAGCATGTAAAAGAAGAAGAATAATAATCACAAAACACAAATCAAAAATAAAAATTTTAACGAATAGTGCAATAATATTAAATTTAACGTAGCGAAGAAATAGTAAATTTTTCATATCATCCAACACTAGAATCTTATGTAAGTGCTCAAAAAAAGAGCCATAATTTAATAAGGTTTTTCAATTTATTATTGTTTTTAGGGCCAAATTCATGCGTTTTACATAAGAAGTGCAATAGCGACGTGTTTAAAAAATGAACTATAAGTTTTAACGAGTCTTTTCAATTCACTTTTGTTTCCATACCTAAATTCGTATGTTTTCACACAAGAAGTAAAACGGCGATATGCTTAAAAATCAAGCCATAAGTTTTAACAAGGTTTTTCAATTAACTGTTGTTTCTATGGCTAAGAAGTGAAAAGACGACGTGCTTGAAAAAAGAACCATAAGTTTTAACAAGTTTTTTTCAATTTTATGGGTCAATTAGTGTGTTTCACAAAAAAAGTAAAACTATAACGTGCTTAAAAATAAGCCATAAGTTTTAATAAGTTTTCTAATTCAATATTATTTGTATAGAGTTAGTGTCTTTTTTTTCCCACAAGTAGTTCTTTCCCAAAATTTTCGCAAATGATATTCTTACCAATCTTGATAAAATTCTATCCATTTTTTTTGTTGAGTAAGAATTTATTATAAATTACAACTTCGTTCTAGTAAAGAGGTTGTTTATTTTCATATTTTTTTCGCATCCTACTAAAAAAATTTCAAACTTACAGAAGGGATTTTAAAGAAAAAAAAACTAATTCAAAAAATAAAAAACAAATATTTTCCCATGGCTATTGCGTATGGACACCAGCAAGAGAAAACTTTTAAGCCCGTTTATTTCGTGGTTTAAATCATAATTTAAATTATTTTATTATAATATTTACTCTTATAAAAATTTAAATTTTTATTTAAATATTTTATTTAAATACTTGAAGAGTGAGAAAATTTGTCCAAAAACGCGTATCAGGAAATTTACAAAAAAAAAAAAAAAGACCGACAGGCGACAAACCAACTTCGAAATTTAAAGAAAGCCTCTGGACGCGCCACACACGAAAGCACCACGTCGTTGCTTCTCTCTCTCTCTCATCTGATCTGAAAAGAAACGAGAAGAAAAGAATTGAATTCCTTCTAGAGAGAGAAAGTTCACCATCTCCCTCCCACCTGGCGATCTCACACGCGGACTTGCAGGCGCTTTCAAGTACACACGCCCCGATTCTCCTCTCGCCACGCCATATTCGACTCGCCTTTTTGAATTTTCGCGAGAAACAAACACTCACGGCCAATCGAAGCAATTAAAACCGTTTGTCCGTTTGATCCGTCAATCGACGTTTGAATCTCGAGAAGAGAGGTTTCGGTGCTGTTGCATGTGTGTGTGAGAGACGTAGGAGGATGTGTTTTGGTGATTTGATTTTGATGTTTGGAAGATTTCTGGCTTGATTGATGCTTAAGATCTTCGCGAGCAAGTAAATTATTGGTGAATATTGCTTGCTTTCGAGGTTGTTGGAATTTGGAGGCCAAGAAAGTTTTGGGCGTTTTGTAGCTTTTAGAGGAGTCGGTTTTTTACTCTTTTTTTTTCCTGTTTACATAGAGGTGTAGTTATAGATTGAGAATCCTAGGATAATCCCGAGGTTTTCGATTATTCGAGAGGGAAAATTTCAGGTTTTCTGCGTTGAGAATCGGTAGAGATGGTTAGCGGGAATTTGTTTCACTGTAGAAAGAATTCATGGCCGCCCGAGGAGTATCTTAGCAAGACAGCCTTGCATTCGGTAATCTATCTATCTATCTATCTATCTTTATCTATCTATCTAGTTTTTTGGCTTCTTTTCGGTGTTTCTAATAAGTTCGGTTTTGTTTGGTTACCGAGAAAATTTTGAGAAATAAGAAAATAACGAAACTTTGGGAAAGGTTCGTTGTCGTTTTGGACTTTACTTTGACAGAATCAACAAATTGATCAGTCTTATGCAATTGCCAAGCTTATAGTGAATCAAACAATAAGACTGGAAAGAAAATTTATGTCTTGTCTGTTTTCAAGGAAGTTGAACTTGGTCAATTTTGCATTTGTACTTGGTTCCGCATTGTCCTCAAGTTACTTTGAGTGGCTGGAGGAATTTGGAATTGACCTCCATCAAAGGAAGCGAGTTTGAATGAGTAATTTGTGCAGGAAATATTAGTTCAAATACACTTGCTAAAAATCCGTTACAGCAAATCAATCGTTAGAAATTTGATAATCTGTCAAATATTATTTCGTTTTACTGAGGCCTATGGGACACAAGATTTTGTTTTCCCAGTTGGAGCATAGTCCAATCGAAAGTCTAGATTTTCTTAAATTGACCGTGTAAACGTCATTTCTTGACATTTAGAAATCATATTTTGTTGTTTAATCTGTAAGCTTGGAATCCTACATCGAATTTGCCTCTAATTACTTTCCTGTGGATTCTTTGTTGATGGAATGTAATTCCCTTTTTATTTTGTTTTTGACATTTATGTTATGCTTTTACCTCTGTTTCTTAGTTTTTGACTAGCGTATCGCTTATTCTATAGCCAAAGTTGAAGCTTAACCTGTCTAGCATGTTATTGAATTAGGATTAGATTGTATATGATTTATGATCCAATCTCAACCTCGTTCTATGTCAGAGCTTCTTCTTTATTTATTTATTTATTTTTTGTATAAGTGGAGGTGCTTAAGGATTTTACACGAAATTGGATATACTTTTTGAATGTTTTATTACTCTGTGCAGTTTGATTTTGATAGTGCTGCTCCACCAAAGCAAGCTTGGAGGAGGAGGTTAAACGGCCATGCAAATATTCTCAAAGAATTTAGTATAACATTTACAGAAGCAATAAAGATGGTAAGTAATATTGTTTTTCAACACGTGCTCATTGTTTATAAGGATAACTCTGCCTGTAGATTCTCATATTCGGTTCCCCTTTTCACCTACTGACATTTTTCCTGGTTATCTTCTAACTGATGCATGAACATTAATTTGTAGGTTCGATTAGGTATACGCTTGTGGTCATACGTTAGAGAAGAAGCCTCTCATGGAAGGGTATTTTTTTTTTAAATGCTTTTATTTGTTTACCATTGTCAAGGGTATTTTACATGAGGATGTGACTGCCAACCCTGGATGAGATGATCTTTTATGCATATTAGTATGGAACTTAGCTGCAGAAATTTGTATCCTTGCAGAAAGCACCTATTGATCCTTTTACTCGTGAAAGTTGCAAGCCATCTGCATCTCAAGGAGTTCCGCTTGGTGGCATGGGGTATGTGTTATACCAAGTTTGTGGCTGCAATGTTTTAGACTCAAACATTTTTAACAGTCTGATGCGGGCTTTTCTTTTTCCCCTCATATTTTGCAGAAGTGGCAGCATATCTAGAGGCTTTAGAGGTGAATTTAGGCAATGGCAAATTGTTCCTGGTTCACGTGAAAGTTCTCCTGTCATGGCCAATCAATTTTCTGTTAGTCCTCTTCGTCTATAATTTATTTGTTGCAGATCTTAATTTTGGCTTTCTGTGTTTCATGAGTCGCATTATCTATAATGCGTAAAATTATGGTTCTCTGAATGTTTCCCTAACCCAAAATGTTGCAATATTATATGGAGTTCACTCTGCTGATATTCATTACTATAATTTTTTTTCTAGTTTCCAGATTGTTTTTTATCTTCAGTAAAACTGCTTTATATGTAAATATAAACAGTGCACTTTTTAGCCGAAAGAATGAATGCATATTAATCTCAATTGCTATTTAAGTATAAAACTTGTAGGGATTCTGGTTTTGTTGTTCAAGTTGAACTTCTTAACAGATTTTATTTGTGGATGACATTGTTGGAATATTAACACTGCCTTTCTAACCTTACATATTGCTTATAAGTTGTCGGAAGAATGTGGTGCGTGTTGGAGGGATAATTTTTTCTTTTCTTGCTGTTTGACTTGAGATGTATGCTTGGCACAGTAATATGGCATCTGAAATTGATAGAATGGCAGGTTTCTGATATGATGAGTACCTTCTCTAATATGTTGCTACTAAGAAGAAGTTGATACATATAATCTACCAGTTCTCTCTTTATAACAAGCTTGCATGTTGTCCAGTTGTCTTGAATCATTTGATTCTCATTTTTTTTTTTGTGTATTTTGTGGAAATTCAGATTTTCATACAAAGGGATGGAGGACATAAGAATTACGCATCCGTTTTGGCTCCAGGTCAACACGAGGGATTAGGGTAAGCAATTAAATACTTTACGCATCATGATATTGGGAATAAGAGAAAGGAAAGGACAAGTTCTTACCATGCATTGTTCAAATTATGTTTTGAATATTTCTGCATATTAATTCATAATAATGTATGGATGCTTCGTAATATATTGGCCACAGCTTAAAAAGTTCAAAAAAAGAAAAAAAAACAGGGTTCCACATGGCACGACTAGTGTGATTTCTTTGCTGCCAAAGATGGCTGCGAAGTCTCCCATGTTTTGGTGTGGATTTCATATTTAAGGGCTGAGCTTTGGGTGATCTTGATTGGTTGGCATTTGCGGAATGTTTAATGTTCTGTGGTTATCACGGGGAGAGGTTAGGATTCTTTTAGAGGGGAAGTTTTGGATGTAATGATGTGCTATGCAGTTCAAGGTGGACACAAGACAAATTTTTTGAATCCTTTTTTACCACTGGTCGACTTTTTGGCTTGAGTAAGGGCAGCAGAGCCCAAGGGGACACTTGTGAGGATATTGGTTTTTTTCTACGTATTAGTCTGGTTGGATTGGGATTAGATTACTGGCAAAGGTTACAAAAAAAAAGACGCTTTTAGTTTGAGTTTGAGACATTCGTAAACACAAACTTTCACGTATCGCATAGCAAGATGTTTACTCTAGTGATTTTATCCCACCCCCTATAAAATTGATTTTATTAGTTTCAGGAAACGACTGCATTGCTTTCACCATGTTTTACTGGAGTATTTGGTTTTCTTATCACGTATCAGGGAGCAATTGATTTGTTTCGTGAAGTTTTTGATTATTACTACTAAAAAATCTTGGTGCGGGATAGAATATCTGTTTCAGGATTGAGTCCATATCACTTATGACCTATGGTTCTGGCTTACCATACTGTTGAGAAGGAAGTGTATGAATTTTAATATTATTCAGCAAAGCGAGAAAAGAATGATATTAATTTTTAGTATGTGTGATTATTTCAGATGGTAAAATTGTTGCTCTAGTATTCTTTTATTGTTTTTACAGGAAAATAAATGATCAGGGCATATCTTCTTGGGGTTGGAATCTTAGTGGACAGCATTCCACATATCATGCTCTATTTCCAAGGGCGTGGACCATATATGATGGTATGAACATGCTTTATTTTTACTGTTTCAAAAAGTATTTTCTTTCCCTTCGAGTCCTCTTTTAAATTATGTTAGTTTATGCTTTATATATTAGGTGAACCGGACCCAGAACTGAAAATTTCTTGCCGGCAAATATCTCCTTTTATACCACATAATTACAAAGAAAGCAGTCTTCCTACTGCCGTTTTCGTTTATACGGTATGTTCAGCTAACTTTCTCCTTTAAATTCGGCTAAAACAAAAATATTCCTCGTATAGCCAGTTGGACATGTCAAAGAAATAATATCTTTCTTCGTGTGAATCTTCTGTAGATGAAATTGCAAGCTTAGCTGCATAAGTTGAGTAGTAGATCTTTGCCTAATTGTCTGTACTACTTGAGTCTGGTTCTACATGGTATCGAGTCCTTACTTTGGCATATTGAAAATAGCTTACCTACTTTGTTGTGATTTTTATTCTATGTTGGAATATTTCATGTCTCCTTTGTCCTGTCTCTGAAATGAAGTTGATTTAGTTAGTTTTTATTGTAGAATTCTTATTGAATCCTGTTTGTTGATATTAGGATAGGACCTACAATGAGAGATTTTTCAATGTTTTTTTATACGACTTTATGTTTGTTGTAGTTGGTTAACACGGGAAAGGAAAGGGCAAAAGTCAGCCTTCTCTTTACGTGGGCGGTAAGATTTTCTCTCTTCACAGCAGAGTTACGCCTAACTACAGTAACAATTAAAATGTCTGAATCTTTAAATATAAAGTGATCATTGCTTGTTTTGTCCAGAATTCAATTGGGGGAATCTCACACTTGTCTGGAGATCATGTGAATGAACCATTTATGTAAGTATATTCTGCTTCTTCTAGACTTTTCAGTGGTTCATAAGAAAGTAGTTACAGTGTTAAACACTTCTGGCTAACTTCATCTTTTCTTTTATAGTGGCGAGGATGGAGTCTCTGGAGTTCTTCTACATCACAAGCAAGTTATCAAACCTTACTAGCTATATTTGACGGTTGGTTTGCATATGTCTCTTAGTCATTTCAACGAAATATTGGTAAAGATGCTTCATGACATCCTTTTTCGTTTGGAGGCATAAACGCCCTCAAATCAAAGGAAAAGAAGGATAAACACAATAAATTTATGATATTTATGTGTGATCTTGGTGATATTAGAGCCTAGTACAAGGTTGTTATCAAGATATATTAAAGAAATGGGCTTATAAACAACACTAAACAAAAATAAGAGAGGAGCTTACTTCAATGCTTGAAAGTTAAAGAAAAGGGATCCCCAAGCTTTAAGAAATTTGCAGGTTGGGATGCTAACATGGATAGCATTTCATTATGTTTTTATGGTAACCAAAATCCATGATTTTCTCGTTTCACGTGTCTTGATTGATTATTATTTGTCCAAATTCAATTAAAGACAAATTGAGAACTGGTATCGTGAAAGAAATTATTTGCAGTCAGCTATTATTTGTTTTCTTGGATCCTTGATTTTAGGTATCAACCAACATGAAGCTCATTAGAGTTTTCTAACCTTAAAAATTCACGTTTTCAAACCAAAAGATCCATGTGGCCGTCATAAAACATTTCAATATCTACACTATGTTAGCTAGTAACTAGTTTCATGCTTATTCTAATTATATATTTTTGCTAAGATATTCTAATGATATAATGAGAGACAGGCACACAAATTTTGAAAATTCTAATGATAATTTGGGAAACCTTGTTTTGATAGTAATGAAATGGAATAAGGACGGCATCGTTCATTTTTAATTTGACGGACAGAATTTTTTTCCCTATTTTGCCTTCTGTCACACACGACTTTTCTTTCTTTACTTTTGGTCCTTTTCTTTTATTGGTTTTTTTTTTTTTCAGAAGATTAATTCCATATCACTTCTTTATTTTTATTTTCTATTTTTTATTCTCTATCCCTTTGTAATTAGTACTTTCTGTGATTCGCGTTGTAATAAGCTTTTTACAAGCTTTTTATATTTCCATTCCTTTCAGTACTTGTAGTTGGTATTCTCCGACAGTATGTTAGTTTTCTAAGGACCATATCTATGGTGCAGGACTGCAAAAGGGAACCCACCTGTTACTTTTGCAATAGGTGCATGTGAAACGCAAAATGTGAATGTAAGAGTTCTACCATGTTTTGGGTTATCTGAAGGAAGCAGCCCTACTGCAAAGGAAATGTGGAATACAATGGTTAAGGTAGTCATATACTCATATGTGAGATTTGATTGTCTATCTTATCTGGAACCTCATATAAATTTGTGACTTTTGTCATTTACATTGACATTCTTTTTAATCTGATGGTAGTTAGTTTAATTCCATCATATCCTATAGCTTCCTCCCAGGGTTGTTGATATAGAATTATGCAGAGTTTAATTTTGTTTACTTGTTCATTTCTGCCTGAAGGATGGACAATTTGCTCGGGAGAACTTCAATTCTGGACCATGCATGCCTTCCTCACCTGGAGAGACACTCTGTGCAGCAGTTTCAGCTTCTGCATGGGTCGAGCCTCATGGGAAGTGTACTATCGCATTTGGTCTCGCATGGTCATCCCCAAAAATAAAATTTTTGAAAGGAAGTTCATATCATAGGTAATTGTATAGTATTGTTCATTTGTTCCCTTGATCCCAAAGAATTATAAAAATGGGGGGAAAAGGGTGGACACTGATTGTCAGCAGTGTTGTGCTTGGGCATTAATAAGGTTACTTTCCGCCTTTTTCAAATACCAAAATAATATTTTGCTAGACACATGTTGCTTCTATTTTTTATTTGATCATATTTAGCGTGCTATGACACGAGTTTTGGATTACATGTTTTTGTAATTGGCTTGAGTTTTTTATGTTGTTGCAGGAGGTACACAAAATTTTATGGTACTTCTGAATTAGCAGCTAAAGACTTGGTTCATGATGCCCTAACAAGTATGTTTCTCTGATTAATGCATCCTATTTTGTTGAAGCCTAAGATGTTTTAATAAATGTCAATAGCCATCAAGTAAAAACAAAAATTACATTTTGATTTTTTTTTTTGTTTGAGTTTCATAGTAGTTATGTGTTTTAAGTCATCCTGAGGTATGATTTGAAACCAATTTTCTCTTGAAAAACAGATTACAAGCGGTGGGAAGAAGAGATTGAACAGTGGCAGGGTCCCATTCTAAATGATGAGCGGCTACCAGAATGGTAATAATTCATTCAGCTATTTGAACTTTTATGAACAACTGAATGTTAAATAAGCCTTAAAGCTTAAATGTTGCTCTTGTACATTTGACATTTTGTGAGCTTGATATCTAAGCATGGAAGCATGCTGGCTGTTATCTGGTACACTAAAGCTTGCCCTGGTGAGGCTGCGCCCTGCATTCTTACAAATAGATAAAAGCATGAGGCTAAAGAGGACATATATTTCTGTCATTTTATTGACTTTGGTTGAAGGATCGACGATTTTATCATTGATGTGGTTATTTTTAATCTCATTTCTTTAAGAGACTGTAGTGCCGGGAAAGAACCCTTGATAGGGCATCTATTGACTTTGTTGAATACTTGCGTGTGGCATGTACTACTCAGTAAACACCTTTAACAGTGTCCATTGAAGATTTAAAAATTCAAAATACCTTTGTTTATGCTGTCTCGGGCTTTACATGGATGGTGGATTAATTCTGTCTATTATTGTCTAGTCAAATATTTCATCCATTTTGGACTTTAGATACCCTCGTCTTGTCCTCAAAATTATTGGAACCATTTAGTTCTGCCACCAAAGTTGACATGCATATTCATTTGCATCACAAATTAGTTCAAAAATACCACTTCAGTTTGTCTTTTCAAGTTGCTTATACAGTCATACTGTAGCAAGTTTTGGGTCTGTGTTCTTGTCTGTCAAGGGGAAATATTTGGACCGCTGTGGGTATGATATATGCCTTTTGATTTTTTGCAGGTACAAGTTTACATTGTTCAATGAGCTCTACTTTTTGGTTGCTGGTGGAACAGTTTGGATTGGTACGCATTTACAGCCTTGACATATTTTAAGAATAAAACAGCCATAACTTGAAATTTAGTTCATCCTTGACATGGAATTTCACCCTTGACGTGGAATTTTATTATTTTTGTTTATTGTTTTGCCGTAATGCTAAAATATCATCCTTCCTTGTGCTGTAAAAGTAAGCAGTAACATTGACTATAACTCTGATATTGGATAGATTCTTTGTCATCAACTACAAACATGAGAAATAATCAGCAGCAGCTAACAGAAGTTGGTAGAGAAGACATGAAGACAACTAAGGCTGAAGCAAACTGCAGACTGAATACAGATAAGAAGCATGCAACAGCTAATAGTTGTTATAGTACTGCAGCTAATTTTGGTTTGGAAAGCAATGGTAAACAACTCTATACATGCAACAGTGAAGATGAAGATGTTGGAAGGTTTCTTTACTTGGAAGGCGTGGAATATATTATGTGGTGCACATATGATGTGCACTTCTATGCATCATTTGCACTTCTTGAGTTGTTTCCAAAAATTGAACTTAGTATCCAAAGGGACTTTGCAAAAGCCATCTTATCTGAAGACGGAAGAAGAGTAAAGTTCCTGGCAGAAGGAAATTGGGGTATTCGTAAGGTTAGAGGTGCCGTCCCTCATGATCTGGGAACACATGATCCATGGAGTGAAATGAATGCGTATAATATTCATGATACAAGTAAATGGAAAGATCTGAACCCAAAGTTTGTGCTTCAAGTGTTCAGGGACTTTGCTGCAACAGGGGATATGTCCTTTGGAGTTGATGTATGGCCTGCTGTTCGTGCTGCAATGGAATACATGGTGCAATTTGACAGGGACAATGACGGTCTGATTGAGAATGATGGTTTTCCAGATCAAACATATGATACTTGGACTGTTCATGGTGTTAGTGCTTACTGTGGCTGTTTGTGGCTCGCTGCCCTTCAAGCTGCAGCTGCAATGGCGCTTCAATTAGGTGACAAAGATTTTGCTGAATGGTGCAAGACCAAATTTTTGAAGGCCAAACCAGTATTTGAAGAAAAGTTATGGAATGGTTCTTATTTTAATTATGACAGCGGGTCTAGTAGTAACAGCAAGTCTATACAGACAGATCAACTAGCTGGGCAGTGGTATACGGCATCCTCAGGTTTGCCTTCACTATTTGACGATTATAAAATCAAAAGTTCTCTTCAGAAGATCTTTGATTTCAACGTAATGAAAATCAGAGGAGGCAGAATGGGTGCTGTAAATGGTATGTATCCAAACGGAAAGGTTGATGAGACATGTATGCAGTCGCGTGAAATATGGACTGGTGTCACCTATGCCGCTGCAGCTACAATGATCCTTTCAGGAATGGAGGATCAGGCATTCACTACTGCTGAAGGCATTTTTATTGCAGGTTGGTCAGAAGAAGGTTATGGGTAAGTTTTAAGTACCACACATACTTGACTTTTGTGTAGTTCTTCCCTTTGGTTGAACTTACTTAATCCTCTTCCTTCAAAAAAAAAAAAAAAAAAAATCTTAATCCTCTCATTTCTATTTGGTTTGCTTGCAAAGGGCAATAATGCGTTTAGGAATGGTGCTACCTAATTTTATTCTAAAAAAAAGAAAAGAAAAACAAGCTGCTATTATGCAAACTAAAAAAGTGGAATAGAATTTTGTCATTTTATTGATAATTGGTTAGATAACATGAGTAACTATTGAAGGGATTATCAAGATTTTAGGCTGAAAGATTCATTAGAATAGATGGAGCGGGAGTCATTTGATTGCTAGGGCTTGGGATGTTAAGAATTGAGGGATGCAAGTGGTGCAAATATGAGGTAAATCTGAAAGAGCTGACATGACGCTGGCTTTCATCATATGCATATACGGAAAATGATGCTGTACAGAGATTCCACTTTAGTGGTGCAGCTTGGGGTTTGAAGATGAAAGACCTTTTACTTAAAAAATGAAATGATTACGTTTAATAATTTACAGAACTTGGCTCTGACTTCCTAGTGACTCTAAAAGCTAGGCTGACACCAGCTTGGCATGCGTGGGCTGTGCTAGCTGGTTTATTCACAGCTATAGACAAAGGATCTGAGATTTTTATGCAATTTTCCTTGGCCAATTATTCTATTCCTTTGAATTTGCAGTTGTTTTAAGTGTGTTAACAGTAGCAAAGAGAGTAAGCTTCTGTTCAACGATCTTGTGCCGCGTGATGATCATTTGAAATTTTTAGATATTACTGAACACCCTTTCAACCGCGCTAAACCATTTTGTGTTGGTTTGGTGTCTCATTTTGTCACCGAATATTGATCTGTACTGTAAAAATAGTTTTTGCCAATAGCCTCGTGCTTTCATCACCCAAATTTTTTAGGCCTTTATTTATCGTTTGACTTCTCAAAGACTATTAATTTTGCTTAAATGCTTCACTTCTTGATTGACATTCTCATCTGCCTGCGGGTGTATCTTGTTCTCAATTCAGATTGCAAATATAGGTACTGGATTTAACTTAAAATTTCTGTTGCCCAACTGTGCAGGTACTGGTTCCAGACGCCGGAGGGATGGACGATTGACGGGCACTTCCGCTCGCTTATATATATGAGGCCTTTATCAATATGGGGAATGCAATGGGCGTTATCCATGCCAAAGGCAATCCTCGAGGCCCCTATGATTAATGTAATGGATAGAATCCAGTTATCTCCTGCTAGTTCAAGAACACCCCACACACACAATGAAACGGGTGTTATAAAGATTGCAACGAAATCCAAGTGCCTCGGGAACTCTGTGTTCGATTGTTCCTGCTGATTGTATCTTGTAAGTTGTCATAATCTTGTAAAGAAATGTGTTATACGACCTTTCTTCGGTTTCCTCTAACCTTCTTGCAGTAGAAGCTAAAAAAAACTGGAGGAGGTTTTGAGGAAGTCTAGAAAATAGGCAATAAAAGACTGGGTGACAACCGAGTAGCCAATTCACATGCATTAGTCTCTGTCATTTCAGAATCTTCTTGTTACTATTCTTTAAAAGAATCCGTAAATTGATATCTAAAGTGTTGTAGATTGGTCTGTCATTTTCAAAATTTTGATTTAACTATTGAAGGTTATCCATAAATTGATATCCAAGTCCTTAACCGTGGTCTGTGTGCTATATTATGCTGAAGTAGATTATCCAAGCCTCATAAAGCATACCATTTTTTTTTATTTGCTTTTAGTTTAACTTTTCTAAAAAGTAATTGAATCTTGTATTAACTAATCCAGATGATGAAAATAAGACTAGTATTCGTAATTTATATGAAAGCGTACGAGTACAACACATATTATACCAAAGCCAATGGGTCCCAAGGCGACACCTTAAGGATAGAACTTAAAAGTCACCTTGGGACATCATCATCCCCCACTTTTTATTTATTTATTTATTTTTTATAACTTTTTATCATTGATATTGAAAAGCACTTATGATGTGTGGTCCTCGCAACCCCACTTGTAGTGGCAGTTTGGGCCTTTGCTGTCCTCTCTCTCTCTCTCTCTCTCTCTCTCTCTATCTCTGTGTCTCTCTCTTAACTAAGACAAGGGAAACAACTTTTCTTCGTGCATTGCGCATTGTACCGGACACCTTTCTAGTGGTCCAAATCTTGCAAGAACTATGAATAACAATACGTATATAAGATGACGAATGGGTTTGCATAATGCGATTGCTGAGATAAACCTTTTACAATTAGATTTTAAGATTATTTTCTTAGATGTCCTGAATTATATACTCTTGATTGTTCAAAATCATTCAGTTCTACACCTTATTTACAAGTATAGAACTCTTAGGTTTGATTTATTACAAGTGAAAATCAAATAATTTATCAAGCAAATTTGCTATTTAAAGCTATTTATTTCAAATATTTTTAATACTTCCAGTTTGCTTTAAATATTTACTGTAAAAATATAACTTACTTAAATTTTCCTTATCAATATTTAGATAATTTCTTGAAGTACAAATAGTTGAAGGGGTAAAGTGCCAATCACTCAAAGAGAAAGTAACTTATAAAATTATAGGTCTCATTTTTTTTTCCCCTTCAAACTATGGGTTTTAACTATATTCTCAAAAGGAGTATAAATATTAGTTAATTTTTCTTGCTCTAAGATTAAAAAAAAAGCATTTTATTTATAACACTCCTTTTTTATTATTTTTGTCGAGGGCAAAATAAGAAGCAGGATGCGAACCCCTACCAACAACCCCACCTCGTGTACTTTAGTGCAAGGCCAACAAGTAGAGCCTAAAAGAGGTTTAAAAGAAAAGGCCTTGCATGGTTAACACAGTAATGAAGTGGTGCTACCATCAGTGTACTCGAGCTTGCCTCAGAATTTGATAGACACAGCCAGGGGCGAAGTAAAATTTCAATTTTGCCGTAAAATTTTGGAGACATATTTTTTTAGTAAGAAAAATTAAAACTTTTCCAAAACTGTACCCCAATTGAAAAGTTAAAAGATATTAGGGATATTTTCTTTTTATATCCTGTATTTTAAAGTTATCAAAATATCCTACCTTGTATTTTAAATTTAATACTTTTGTACTTTCACATTTTAAATTTATATTAAATTTTTATCTTTTTCAGGTCAAAGTTTGATTTTAACCATAAAAAAACCTAAACATCTTTAAAGAAAAAAATTGAAAAATACATAAAAATTTGAGAAAAACCTGAAATTTAATGATATTTAAGTATTTTACAAAGTAAAAAACTAAAAAATACTTGAAAAATTTTGAGAAAAAGCTGAAATTTCCAAAATGTGAAGGGCATTTATGTATTTTACAAAGTCAAAATCAAACTTTAAGGTGAAAAAGGTAAGAATTTAACTTGAATTTAAAATGTGAAAGTATAATAGTATTAAATTCCAAAATACAAAATATAAAATTTACATAATCTCAAAATACAAGGTATAAAAATAAAAATAACATAAGATATTATTGTGTCTCAACATTGAAAATCATAATTATACCCCTACCTAATAAAAAAAAATACATAAACATGCATCCATTCAATATAGTGTTTTTATTTTGTCAAAAAATTATAGTTGGTTTGAAATTTAAATTTTATGGAAAAAAAATTATAATAAAATTGGTTTAAACTACTATTTGTTGTTTGACTCTCTTCATTTGTAATAGGGTTATTTACCTTTTATACTTTGTATTTCAGACTATCATTGGTTTTTGACTACATACCTTTTCTCCGTTGATGCTTGTTTTGAGTTATAAAATGTCTAAATTGCCTTTGAAAATAAAGAATAAAAAATTAAAAATTCTAAAAATATGAAAAAACAAAAAAGCCTTAAGAAGTTTTAAATATTAAAAAAAGGAGGAGAGCGACTTCCCTTACCTCAGAACGAGGGGTGTTTGCGGACGGTTTAAGCGTTTTTTTTTTCTTTAAACCACTGATTAAACCAAAAATAAATTTTATTTTTAGGCGGTTTGATGTTTTTTATAAGACCAAACCAAACCAGATCACTCGTTAAATATTTTTAATATTTAACAAAATTATAACATGTCTAAAGGTTTACCCTTCAAAGTTTTAATACAAACAAAAAACCAAACTAAAAGGTAAAAAAAAATATAACTAAATAACATAAGACAACATAAGTACATTTTAAACTTATTGGGGTTTCATTCTATGAGTTAGTCTTAGTTATATATGTTGGTTCTTTACTCTGATGATTTTGTCTTTAATGTTGATGATAAGTGATTAGGAGAAGTTTAATTATAGCACGTGAAAATGTATATCTTATATAGGTAGAACTTCTTATAATGACCAATAAAAAAATAAAGAACAATAAAAATTCTTAAATAAAAAAATTTTAAAAATAAAAATCGTATAACATGACAGTTTGATGGGCGATTTGGATGGATGGACAGTTTGAAAGTTTAAACCACTTAAAATATTTGTATATAACCATCTAAAATTAAAATAAAAACCACTAATTTACTACGATTTGGTTCGAGTTGCGTATTAGCGGATTTTTTAAGCACCTCTCCCCTAGAACTCAACTTTGTTTTAATTGCTCGTTCCGACCCCCATCCCCATCCGCCCATTCTTCTGATTGTCAGGCCTCAGAAATGCGTTGGACCTCGCGCACAAGGGAATACTTGGTGCTCTCAATTATTTCCTATTTTCCTCTTGTCTCACATAAGGGGCTTTTCAGATTCTCTCTTGAATAAAACTTTTGGGGACCTCTAGACATGGGTTTTGAATATAGTATGGTAAGCATTGCGTTCTTCTATTTCTTGGTTTGCCGACTGTGGTTCACGGGTTTTATTTTGCTTTTTTTTTTTCGGTCGGGGAATGGGGATTTGAGAGATCGGTTCGATATGAAAAGATTGAAATGGGTTTCAATGAGAAGAAGAAGAAGACGGGGTTTTTTTCCTCTTTCATGAGGAGTGGGGATTTGGAGAGATGGGTTGGACATGGAAAGATTGAAGTGGACTTCAATAAGAAGTAGAAGACGAAGAAGAAGAGATGAGTTGAGTTGAGTTGAAATTTTTTATAGGGTGTTTGAAAGGGCGGTGGGAATCACTTTTATTGTATCACATGAGAGTTTTATATTGTAGTATTTTTTTTTATTGTTAGTGTAGTATATAAAACTTTACATTATTTATAATTGAAATTATGGTAAAAATTGAGTGATTTTTACCACACCAAACACCCTCTTAGCTAGATTTGGGTCAACTCATAGTTTTCTTGATACCAGTTTATAATTCTGTAAATGAGTTTTGGAGACATTTTTTCAGGTCATGGGCATGGACAATTTGAAACTTTTCTTGGCATGGGGAGGCTAGTCTGTTGTGTGCATATCGGCAGGAGATTTTTTTATAAAAACTTTTTAGATTTTTTTTTTTTTATTTTTTTTTATCTTTTTCCTTTTTTAAGGGTACTTTTGGTATGTTGGTGCCCAAATTGAGAGTAGACAAAAAGACGGCATGAATTTATGTATTAAAGATAATTTGATGGTGTGTACATTTGATGGAGATCATAAACTAAAAATATATTTTTTAAATAAATCTAAAATATAAGATATAAAAAAGTAAATAATCTTTTGCCATATCTGTTCAACGAACGTAGACCTCATTCCTAAACCGTTATAAATAATGTTTTCTTTGTGATTTATCTCCATCTACTTCTTTATTTCACGTTGATCCATCCGCATTCAACTACTAGTCATTCGCAACGTCCCTTTACGTGGACAATCTTCCGCATATATAAATTTATTCCATTCATATACGAATTTATTCTTTCACTGTTGACTTTATGTTATTTTAGAATAGCAATTATTGATGTAATAGTAACCTAATAAAATAATGGGACTTAAATCCTTTGTTTAACTTTTGGTGTCTTAGAGAGTGTCTAACTAATCATATTATGACATATCATCAAATTAAAAACATATAAAAGTCAACTAAACATTATTTTAAATTTTTTAAATGACTTATTAGAATATGATTGATTGGATATTATTTGAGACATTAAAATTAAAAAGAGGATTTGAATCCAAAATAAAAGATTCAAGAGTAAAGGGCTTTTTTCAGATTTTCATTTAGTAGATGGCTAAAGTTTTGTAAAATTAAGAAAATTACTTTCTTCGAAATGGTAAATCAATAATGTATTGATTTTATCTAATAATGTACTATTGAGAAAAACACAATAATTTCTGGCAAGTTTTTGTTTAAGCAGAATGAGCCAAAAATCATTTTATCCACTTTGTGTAATCAAATAGGCGTGCAAATCAAGCAATGTCAATCAAACAAATAGGAAAAACAAATCAGCGCAATTAACAAAGATTAAGATATTGGATTTTTACATGAAAAACCTTTCAACGGAAAAAACCACGGGCTTTGAATCCGAATCGGCAGATTTTGATGAAAGGGCCAAAAAAATTTCTAATTGGGTAAATGATCTCTTTTTTTTTTTAACCAAAAAATATACTTTTCTATGTAGGTGAATTGTCCCAGTTTTTTTTCAAAAAAATAAGGAAAATGACTGTAACAGGATAATGAACCTCAACAGGATGAAAAAAAATAGAACCGTTTTGATGTCTAAAAAGCCTTTTTTTTGTGCCAAAAATTGTCCAAAAAAAAGGGTCATTTACCAAAAAAAATTTCCCCAGAAGGCCCTTTTTAAAAATCTCTCGAATCGGTCCAAAAATTGTCCACTAATAAATTAATGAGTACACGAAAATTCTTCTTTAGCAACAATCTAGAGGTTAAAAATCATCAACTACTCACCCTAAGGTAGATTTCAACAAATAATCTTCAAATTAACAAATTTAGTTCTCACCAAATACTAGCAATAGAAAAGGGGAAACAATGATCTGAACTGGTAGAAGCATAGTTTAGAAAGTTGCCAACAACATATTGAAATTTGAGGATGATCATAGGAAAATTCACCATTGAATCTTATGCCTCTTCAAACTAGAAAACTCACAAAACCCTATTCTCTTTCCCCTTCTCTCTCTTGGGCGTCTATTACACATTATCCTTTTGTGTTTTTATACAATTAACTTAAAAGAGTGTTTGAAAAGTGCGGTGAAAACTAAAATTTTTGAACTAAAAACTATAGTATTATATTTCTGATAACTATAATATATGAGAGCTTTACACAATAATAATAACTAGAAGTTCTAGTTAATCTGATTTCAACAAACACCACAAAAGTTTTTTTGTTTTGTTTTTTTATTTTTAAGTGGGTGGATCTTACAGTCTCCACGTGGGCCGGGACCGCAGCAACATGTACTGATGTTTAATAATAAGGTATTGATTTATGACTTATTACTTAGTGGTTTATCTATGAATAACCACTACTGTGATTAGCCTATTTTATTTAATAATTTGATAAACTATTAATAAATTATTATTATAACAGCTCAATCAATTAAGTGATTAACTTATTTCACTCAACAATTTGATAATCACTAATAAATCATTATTATAATGATACATCATCGATTAACTGATGTGCAAAAACAATTATTTCTTTAATTTTTAATAAATTCTGCCATTTGTCTAAAAAATTTAAAAGTTCATCCATTTTAGAAAAAGATTGCCAAAACCAGCTATTTGTCTAATTTTCAAACTATTATTATTATTATTATAAAATATTTTTTAATTAGTGCTACCAAAAATTAGCTTTATAGATATTGCCACAAGAAAAGCTTGTTTTCAGCTTTCCCAAATTTAAGCTTTTTTTTTTTTTTTTTTTTTTTTTGCCGTGAATGAACGTAGCTAACATAGCCTGATGCAAAATCTGTGGCAAATGTTTATTCAATTCAGATTTTACACACGCGCAATGAAACAACAAACCTTATATGGAAATTTCAAATTTTCAAAAATATGTGTTTCAAATAAGACGATCGTAATTGATTTTTATGTTTTTGCTGCTCTTACTTGCCGTATTCAACTCGTCCTTATTGCACCTTTTGATGAAAAATATCCCTACGACACCTTTATTCTTTGTTTGTTTATTCTTTTTCTTTATTTATGATTAGTTTTCTTTTTCTTTTTTTGGGCCAAATTCGACCTTTTTCTTTAATGTCTAGTTTTTCTCTTTATAAAAGGGAAATATGGGGTCGAGATTAGGGCGGTACAAAAATCGTCCCGTACCTATCAACTATCCGCATCCGCGCCCGCGTATCTCAAAAAAAGCAAGTTTACGTTAGCAACCTACTGGTGAGCGGGTTGATATATTCGGTGGGCGGGTTTGATTTTAAGTTTTTGAGGGCAGGTTCAACCCGCACCCGTCAGCCTATATATTTTTTTAAAAAAACTTATCATTTATTTGATTTTGTTCTTATTTTAGAGATGATTGAACAATCCAACACTTCAAGCATGGGCTCGGCTGCCTCTTGACATATTAGAAACTAAAAATTCTCCTATTATTTTGTGAAGTGATCAAAATTCAAATCAAGTAAGTTAGTAGAAAAAGCCCTAAAAGAAAAAGAACACTTGACTTTGTTCATCATTTCATTTGTAGCATTCTATTATTTTCGAACCCAGTGAATAGGCTTTAATCTTTATGGACTCTTTATTTTGTTCATCACTTTCTATGTAGTTGATGTTTTTTGTTACAGTGAATGCTTATGTTTCTTAATTTGTACTTTTGAATATGGTCACTGTCTTTAAGCATCAAACTTGTTGGGAATACTTTATGTATTATCATCTTATATTTTCTACAAATTTTCTTCACTTTCTAAAAAAAAGGTCCAAAAAATTACATTGGGCAATAGCATATGTCTAAACCGCCTCAACCCGCCCGCAACCACCCAAAACCAAACCAAAACCGCCCGCCATGTGGTGGGCGGTTTGCTGGTTGGTTAATCGCCAACCCACCATCCAAAAAAATGGCACCGTACCAGCCCAAAAACCATCAAATCGTCAACTGTTCACCCATAATCAAGATCCTTTCAAGTCTCTCTCTCTCTAATGAAAGCTTTTGCCTAAGAAGATTATCACCATCCAAACCACTTTGTGAAGTGAACCAAAATAAAAATGCAATCATGAGTATGAGCCAGCCCATTTTAGTTTGTCGATTTGCTTAATACACCAAAACTGAAATGACTGAAATTTACATCCAATTAATCATTTTCTGAATTTTTTAGCTCAAATAATTATTAACAGCCCTTCATAAAAAAAAAATATGATCAGCACTTGTAATAGAAGAAACAGCTGAGCATTGGGAGTATTTTTTTTTTTTTGTTGAAGGAATTAAATGTGAGTTTTAAATATGCGTTAAAAGAGTTTCTAATGCCTAGTTGTATTTTCTCGTTCATTTAGAAAAAAAAAGAAGAGAGAGATACAATAAAATGTGAATTAAACTCTACGTCCTACATTAACGTTCGTTTGATAATAATTTTTATATATTTATTCAATTCACTAGGCAGTTGTATATAATTCTAATAATATGTCAAATACTAATTCATTAAACTTCCAAATAAATAATTCATTAAGTAGAGAGCATGAGTCATGACTGACAACAAATAAATAGATAAGCTAGTTTCATTCTTTTGTGTTATATATTTCAGAAAAAAGCAAGTTGAGCAGAAAAAAATGCTTAAGAAGAACTTAAGGAAGTTAGCGGATTTGATAATAAAATAAGTCTGAGGAGGGGATGATCAATGTTAGTACGTCTCAATTACCAAGTAGTGTTGACAAGAGGCTCTATTTCTCGAACGAGAAGCATGTTACCTCAGGCAAGGATAAATGAGGGTGTGACCTTAGCCTCATACACTTTAGATTGAGTACTAGATTGATTAAAATAAATATTTCCATTTGATATGCTTTTTATATAACTTGACAAAGCACTCAAACCTTTAACCACGAGCCTACCACCAACCGTGCATGAGAGTAACGGAGTCGGTAGATTCATTCTTGTTAAAAAACGACCAAAAGAAAAAGTAGGACAATAAAAGTAGATTCGTGGGTAATATCGTAGTTCTAGACCTAATAAACGTGTGTTTGAGAATCAAGTTTTAACTTTAAAGTTAGTGTTATAGTGTAAAACTCTTATATGTTATAGTGTAAAGCAAAAATATGTTACAGTGTGACGCTTTTACATTATCATAGTATTTAAGTTCCAACTCCAATGAAAATCAGTGTAAATCTCTCACATGCTAAATCTCTTACATGCTATAGGTTAAAGCAAAAATATACTATAGCGTATAGCTCTCATATTTTACATTACTTAGTTCTAACTTTAAGTTTCAACTTGAGTCTCACACACTCGGTTGCATTGACAAACACCATATTAATTAGTTGGAACGCACCGTTTTGCGTTAGTTGAACTGGTCTCAGTATTATTCATTGAACTTCGCTCTCACGGAACTCCGGAAAGTAATAAATCGGTAAATCTTTATAGTTGAGAAATTCATTTATACCAAAAGAAAAAAGAATCAATTTAATTGATATATTACTACAAATCAATTCATACGTATATAGTTGAATGCCTTTTCTTTCTGATCCACATCGCATCCCTATCATTTCTTCCTCTGCAAACCCTGTCCTGCTTTTCTTCTCATCGGTACGCTGTCCGATCACATTTCTGTTTGGTTACTTGGAAAATTCCCTGGAATAACAATTTCACCTCGATTCGAATCTCGGATCCTTATTATAATCATTCACAATATGCCAAATCTTATTTTATAGTTTATTACCAAGTTTCACTCTTTTGTTCTATTTCATGCGAAAGCTTTTTTTTTTTTTTTTTTAAATTATAATATATGAAAATCAAGCGGGATTGAACGGTGACGCTGAGAACTCAAATTTTGAATTTTCATACTAATTTGTTTGGCTTCTAGGAAAATTTAAAATTTGTCCCTTTTTGCTTAAATTGAGCAAAAGACAAAAAAGTGGTCTTTTATTGCGAACTTAAACTTTTAAAGCAGGTTGTGAGATCCAAATGGTTCTCTGTTTTCATATGTTGGTTCAGATTCAGTTGGATTTTGTCTATGATTAATAATAATGGCGAGGAAGATGCTTATCGAGGGAGAAATTAATCAAGCTCAGGAAGAGGAGGCCCACTATGACTTCGACTTGTTTGTAATTGGTGCTGGAAGTGGTGGTGTTCGTGCCGCTAGATTTTCAGCTAATTATGGGGCTAAGGTATATATGTAAACCTAGAATTTTGAACAACCAGTGATATAATCATCGTGTGTATGCTGTTTTTATTTGTAATTTTCACTTGTAATTTGTCTTTGAGCTCTGTTTTCGTTTGATTGGTTCATAGTTGAGAGGCTGATTTGATGCTTTGAGGGACTTCCAAGTATTCTTAGGTTGATTTGTTGTTCGAATTTTGGTAGAAAAATGTCAGAGCTTAAAAGTAGGATAAGCGTTTCATTACATTTTAATGTTTGCTTGATACCTTTGCTGATCATTGTTATTGCTTGTACATTAGTATCCTTCTTCTTTCTGGAAGTTTCACTTTGTTGTTAGCTTATTAACAAGTGGGTTTTGATACAATGTTGTAAGGTTGGGATATGTGAGCTTCCGTTTCATCCGATCAGCTCGGAAGTAGTTGGAGGAGTTGGTGGAACGTGAGTTCATCCGAACTTTTAACTTTGGTTTTTTTCTTTAATTCAAGTATTTGCTTTTGGAAGGTTCGTGAGTCATTACTCACGTCAACCCTATCAATCTATGATTTTCTTGTCTTTGCAGATGTGTTATTCGTGGCTGCGTTCCGAAAAAGATTTTGGTGTATGGAGCATCTCTTGGAAGCGAAATTGAGGTGATTTTATTTCTAAATCTGATTTACTGTATATAAATTCTTAGCGTTCTTGTGTTTATGTTGAGATTATAAATTTTTGGTCTAGTTTTTCTCCTTCCTATTGGCCAAGGTGTGAATAAAGAAAGGTTTGAGGGAAAAAAATATTTAAGACTTCCATGTCAAAGTTAAGTATATTTTGTTGGCTGACGCGTGGATTAGTGAATATCTAGAGAGCATGCTGAGCGAATAATATATATTTTTATTTTCCTGCTTTAATGGATGTTGGTTTTGGATTTGTAGGATGCCAGGAATTATGGTTGGGAAGTGAATGAGAAAGTTGACTTCCACTGGAAGAAACTTTTACAGAAGAAGGTTGACGAATTTTCTATTCTGTTTTTAACAATGTACAGTCATTTGTATTCCCTCTGTGTACGGATATATTCATGTTGCCTTCAGCTAAAATTTCAGGCTAATGACCCGATGAGTGTGTGTGTGTGTGTGTGTGTGTGTATTTTTCCTTCTTCTCCTCCTTGAGGGAAAGTTAATAATTGTTGCCTGAGGCCTTAACAAAAGACTAGTGTGCTGTCTGTCTTCATTTTTTTAATATTCAAGATAAAAGGTATTGAGGATTTGTATATTTTTTTGAAGGAGTTTCACCTGAAATGTCTTTCTTGAAAAAAGTGATAGATTTTGGCTTTAGCCTTGCTTTTTACCACTGAAGGAAACCAGTGGTTCTTTTTCACTAATTATAATATTGCAACAATTTCATGAAAAACTTGTATTCATTTTGGTCATCCACACAGTTGTCCCTAGTTCTATTAACTTTGTTTTATGGCACGTATTTTGGTTGAAGTCATTCTAAACATTCCATTAGAATGGGAGGTGGTGATATGCTTTATCCATCTATTTATTTATTTTCTTCTTTCCTGTTGCTACAGACAGAGGAAATACTTCGATTGAATGGAATATACAAGCGCTTGCTGTCAAATGCTGGGGTTAAATTATTTGAAGGAGAGGGGAAGCTAGTTGGTCCTAATGAAGTTGAGGTTACACAGCTAGATGGCACAAAATTGAGTTATTCAGCACAGCATATCTTGATTGCAACTGGTAGCAGGGCTCAACTCCCTGCAATTCCTGGCCAGGTAGAATTTATTTTTTTATATATATATTTTTTGAGGGAGGTGTGGTAGATATTCTGCATGTTGTAAAATGAAGTATTGAAGTACTGTTTATGAGATATTGAGATGCTGATAATTCTATATTCTAATCCTTGTTATATATTGTTTTATCTTTTTTCTTTTGTTAGGAATTTGCTATAACCTCTGATGAGGCACTAAGTTTAGAGGAATTACCTAAGCGTGCTGTGGTGCTTGGAGGAGGGTTTGCTCCTATCTCTTCACCTGTTTTGGGTTATAGTTTGTAGCTGCTGAGCATACTCATTTCACATGCTTATTTTCTCCTCTATATAGGTACATTGCTGTTGAATTTGCTGCAATATGGCGTGGGATGGGTACTACTGTGGACCTATGCTTCAGAAAAGAACTTCCCCTGAGGTATATGGATCTGGCATTCATTTTTTTTTTTTTCTAGAATTGCTTGGCTGTTGATATTTTAGAGGGAGCTTCATGACGGGAACTTTTTTCATAATTGTATCTGTACATAATGTTTGTTTGAGTCAATCTGTGGCCTGAAACAAATATTTTGATGGGACTGCAAAGTTAAAGACCTCGATTGTATTTAAACTACTGGGGCGTTTGGTATGCAGTAATCAGTAGGAATCATATTCCTAGGAAAATGATTATAGGGAATATGATTCCTAAGAACCAAGATTATCACGTTTGGTTGCGTATAGGAATCTTCTATTAGATTTATAGGAATAATACATTACTGTGTTTCGTTGTACATAGAAATCTTGTATAATTGACAGAATAATTTATAGTATTAATATTAAATGTATCAATATAATATATTAGTACTAATATTAAATAATAATAATATAAATATAAATAATAAAATAATATTATATATAATTTAACATTAATATTACTGTGAATATTAATGTTATTATTATCATTATTATTAAATAATTATTATTTTATATTAATATAATACTTTCTTTATATTATATAAAAATATTAATTTATAATAATCATAGAATTATTATTTAACAATATAGTAATATTAAAATGTTGTATATAATATATAATATATAATATATTGATATGAATATAAATAATAATAAAAATATAATTCTTAATAATATATTAGTATTTATATTAATATTAACATTAAATAAAAATATTTTTATAAAAATTATTAAACATATTTAGTTATATTTTATATTTATAATTATTATAATAGCATTTATATAATTTAATATTGATATTACTATGAATATTGATATTATACTATTCATATTGATGTTCTATTATTATTTTTTTATTATTAATGTTATTATTATTCTTGTTATTAAATTATAATTTTATATTGATATAATATTTATATCTATATCATATATTAGTATTAATTTATAATAGTAGTACGAAATTATTTTATTTTATTATTATAGTATTTATATATATTATATTCTAATATTAATTAATAATAATATTATTATATTTAGATATTGTATATGTAATATATTATATATTTTTATTATCATTGTTAATGTTATTATTTTCTTCTATTTTATTTGATATAATTTTTATATTTATATTGTATAGAAATATTAATTTATATTATTGTTATTATTATTATTATTATCATCATCATTATGGGAAAAAAGGTGAGATTTTCATAGTTTTGAGATTTTCAGGAATATGAATATCACCTTGTTGGGTGGGATTCAGATTACCTCAAAATGAGGTAATCTGAATCCCATAGGAATGAGTTTCTCAGGAATCCAAAACTCAGATTATTGTATACTAAACATAGGAATCTGTAAGATTCTCATTCCCACCTCAGGATTACTGCATACCAAACGCCCCCTATATGTTTTAATGATCTCAAAAGACATACCTAGACTTCAAAATTATGCTATTTCCTCGCTTGTTTAAAGGTTTTACCTATTCCGACTTCTGGTTATTATGGTTCCTGCCGTGTAACCAATGAGAAAAATTGACAGAAACGGAAGGGACTAAAACTTTTTTAATTCAGGAAGTGCTAACCTTTTCATGGTGTAGACGTTTAGTTTTGAAAAATTGTGCACGCTCCCGATCTTATTTTGCTTGCAAGTAAATAAATGAGTTATGGCTTTTAATTATTATGGTTTGGAAGTTGTTAGCTTAGCTAGATATCTGTTGTCATATTACAAGTAGTTCTAAGTGTGGTGTGTATGTCACTTGCCATGCGGCATTAAAAAGACACTTTTTTTTTTTTTTTTTAATGTAATTCATTTTCTACTTTTGCATGACCTGATATTCCTATTGCCTGTGGAAATATTCTACTGCAGAGGTTTTGATGATGAAATGAGGGCAGTGGTCGCAAGAAATCTGGAGGGCAGGGGAGTTAACTTACACCCAAGAACAACTTTAACGGAGGTACTTCAATGCTCCTGATGAATTGCATTTGTGCATCTTATTCTTGTGTGATCAATGCTTGCCTTTCACTAATTCTTTGGATTTGTGCGTCTTATTCTTATGTGATCAATGTTTTCCTTTCACTAATTTGTTCCTCCATAATTCAGGTGATAAAAACAGAGGATGGCGTTATAGCTATTACTGATCATGGTGAAGAAATAACAGCAGATGTTGTCTTGTTTGCCACTGGTAATTATGGACTTGTCTATTTACACTTACAATTACAAAATCATTATATTTAGTTGGATTATTATAGGCTGGTTCTTTCTTTTTTTCAAACATTGGAACAAGATTTTATTGTGTGATCTGGCTTCTGTAACTGTATTACTTTTTGTTGGCCACAGGTAGAGCTCCCAACACAAAAAGGTTGAATTTGGAAGCTGTTGGAGTGGAACTTGATAAGATAGGAGCTATAAAGGTGACCTGCTTTGTCTTTCTCATTATTGGTTGTTACGATTTTGTGTTCTGCGGTTCAGTTCTACTCTTGAGTGGGATCAGCTGTATTGATTTTGGCATTTTCTTATAGCTTCTCTTCTAAACAAATTCTCTATCATTCTAAATCGGTAATTTTTTTCCCCTAGGTGGACGAGTACTCGCGCTCCAATATACGTAGCATATGGGCTATTGGGGATGTTACAAACCGGATGAATCTTACCCCCGTGGCCTTAATGGAAGGAACATGTTTTGCTGTATGTGTTCTTTTGTCCCTTGTATTTTTAATTTATCGGCATTAAGAGCACATTTTCTTGTTTGTAAATCAACATGTATTTTATTGGACTTGTGTATAGAAAACTGTTTTTGGTGGGCAACCTAGCAAACCAGATTACAGAGATGTACCCTGTGCAGTCTTTACGTAAGCAGTTCTTCTCTTTTTAAACAGTAGCTATTATTGATTTATTTGTTTGTGAATGAAATGAATCACATCAAGCATGAGGGTAATACTCTTGATCATCTAAGGACCTTGGGCACAACAAATGTGAAATATTGCCTTTCTCTTTGCGAAGCATGAAATCAAGTAAGACTGGATGGGATAAAAGGGTGGTCTGTGTGACCTGTGGCCTTTTTCTCTCCAATCATGATGGAAATCTCACAGTGACCCACGTTTTTTTAGTAACATCATCTTTTAGTTCTCATGTTTGTGAATATTCAGTCATATACTAGAAATTCTGTTTTTCTTCAAATTTGACCTTTTTAATTGTTCTTATGTTTTCCCCTGCTGGCGAATGATTGTGTGTTTTGCTCTTTTGCAGCATACCACCTCTTTCTGTTGTGGGCCTCAGTGAAGAACAGGCGATAGAGCAAGCTAATGGTGAAATTTCAGTCTTCACGTCAAGCTTCAATCCAATGAAGAACACCATCTCTGGGTAATTCTACAAATCTGATTTCTTGCTCTATCAAATAAGTTAACAACATAACATGACTAACTGTATTCTTATGGAAGAAAATTTACAGAAAATTTTAATTACCTGGAAAGGCCTTTTTATGTTGAATATTACTCTTGCTCAGGAATTTCATGTATTCAGAGTGCTAGGTCAGCTCATGAATGTTTCCCTTTTTAGTATTTTATATGAGCCCTGGCCTATTGTTTTTAGTCATGAAGACAGAATCAGCGACATAAGCTGAAAATTATCACCTTAACTATTTTATGGAAACTTATATGTGATCCTCTCTAATTTCAATAAAATGAAAAGAGCCAGGCACGGACATATTGCAAATTACTATGAAACTAAGTGCAGCTTTTATTATTTAGTTTTGTTTATCAATGACTGTTAAAAAAGAGATTCTTTTTTTAATAATAATTTGGGGATAATGTTGTACTTGAGGTCTTACCTAGATGCTCTTGTTGTGTTAACCTGTAATGGATGCTTTTTGCTTGCTACATTTTAGTGTTTTAAGCATTTATCAACTTTTTAAGTTTTTATTTCAATTTTCCCCTTAGACGCCAAGAAAAGTCAGTTATGAAGCTTGTTGTTGATGCTGAGATGGATAAAGTTCTTGGGGCATCCATGTGTGGGCCAGATGCGCCTGAAATTATGCAGGTATGTTGTTACTTGAACTTCATAATCATCTTTATGTATCTCCTTGTATATTATGAGCTAGTCATTGCATCATCTATTATTTCACGGTCTAAAGTTTGCTAACTTGAAATCATCGTTATGTTACCCTCGGCCGAGCCATTCCTATATATTGGATTAAAGAGTTCAGACTTGGTAAATATAAAAAAAGCTAGGTGCAGTGATATTGCTTCAAAATTAAACATGGTGCCTTTTCTATTGTTATCTTTGTCAAATGGAAGGTGAATGGCATCTTGAACTTTCTACAGTTCTGATATTACTGGAAAGAGAATAATAAATCTTGCAGCTACCTTTAAAGAAATTAATATAGTACTTGAAATTTAACTTTCAAGTGTCAGTCTGTCTTTGATGCTTTGCATTACATGGCCATTGACCGTTGATACGAATGAATAAAGACACGCTATTTTCTCATACACTGACCACTCCATTTTGTGGCTCTCTTTCCCATCAAAAAAAGATTTTATGCTTTACGTAGTTGAGCTTGTCTGAATGGTAGTTCAGATTTAAGTCGGTTCAGTGAGGGATGTACTGTTTTCCCCAGTGTAATTGTAATTTTTCCTGATATCAATAAGATTTTCTCCGTTTCTTTTTCAAAAAAAAAAAAAGAAAAAAGAAAAAAGGTTCAGTGAGGGATTTACTTATTCAATAGGCTTTGTACAATCTAATGCTTATTTCTGTTGATTTATATGTAGAAAGGTTTATTTTAGCCATTTAAGCAATCTTAGGGAGAAGATAAACATGTAATCGCATGAGGCAGGTCCATAGATCTTTAATACTGGCATCAAGTCATGAAGAATTAAGGACATTTTTAAATCTGCTGTTAGATCTTTGCTTTTATTTTTCATTTTGTTCTCTAAAGATGATCCCTGATTATCGTTTTGGCTGTATCTTACAGGGTATTGCTGTTGCACTGAAGTGTGGAGCAACCAAGGCACAGTTTGACAGCACGGTGAGCTCCATTTTTGTTTGGTTCAACATGGGAGAAAATTACAAATATTGTGCTCCTTGAAAAAACCTCGCTTCTAACTTAAAAGTTTCTCTCTTCCTTGCTCCATTTCAAAATATTTATTTGCTTTATCACCGCTACTTAAAGAAGCTTCTGACCTTTTGTTTTACAGGTGGGAATTCACCCTTCTGCTGCTGAGGAATTTGTGACCATGCGAACAGAGTCGAGGCGTGTTTCTGGCAGTGGCAAACCGAAAACAAATCTGTAAAAATACCAAGATATGACTGAAAAGAAAGGGCGGTAAAATCAGGGAGCAGGGGGGCAATCTCATGGTTTTAGCTTTGTCGTTTCACGTTCATATAGCGAAGCATTCACAATCAGGGAAGCTAAGCTGAGATTTGGGTAATTTTTGTCCACAATTACAGTTCTTTCACATATCACAGTAAGGCAGTGCTTAGAAAATCCGCGTGCACATATCACAGTAAGGCAGTGCTTAGATAATCCGTGTGTATATTGTTGTTTATCTCATTAAATTGTGTAGAATTTCAAATTTATATTTACATAATAGATGCAAAATTGTTTTCTAATTTACTATTATTATTTTCTTGGCCTGAGCCTTATATTTGGTTTCAGAATTTGCAGTTTATTGGAACACAATTGATGTAATGAATAGTGAAGTATAGTTAATGTCATTTCCAAAAAAAATTATAGTTAATGTTATAGTTAACGTTTATTGGGTGATTAACATTTTCTTCGCTATATGTGGCAGGTACTCTTTTTTTTTTTTTTTTTTTTGGGTCCTATTCAAAGAATCCCTCAAATTAGCTTTTTCCTTGTGTTTGAAAGCATAAATAGGAGGATGATTATGATTGTTTTCTGACTTATTTCCTTTTTTATTATTAACTCTGATTTATTTAATAATAAACGGAATTACAATTTACAAGAAAATTGACTGCCGTAGCAGCTTGCTCCGAATTCTAATCGGATATCCAACGCTTCAACTCATGAATTCATCACCAAAATTGAAACATAACAATGATCCTAATAAAACTAATACATATATTTTCCAAAAAAAAAAAAAAAAGAAAGTCCAACCATTTATGTGCCTGGGTCTCCTTAGTGATAATGAGTTGAAGGAACTTGCGGAGTATGCACATATTGCTTTGGATGAATACAGTGATGAGAATGGGAGAATCGGCAGGTTAGAACAGAGCGCCGAGGGGGAGGCAAAGAAACACAAAAAGAGTAATAATGGTTGGAAGAAAGGCTGCCCTCAAGCCATTTTTTAATGAAATGTACTCCGACCACACTTGCTCGCCGTGATTTGCCTCTCCTATAGATTTATTCCGCCTTTGCTAGGATTAAGGCGGTTGATGGCTATTGGCAACTAAGCTGAACTATGAAGGTGGTATGGCGGCTTTTTTTTTTGTTTTTTCCATGAAAAAGGAGAATTGTTATCCTATGAGGCTAAGACAATTAGGAATTTCATCGTGATTCTAGCAATATTGTTAATATGACTTGTTAATTTACAATTAAGCTTTTAGGACAACAGTTGAAATTAACAGTTTTAGTTTGATAACTTTATATTGTAGTAATTTTTTTATTTTTTATTATAGTATATGAGAACTTTATACTATTTATAATTGATGGTCCAGCTCTTCTTTTAAACAAAGTATACAACAAATGATAATCATATATTATTTGGCTAATAAAATAGTGATAAGTTCAAAAAACACGTCGACTAAAAATTCTTGTGATTCTTTTTTGAAAGTTTCCATTCTTTTTTAGAGATGCTTCGTCTGCTACATGTATCTTATCTAGGGCTTTCAAGATGAGTTAAAATAGTTCTCCGAGGCCAAGGTGGTGTTTTGCAGGGTCCTTCCTCCAACCTAAAGGAGTCTGAAGGTTTCTTCACCTAATAGATCTGAAATTGAGGAGAGAAATTCTTGTTTGAGATTTGGATAATCTACTCCTTCCATAAGATAGAATTGTTTTGTCATCTTTTAGAAGTGTTTCTCAAGATCCTTTCAGTTCACTGAGCAGGATTTCATTTTGAAAAATTCTGCTTGTACGCTTCCTGACCATATACTTCAATATAAATTTGATTTAAAGCTCTGTCTATTGACTCAGCCTGTAAGAACTGGAGCTGCGTGTATTTACCAAGATTTTGCCATTAGTCTTGTAGAAAAGACACATCTCTGGTATGCATTCCAAGCTTTTGTGTTTCAAATAGTGCCATCATGCTGAATTCTTCGATATCTATCATGCCATTTTGTTGGAGGGAGATCATCAAGTGTAAATGTTTGGAATTTACTATTAGATGACCTTGGAAGCTGTTTTTGTTCAACAGTAGAGGTTTCTCCATCCTCCATAAGGGGTTCTGTCATTCCTGCTGTCCTCGATGCCCTTTCCAACTTCTTGGGCCATGAAATGTTTTGGAGGGTCATTGTCTTCGCCTGAGGTTTCTTTATCAGATTCTGCTATAGACCATTTTGCACTTTCTTCAGAGGAAGTTTTATTTGATTGTTCTTCTGTTGACTGGATATCTTCCTGTAAATTAATCTCTGAAAGATTGTCTAGGCCGTGCTAATGAATAATCTCGGTTAATGGATTGGAAGCTTTCTGGGCCATCAACCATCCTTCGGACTTATTTCATAGTCTTGGTTCTGGTTCTCCTGATTCCTTTTATTTTTCTTTTTGTTTCTTCTTTCAGTTCTTTTCTTCTAGCATTCTTTCAAGATGAAGAATCTGGTTCTTTGCAGGTAGAAGGGAGACCCATAGAGGCTGTGACTCTTTGGGTGTTATAGAAAACATCCAGGGAGTGGTCTCTAGTATGGTGGTTGAAATAGTGGGTTGTTGGAGTTTTGCTTGTAAGGAAGCGTACTATGCTTTTAGGCACTTCATCTCTGCTTCTTTTGCCGAGATTATGTAGCTTAGAACTGCATGTGTTTTTTCACAAGGTTCATAAACTCATCATGTCTCTTGAATCTTCAATGCCAGCTTACCAATTACGTTACGAGAACTCAGAATTCCTTTATCAATTCAACTGACTTTTGTGTCCACTGTATGAGTCTTTGATCAATCTTTTAAAGTGCCTTGTTTTGTGCAACCATGTTTTCTGTCTACCAATTTAAAACAGCTTCAGCAGGTTAGACCATCTTAAAAATTAAAGCTTCTTAAGATAGGAAACCCTTTATCCTAGTCAGTCACAGAAGTCATCATATAGATTTGTGGCAGTGGTGTTCTAGGCAGTGGTGCAAAAGAAGAGCACTTTTTTCTCCATCCATCTTTTTGTTTGTTTGTAGCATGGTAAGACTGGAGGGACCTTTGGTGAAGATAGAGGTCTGGAATTTTCTTGCCATCTTGTAGGAGGAAGAGGAAGATTACCATTATTTTTTGATGGAGTTTATTTGACAATATGGTCAAATTTTCACGAGGGTTAGACAAGGAGACCAACTTCTCTAAGTCCATCATCTAGTCTCCCTTTGGGCTTTTTGACTAGAACTCTTCTTGTGAGGTTTTGGAATTTCATTATCAGTTTGTGAACATTCTTGGCAGCTACAAACAACCAGTAAGAGTGTCCCGTGGTAGATCTAAAGGCGTAATTTGGATTACCTTTAGAATCAAGGGAAGGGATTTCTCTTGCTATGGTTGTGATGGAAGACATTATGTACTGAGTGGTGAACAATTAGAAGCCTCATCTTTCTTCTCGGAAGTGATCTTTACAGATCCATCTTTCTGGATTTGAAAGGAAGGCTTCTTTGACTGAACTGCCACTTGAGGGTGGTGAAGCTTCTCATAATTATTGATCCAAGAGCTCGGCAAATGTTTTTTCAAATCTTCACTCAAAATCTGCTTGGGAATAAGGGTACATGTGGGTACCTGATGCAAATCCAAATATATCATCAAGCATCTGTGGTTGTTGGAAGGGCCAGATCCAAAGCATGATTCTGGACTCTGTATGCTATTTGGACATGGAGGGTTGCTCTAATTGAGTAGGGGTCTTGATGGATTCCAACTATTTAAAGTTAAACCTTTAAAACATCCAGCAAGCACTTGTCTCTTAGAGACATGTAGAAGTTTGGGTAGGAGGTGGTGAGAACAGTTCCAGCGCTGAGTGTTGTTTCTATGGTGGCTATATAGGCGTGTTCGTATTTTCTCATTTTTGTGTCTAGAAGAACAATTCAAGAACTAATGGGAAGGCCTTTTCATCCATGATACGTCAAAGCAAGACGTATAGCCCCAAAATGAATGTGATAAAATCCCTGTGTTGATGCTTACCGTGTTCCGGCGTCGGATCAACACCACGTACGGCTGCGCACGGTTCAGCTCTTCCCAGCTCGTCTATGCCTGGTCAGGCGTACCTGCAACAAGAGAAGGGACGCTTCAGAGATGAGGGTAAGGTGTCAGTTAATAGACAAGGGCTCTCTGGTGCTCAAGGCAGGGGTTGCGCGGCAGAGGATGGGAGCTTGTTAGGTGGGAAGGAGTCTCTCTCTAGAATGCAATAAATGTATCCTATTTATAGGCTACCACTTGGACCAGGTGTCATGTGGGTTTTGCCCACAACTCGGGTGTCACATCAAGGCGTGTCAGGCAATAGGTGACAAGTGTCACGTCCCCCCGTCGATGGATTGGATCCCATCGGACGGTGAGTTGTTTGCCGTTTGCTGGCCTGTGGTGGCGAGTAGTAGTCTGCCTGCGAGTGAGGTTAATCCGACCCGAGCTAGTACATGATCTGAGGTGGCAGCTTGCCTAGGGTGCGGCCTTAGGGGCCTTGAGAAGCACTTCGGACGGAATGCACGTCGCCACCGGGGTCGGTAGCTTGCTCCCTGGAAAGTCTGTCGAGCTGTTCAGCCGACCACTGAAGTTTATCTCTTCGGCAGTGGCGCCGAGCTCACCCTCAACATCCAGCAAGCACTTGTCTCTTAGAGACATGTAGAAGTTTGGGTAGGTGGTGGTGAGAACAGTTCCGGCGCTGAGTGTTGTTTCTATGGTGGCTATATAGGCGTGTTCATATTTTCTCATTTTCGTGTCTAGAAGAGCAATTCAAGAACTAATGGGAAGGCCTTTTCATCCATGATACGTCAAAGCAAGACGTATAGCCCCAAAATGAATATGATAAAATCCCTGGGATAACCATTGTTGTGGGAATTTAGAAAAGATTTATAGGGTGTTTGGCAGGGTGGTTAGAACTGTTAGTTAGAACTGTTTTTATTGTAGCATGTAAGAGCTTTCTACTATAGCGAATTTTTTTGTTATTATAGCATGCGAAAGCTTTACACTGTTTGTAACTGAGAAAGTGATTTAGACCGCTAATGCCAAACACAAAGTAAAGGGTAACAAATTGTTCATGTGAATAGGCAGAAAGGGGGCATTTGTCAAACTTTGATTCACTGCAATTTTTTTTATTTTTTTGTGTTTTTTAGAGAATATTTTTTGAGAGACTTGATGGATCTTGTGAGTGGATTTTAGGTTTGATAAAAGCAAGGTATGGATTAACGAGAGAAAGATCTTCGGAAGTAATCTTATTTTCATATGAAATATAAAATATCTCATATAAATAGTCTAATTTATTAGAGGTAGATTTTCGAAGGGAGGGAGAATAGGCAAGTAAAAGCTAACACAAGTGAAAGAGCCGATAAAAATGCACTATCAAAAAAGATATATCTGTATCATGTATTAAAGAACTACATAAAATTGTATATATATAGACTCAACGACGTAAACTAAACAAGAGAAACAAATGTAACAAGCTTAACTACTTTCCTAGAATATAGGACATAACGGAACCTCCTAGTAACACTCTCCTTCAAGCTAGTCTATACAAATTTTACATTCCTACCTTGTGTACCGATCTTTCAAATAGTGGTTTAAACCCTTTTGTTAGCAGATCTGCCGCCTCTTTTAAGTTGGCACATGACCATGTACTAAGGTCATGTGCCAACTTAAGATACGGTAGGTGCCTCCATGTGATCATTTAAGGGTGCATACATAATGTAGCTTATCAACTTACGCAAAGGCAATCCCCAAACCAGTGTGTGACAAATAAATCAACTTCCACACTAACTGTTGGTTTCTGCCTTTATCAACCAGATTACTTGCTGAATTGAACCCCAACTTCAGGCTTGGATCCCTTGGAGTATCTGCAAGTTTGCCCATCATCCTGGTGTCTTTTAGAAGATCCAACACGTATTTCTATTGTGATATAGAAATTCTGCTGTGATTTCTTGCAACTTCCATTCCATGAAAATATCACAAGCTTCCCAAGTCTTTAATCTAAACTCATCCGCCAGCTTTTTCTTCAATCTTTCCATCTCAATCTTTTCAACTCTAGTCAAGATTGTGCTGTCAACATAGACAATCAAGATGGTTACTTTTCTATTTTGATGCCTATGAAACAAGGTATGATCTGAATAAGCTTGTTTGTACTCTTGTTGCCGGATTGCTCTTGTGAAACGATCAAACCATGCTTTTGGAGATTGCTTCATACCATATAAAGAATTCCTTGATTGACACATCTTACCATCTTTACCCTCCTTATCGAACCCAGGAGGTAATTCCATATACATCTCTTCTTCCAGATTGCTGTTCAGGAAAATATTTTTTGTGTTTCATTGTTGAAGTAACCAATCTAGGTTAATTGCTAGTGATTACAGAACTCGGACAGTAAGGATTGAGAAATAGACGTTTCAACCGATATTTTAGCGGAAATATTCATATTTTAGAAGCACTGACATGAAAATAGAAATATTGTGTCATTTCAATAAAATATCTACATATTTCTTTAGAAATATCCGTCAATATCGATATTTTGATGGAAATATTGATTTAGGTAAAAACTGTAATTTTACATGACAAAATAATAGAAAATTTTATGAAAATTTCTATGAAAATATTTGCAAAATATCCATGCTTTATATTTGTTTTTTATTTTTTTGACATAAATTAAAATTCATGTCATTTTTATTCACTTTTTTAACATAGTCCTTCATAAATTCTTTTTAAGGGTATAAAATTCATATTTTTTTTTTGTTTTTTAATGTAGTCTTCAGTCTTTTGAATTATGATGAACTTTATATATGGGGGTGGTCTTAGTAACACTATTGTTTAAACATAAAGGGTATTCTAAATGCCTTTAAAAATCCTAGAAGTTCTTTTAGGTATCAATGTTTTCTTATTTTGTATGAAATTATGTATGTAATTATCTATTTTTACTCAATTTGAGATTGTTTGCTTAGTATTTATTGTGTTATTATCATTTTTTGCCATTCAAATTTATCATATACTTGATATTTTTGTTAAGGGTTTCATCTAACGTTTTATTAACACTTTTAGAGTTTTTTAAAACCTTATTTAAAAATAGTGTTTTAAGAGGACTTTTTGGATTTTACGTCAATTTCAACCGATATCGATATTCTTCTCCATATTTCCATATAATTTAAGTATCGATATTTTCATGAATATCAATATTTTCATCCTTAGATGATATTAATTTTTGCTACGGGCGCAAATATTTCTGATAGTCAGTCCCATAAGTTTAAGTATGGCTCTTTGCCACTAATATTGTCTCGTAGCACTTCATCAATCTATCTATCTTGTATTAGTAAACATCCACTTGCAAAACCCACTGGAATTTTCCTTTGTGGCTTTCGAACTATCTACCATGTACCAGTTTTTTCAAGCGCTCTCATTTCTTCCAATATGGCTTCCCTTCATTTAGAATCCCTCCATGCCTCTTGCATTGTGGTTGGAATATTTATTCCTACCATATTAGCTACAAACGCTCTTACAAAATCAGACAGATGGTCATATGCTATAAAGTTGGACATGTGGTGTTTGGTACATGACTTTGATCCTTTTCTTACGGTAATTGGAACGTCAAGTTTAGCTAAGTCTATGTTTAGGAATTTTTTGGTTCTTTAATTTTTTGAATATTTTTCCATGAGTAAACACAGTCGAACAATTGAAGTGATCCTCTCTCTTCCTGTTTTTTCTTGTCGCTAGGCACAAGGTGATCCAAATATGTGTTTTTTCAAAAACTTTTGAATTTTCACTATGAGTGAGATTCGGATGATTAGGTTTTTTGTTTTGAATTTCCTTGAGTTATGGAGACAAAATAGACGATGAGATAATTAAATATGAGACAAAGTTTAGAAGAGAATTTGAATCTTTTAAATTTGAATTTTGTAAAGTCTAGCTGTAGATGAGACTCCTTGGGTGTCGGAACAAGTGGATTCTCTTCTACAGAATTTGAAGAAGAATTCTCAGTGGATGAGGATGTCAGATTTCTAATGGATGAGAGTGACAAGGGTTTTTTGGTGGCTGGATTTTTAGGGTTTTTTTTTTTTTTTTTGTTGCAAGAATTTCATCGGAGAAGGAAACCTAATTTGGTGTTGAAAATTCTCAAAAATATTCCCATCCCCTGTCATTTTAATTTAAATGGTTTCTTGATAATTTGAATAAGTTGAATATGGAATTTCCTAAAAAATGTTTGCACAATTGAAGATGTCTCCTTGAAGATGATTTTGGAAAAAAGATTCAAAGAACATCACAACTTTCGATACAAAATGCTTGTGTTTTCGTAGGAATAACATTTATACCCTTTTTGATTGGACGAGTAATCCATAAACAAACATTCGTGAGATTGAGGATCTAACTTACTCCAGTTCTGATCACGAACATGCACGAACGTTGAACAACCAAACATTTTCAGATCTAAGTCAGTGAATGTTCTAGACTTGGGAAAATATTGTGAAAGACAATTAATGAAGTTTGGTATTGTTGAACTCGAGTAGGCATACGATTGATTAAATAACACACACTAAGACTCTAGAAAGATTTTGGAACGTTTGAGGTCAACATTAGTGAACAAGCAACTTGTAAAAGATATTGATTTTCTTTCATAAATACCGTTTTGTTGAGGTGTATTTACACAAGAACTTCAATGAATAAAGTCGTTTTTAACAAGAAATCTTCAAGAATTGAACTAAAATATTCAGTTCCATTATTAATATGTAAAATTTGAATATTTTCATTGCACTGAATTTTAGTCATGGAATGAAATTCTAAAATACTTGTTTGGATTCAGATTTTTCTTTTAAAAGATATTGCTAATAAATACATATATGGTCATCAATAAATGTAATAAATCATCTTTTTATTAGAAATACTTCAAATAGGAGACGATGTCACTATGGATTAACCTAAATGGTTTGGACACCTTATATAGTTGAGACGAACAAGACACGCAATTATGTTTTACTAACTGACAAATCTCATATTGAAATGAATCATTATTTTTAAACAAAGAAAGAAACAGATGTTTTAATACAAGAAACTCAGATGCCCTAGCCTATAATACAACAATATTATTTGTTGTTTCCTAGAGAGAGAAGAGTTGCCTACCACCGTTCGTGTTAATGCCCACAAAAGACTCATTCCCAAGATAATATAGCCTAGAAAATTCCTTAGCAATGCCAACTCTCTTCCCCAAAGTTTGGTCCTTAAAAACACTAGGGATGAGAAATTAACCACACAATCAAGGTCCTTTGTGATCTTGCTAATCGACAGAAGATTACACGAAAATTTAGACACATGAAGAACTACCTTGAGAACTATATCTAGACTTATTTTAATAGTACCAATTCCTGCAATTACTGAGTATGATCCGTCTGTTATTTTTGACTCAAAGCTTACCAAGACTAGGAGTATATGATGAATTTTTTTCACAGCCAGTCATATGATCAGACGCCCCAGAGTCAATAATCTATGGCACAAATTTTTTAGTTAGAATACTAAAAGCAGTCATATTCCTACCGTTTTGTGCCATAAGAGAAGAACTAGATATTTGAGTTCCAGATATCACCTTGCAAAGTTGTTCCATTTGAGGTTTGGAAGAAGTGATTGGTTGGCTTTGTTTCTCTTGTTCCACTTGAAAGCCCTTTCCATCACGTCCACGAGACCTATTTGGAACCCAATTTGTAGGTTTCTCATGTATCTTCCAACAAGTGTCTTTGGTGTGTTACGGTCTTAGGTAATGATTGCACTAAGCGTGTCCCCTTTTATTATTAGAACAGGAGTCACTTTTGACTGCAACGTAGAGTTGTTGACACCTGAAGTGAAGAGAGAGTTATAGCAATTGTCAAGCATGACTTGCTTGCGACTTTCCTCCCGACAAACCTCAGCAAATGCTTCGTCAATGGAGGGAAAAAGTTTGGTTCCAAAGAGACGACCTCGTATTTCATTTAGATCTTTATTAAGTTCGCCAAAAAAATCATACATACGATGTCTTGTTAACATCTTATTGTACGTAACACCATCTTCCAAATCTTTCCATGCATGTTGGTTGAACAAATCTAGTTCCTAGCAAACTTTCTCGAGGGAATTGAAATATTGTGTGATAGTTTGCTCCCCCTGTTTCAAATCTTGAGCATGATTCCTTAGTTAAACACTTAGGAGGAATCTTGTCAATCCCAAAATGTAAGAGTTACAGCATCCCAATTGTCTTTCGTAGTGGTGTAAAAAGAATAGGTATCGCCTATGCTAATCTCTATCGAGTGAATAATTCAAGCCATTACCATTGAGTTTTGGATTTCCCAGTCTTGATAAGTTGGATCCACAATATTAGGTTTAGCAATCGTACCGTCCAAATACTTGATTTTTCCTTTTGCCACGAATTACGATTTGAATCTAACGAGACCACTATGGGAAGTTTTTATTGGAAAATGAGTATGCAATAGAATTTTAAAAATTTTAATAAAAACCTTTTTATAAAATGAGTTAGATATACTATGTATCATAAATTAATAAAAGATCTTCGTACCTTTTGAACCAATAACCACACTTCTGACAAAAATTATTCGGCAAACCTGCTACACAAGAATGGCGTCCGGAAGAGCCTCAACTAACTAGTCTTTTTTGTTATTCTCTTTTCCACAACCAAAATGCAAATGGGCACACGTCGTTCGATTCTTCTCTTGGCAACGTCTCTTTCCAACCATAATAGAAAACCAAGAATTATAGTTCTTGATGTTGAACAATAATTCTATAGGAGTTTCAAAGTTTCTTGCTCTAGAATACTTGCTTTAAATTTCTTTAGTGATCTAAAAAATAATAGAAACAAGTATCCTATTTATAGTAGTTGGTAGAGTTTCGATTCTACTAAGATAGGACTTCTAAATTCGTAACTGGGTCAAAATCCATGTTAAAACGCGTGAAAAATGCGTAACTTTATTTACGTGCTTCGGCATGCCGGTTCTGACTATCGGCCTGCTGATTTGCCTAATACATGTAACTTAAGTTACATTCACTAGCCGGCTAGACCCTATAACTGGCCTGCCAGTTTTGCCCAGTTTTGAAAAGTTCCTATTTTATTTAATATGGCAATTTTTCATAGAGCCTCAGTTTTAATTCAAATTATCCAATAGAGAAGTTACCTGATTAAAATACTTATATACATATAATCCCAAATCAAATAAAATATATATGAATAATTCAACATGTTTATTTTGAATTAATTCATGAAATTAATTTAACTAATAAACTAATATGAATTATCACAATCCAATCAATCAAATTTGAACTAACCATAAAATTAACATAACTTACTAATTTGTAAGAAAAACACGTCATATTGTTACAAGAAAATATGTGAGCTAGCAAAGGAAACCCGATAGACATATATAGATCAAGCTCTTATAATTATAAAATGACATGTCCTCGAACATGTATATTTTACAATTATCAACTCAATAGCTATTCCACTAAAAGCTTAAAGCTGCATATTTAAACCATATCCAAATTGCAAAACTCCAATAAATCTTTTGTCCATGACATATCATCATGTGTAACATTCCTATAGGATATCCGTAATTATCTTAAGAATAAATTTCGTTTTACTTTCCCGATTATATTTATCTTATGTTCCATTATCTCACAATTGGAATAGTTACTATACATAACCAATACAAATAGTTTACCATTCGATTACACATATATATAGCCAAATGATTAAGTGCTCCAGTTTTTCAATTACAAGATAATGCCTATAAGAGAATATCATTAACTCTATAAAAAAAAACTATGGATTCTATATCTATGAATAACAAGTCTACATCATACAAGAATTATGTCTCCAACGTACTAGCATGCTACCTTCATTTGATTCAGGATGTCACCCTTTGGTACATCAAAAGGCATAAGTCAAGAATACGGACTTATTAATTCATTTCAAGATTAAAATGTAACACATATGACTATCTAAAGTGAATTGATTTATTCAAAGGGAATTATTAACCAAATCAATTCATCTTTAGTCTCAATTCAATATATCATCACCAATAACAATATACTAATGTTTCTACTCGTGGAGTCCCACTTTGATAACTAAGACAAGTCATCTCTCATTAGAGATGTAGACAATATAACAATCTCAGCATGAATAAAGCGCCCTCCCTCGATTGTGGATCTTATGATTTAGATCATCACCTTTAAGATTCATGTTTTTTACATAATCTGTCCATCACATGCACGATTCTTAAAGGTTTAGACCAACAATCTCAGACTTTTGTTTGCTTATCATGCATTCAACAGAAAGGAACATAAAGAGAACAACGTTTGGTATATGAATAATAAATAAACTCTTTATTGATAAAATATCTCCAAAAACAAATTACAACATTTTACTCCTTAGAGCATCACGTCTAACAGACAACGTTCCAATGTCATTGCCAATGAACAGAATATCATATAGAGCAGTAGAAAAACTACCTTCTCATCCTTAATGTGTTTGTAAACACATGGTTCGTCCACGTTTTGTTTGAACCTATAAGTCCTGATCACCTAATCAAATCTTATGTTTTAAGAATACGAAGCCCGCTCAAGTCCATAGATTGACTTTAGCAGCTTATAGACCTTACCCTCGTGACCCATAGCCTTGAACCTCTTTGGCTGCACTATATATATGAACTCATCAAGATAGCAATTCAAAAAGGCCGTCTTGACATCTATTTGCCCACATTGGTAATGGGCTTTGGGATATGTATATTTATAAATATATAGATGAGGTGATGATGGTAATATGATGCTATGATGATTTGCTTCATTAGGAATTCTCATTTTGGTTAGGGTCCTTGCTAGTTATTGTTAGTATTTACATATATATATGTATGTATGTGTGTGTGTGTATATATATTTGTGCATATGTGATGATATCTTTTTGGTTTTATGGGCTTTGTCGATAATCTCATATGTAGATATATGTATATTTGTGTGTTCTTGTATGAGACGAGGTCTTGATGTTTATTGCGATATTCAGATTATAATATGAATACTACGCTAAATGATAATTTTGTTGTAAGATTATGATTGGTACTCATACTATTGTTCATTGCTTGTGATTTTGGAAATTGTCATAACGGTTAGGGTTTCTAAGATCTAGGGTTTTCTTACGTGTGATTAATTGTTGATTCTTAAGTGTCTAAAAACATGGTAAGGGTTATATACTGATATTTTAATGCGTATAGTTGGGTTATTGTTGTTGTTTTTAAAGTATTATGTGGTTTTGTATATTTACAAACTTGGATTGGTAATGATGAGAATTCCCAATACCACTGATTAGTATTTAAATGCAATTTTGAATGCCTTAACGACATTGAAACTAGGCATATAATATAAATTTAGAAAGCTACAGATGTCTAGTTTTCAATGCTGCTGAGTTTATGTCATTTGTAGGGGTGGCAAAACGGGTTGGCCGGTCGGGTTAGTGTCGGGTTGGAGTTAATTTTTACAAAATTAGGTCGACACTAACCCGACCCGTGACACGAACGGGTTGAGAATTCTCAACCCGAACACGACCCGTGTCAACCCGTTTCTTATGCACAGTGTCAAAAAATAACCCGCGACCCGTTTTTGACTAGTAACCTGATTGTGACCCGCAACCCGCCTCTAACCCGCCTATATTAATATGTATAATATTAAAAAAAATAAAATTAGAAGAGTTTCATACCACTTCAACAATAAGATGAGTGATAAAAGAGGTAGGGTTTCATCTTTAAGAGCTTATATTATATATGAAATAATACTAATTTTTTAAAAGTTAATTAATTAAATACGGGTAAAAAATGGGTCATTTTATTGTCAGACGGGTTGACCCGAACACGACCCGTTTTTTGACGGGCCAGTTTCGGGTCAACACTAAAATGACCTGTGGTCAAATTTTTCTGACACTAACCCGCAAAAAAGCGTGTCGGATTCGTGTCGTGTCATCGTGTCGCAACCCGCAGTGCCGGCCCTAGTCATTTGGAGATATGTACGATTTTATATGGATTTTTGAATGGACAGAGGTCAAGCTGCTAGTTTTATGAAACTTCTTTTCTTGTTGATTTTTTTGCAACATATTTTTTGACACTATTTATGATGATGTGATGGTATGTGGTTATAATATGACGTTTCTAATGATGTTATAAATTATAAACTTGGCATGAAACGTCTTGAAAGCAAGTACATAGAGGGTCCCTATCCTCACATGGTTTATGTCTGTTGCTAAGGATGAATTCTATTGGAAGTTATAGATGAATAAGAAATGTTTAAAGGCATTCTAAAGAGGCGTATACCAGGACAAAGGTTGCCCGTTAATAGTACCGTGACGAAGGTTTCCCCAAAGGATGGTGCGGGGACAAAGGCTGCCCGTTAAGTTATGTTGCTTCGGTAGGATTTGTTGGCTAGCTGCCCCGGGTTCTATCGAAGTTGCACGCATTGGTACAACGCTAAGGGCCCTAAGATGTAAAATTTGATAATGTAAAAGTATACGAAAAATGTTTCACTGTGATTATATATAAAACAAGTAGAATATGTTTAATGCTTTATTTGTGAGAATTATGATGTCACTTACTAAGCGTTTGCTTATCAATTTATTCTCTCATATTGCAGATAAAGATAAAATGATTATGTAAGCTTGGTGAATGACGGCATGGATGCGAGATCATGGTGGCGACTGAATATCGGAATGAGTTATCTCTCAAAAGAATTTCCTAATGATTGAGACCATTCTTATTTTTCTGCTATTATGTGTTCTATATTTTCTAGTCTTGAAGCTTTGTAGAAACTATAACGTTTGTTTATTGTTGATTTCAAGAACCTAAAATAGAATTTGTTTAATAATGGTTTCAACATAGGATTGATCAACTAACCAGAGGCAAGATTAATGTCCTTACAGGTCGACTGGTACTGTTCCAACGATGATTTTTTTTAAAAGAATATTATGGTTTTGTTAACTTTTATTTATAGAATTTTAATTACAAACCTAAGAGTTATAGAAATATTTTCAAATAACGTTGTAACGAAAATGGTAACGTCCTATAAATGGGGATGTTACAATATGGTATCAAAGAGGGTTTTCGACATTGTATCACACTCTTGTCATACATCAACTTTGTCATTCTCTATGTATGTAAGTATTTATTTCAATTTATATTGATTGAATTACTCATAGTATGGTAACAAAAGTTCTTAAGAATTCTATCTCAAAGTCCTGGGAAGACCCCATTTCTTTTACTTATTAATTTTAATGATTAATAGTACAAAAAGGACGGGAGGAAGAGACGTGCACTAGCTGCTCGCAACCAAGAAGATGAACCTAACCTCACTTAATTAATAGAACAAATTTGCTGAGACTGAGGTCAGGGTTAAGCTGAGGATGAGGTTGCACCAAAGCCCAATTTGCTGGAGGTTGTAACTTAACTTCAACGACAGCTAACAGAGCAACAACAAGTTATTGATGCTCTGAGAGCTAATCAATTAGCTTTTCTTGTTGCGCCACCTGCTCCTTCTGTCGCCCCTACATTTCTTATGCGATAAGAACCTCTACTTGTTAATGGAAGAAGGTGAAACCTGATGATTTTTACGGGTTGAACAACCCTTGGGCTACCCAAGATTGGCTCAAAACCCTCGAGATCATTCTAAAACTAATAGATTGGACGAAAAATGAAAAGGTAAAGTGTTCATCCTATTGCCTAACCGAAGACGCCAGAATCTGGTGGGAAGGAGTGGAATTAAAAAGAAATGTTAACTAAATGACTTGAGCAAATTTTGAAACTGAGTTTCTTGAAGAATTCTTCCACATGAACATCACAAAGGAACACATGATGAGTTCATAGATTTCCTCCAAAGAGACTTGACCGTCTAGGAGGCAGTAAGAAAATTCAACCAGTTAGCTCGCTTATGCTGTGAGTTAGTGACTAGTGAAAAAGAAAGGGTGAAACGGATGCTCAAGATACTTCGATTAAACATAGTTTATATAATGGACAATGGGGTTAATCTATCTAAAACCACCAGAAAGTGTTTCAACGGTGCCTTATGCTCTATGCATTATATAAACAACATATATGGCAATGTTGTACAGTAGAGACAACCATAGAATGAGAACAGGAATCGAGGAAATTTTAGTGGGCAGATACCTCATTGGAACAATCAAAATTAGAAGGGGAAAATAACAACAAGAAGAAGCATTAGGGTCAGAAGAATTCAGGAGGTAAACAAGGAAGAGGGCAACTGACCAAACAAGCCAAGTTTCTGTAGTGTTCTAAATGTAGGAAGTTGCATGCAAGGGAGTGCCGTCAGGCATGGGCTAATGTTTTACTGGTGGCCAGGAAGGGCATATCTCCAAGAATTGCCCTAACAAGGTTAGCAGCAACAGCACCGACATTGAATAATCTTGTGTAATTGCATAGTATGCAAACTGCATTGGACGCAGCCCAGATAAGTCAGAGGATACTTAAGGCCCTACCGACAATAACTAATACTCGCTTCTTCACTTTAACAAAGGAGGCAGTAGCTGAGACCTCCACTGTTGTTGCTAGGTCAAATCTTTATTCTTGATCACCTTGCTAATATTTTATTCAACACAAGAACAACACACTCCTTTGTAGCAACTTCTTTCTCCAAGAAGTTGAACCGACCCTAAGATGATTTAAGGCATGTATTCTTGACGACACTACCCTCTAAGGAAGTGATGATGTCTACCTATTGGCTTTGTGTAATGCCAATAAGTACTTTTGATAGAGAGCTTGGTCTCGCGTCTATTTACGCATTTTAAACTAACCTCAAGTATAAGGTTGTCTCAAGTAATATTTTCTCGATGAATCCGAGGTCGAACCCATAAGGAAGGATTTATTTAGTTCCAGTACATGTATTATATTAACGTTTTCTTTTTATTTAAACTGAAAAATTTGAGGATTAATATTCATTATTCATAGAATGTATTTACAATATTTACACATTTTTTTTACAACATTTTTCATTTTTGGATTTTGATAATATGGAACTTTAATAACAAGAAACGCAATTAATAACTTAAGCAGAGTAACAACAATAATAACAACAATTTAAAGAAGTGAAACAGCAATAATGACAGGGCTGAGGTTCAAAGGTTCCGTTCTGACGTTTATCTTTAATATATTTTAGTTTCTCTTTTTATTTATTAGTTGGTTTAAGTATACACTATGCCATCCTATGTCGACAATAAATCAAGATTTACCAAGCATTTACTGTGCCATTCCATGTCTATAATGCAGCAAAAACACAACTTAATAAATAAGCAGCATTTCAACGTTACTTAACTAAAATAACAACCACGATAGTGAGTTAAGCATTTACCGAGCCATTCTCTGTCTACGAGTAATCAAGGTCCTCCCAAGCATTATCCGTGCCAGTCTATGTCGTCGATAAATCAAAACTGTAATTTTGGCAGAGTTCTAGCTAAGAAAATATTGAAATTCTAGGTTTTCTAAGAAAATATTTTGGCATTACAACAGCCTAGAAAACTAAGAAAAACCAAAAATATTTAAGATAGTTTTGCCAGAATTTCCCCCTCTCCCCTCAGCTAAAAAGAAAATTTAGAAAGACATAATTAATAAAATACTACTTATATTATTGAGCATAATTTTTACAACATAAACTAGAAAATATTTTACAAGAAACTAAATTAAAAACTGGAATAAAAACTAGACTATAATTACTACAACAGTATTTTTATACTACGGAAGGCTCTACGAAGGTTTTCCCAAGGCTCTCCCTAAAGGCTCCCCCGAAGGCTTCCTCAACTGAGGCAAAAACCTCAGTATTTATAGTGATTCAAGATTGCAAACGTCCATTGCTATTTAATGATCTTCACTGTTGAAAGTTGACAATTTCCAATTATGTGCTTCTTCTCTTCCTCGCGCTGCAGCTGGCCTTCTTGCTCTGAGATTTAATTTGTTTTCTTTTCCCGTGCTGAGAGCTGTTCTTCATTATGCGTATTAGCCTTTGGAATTCTGTGTGACGCAGATCATGACAGCACGGAACAGGAACGATCTGAACCGTTCAAAACGAGATCCAACGGCTGTCAAATGCGGGTAAGATGGGCCCAGGTTGGAACAGTAAAACCGAGTTTTCAGGACCGTTAGATCAGTCACGGTATTCGCATCGAATGGCTGAGAGAGAGGCTACACGTGGTCATAACCGCACGTGATCCAAGACGGTCTGAGACACTCCACTGACACGCTGCATCTTGTCTGCGCGTGTAACACACGCGCCAATTATATCTCAACACGTGGACCGCACTAGGAGATTCCGCTGACGCACCGAATGACGCGTTGACACGCGTCTCTTCCTCGGACGGCTGAGATTGATCTGGCAGTGAATCCGACGGCTCCCATGACGCCACGTGTCCTCTGCGTTTTGAATTTCAAAATTTTCAAGGATTTTTGATGCATTTGATGTCCGATTTGCTCCGTTTTGGTGTCGTTTTGCTCCGTTTTTCCTCTAGATTTCAAATCTAAAATCACAAACATACTAATATTAATTATTTTACAAACCTAATATTTATTAAAATTATTTATTTTATAATAAAACACACAAAAATAGATAAAAACTCTTAAAATTTCCAGTCTCTTGCGGTTGATCACAGATATAATTTTTATGACTTGGAAATATTTTTAAAAATTACTAAAAATATAAATAGACATATTTATAAACTTAAAACACACTACCAAACACACTAACACTCAAAATAAAATAACCGCATTACTTTTACGGCTTTGACTATTTACAGACTAGACACTTTATTTAACACACCGAAATGACTCTCAAAATTACTACAAATTCTATTAAACATAAAAACATACTAAAAACATATTTTTAAACACATTTTCACACCAAGACACAAAAATGCTTATTAACACAAAATGCTATTAATTAAAGGATTTAATGAGAAATAAAAGCGTAAACAAATGATTTAAGCCTTAGAAAATATACACTTTTACAGTCTCATCAGAGCTCTATAGAGATTTGATAGTACTCGACGTGCATGATTATGATCTTATTCTAGGGATGGATTTTCTAAGAAAATACAATGCATCTATTGAATGCCGGAAATGGAAAGTGGTCTTTGAACCTAAAGCCGAAACTTGGTTTGAGTTTGTTGGTAAACCAAAGAAGAATGCAAAGATGTTTCTCTCAATAATGGAAGCACAGAAGATGTTAACCCATCGGTGCACCAGATTTCTTGCCAATATAGTAGAGAAGAGAAAGGAAGATAGGCAGAAAATATAAGAAGTGACAGTCGTTTGTGACTATCAAGAAGTATTTCTAGATGATCTACCAGGATTGCCACCACACAGAGAAATTGAATTCAAAATTGAACTTGTCCTTGATACTGACCCGATCTCAAAAGCCTTTATCGTATGGCACTAGTTGAGCTGAAGGAACTCCAGGAACAATTGTCGGAGCTCCTTGACAAAGGATTCATCTATCCTAGTCACTTGCCTTGGGGAGCTTCAGTATTATTTGTGAAGAAAAAAGATGGTTTGAAGAGAATATGTATGGACTATCAAGAATTAAACAAGGTGACGATCAAGAAGTATTCACTATCAAGGATCAACGACTTGTCTGAGCAACCAAAGGGAGTGAAGGTCTTTTCTAAGATCAACTTGTGGTTAGATTATCATCAGCTAAGAATCAAGGAGAGTGATATACCAAAGTTTACCTTCCAAATAAGATATGGGCACTATAAGTTCGTGGTCATGCCTTTAGGTTGATGAATGCACTTGTAGCATTTATGGATTTGATGAATTAGGTGGGAATTCCTTGATAAATTTGTCATTGTATTTATTAACGACATCTTTATTTACTCGAAGTCTCTAGAGGTGTATTGCAAACATCTGAAGATTGTTTTGTAGACCCTAAAAAAGCACCAGATTTATACTAAGTTCTCGAAATGTAAATTCTGGCTTCATAGAGTAGCTTTCTTGGGCCACGTGATTTCCAAAGATAGAGTAATGGTGGATCCTACAAAGTTCAAAGTAGTTACTAACTGGAGTTGACCAAAGAACGCCGATGAGATTAAGAGTATTCTTAGTTTGGTAGGATACTACAAGTTTATAGAGGATTTCTTAAAGATTTCCTTGCCCTTAACGGCACTTACATGAAAGGGGAAAAAGTACGAATGGACCAATGACTGCTAGAAGAGTTTTCTTGAATTGAAAAGGAGATTGATGAGCGCTCCAATCTGCATCATTCTAGAAGGGGATGAGGGATTCGACATACAGTGATGCATCAAAAATAGGTCTCGATGTAGTGTCAATACAGAAAGGAAAGGTAATCACATACGCCTTGAGACAGTTCAACGATTATAAAAAGAATTACCCCATAAATGATGTAGAATAAGCAGTGATGGTCTTTGCCCTTAAGATTTTGAGGCATTATCTATGTGGAGTGTAGTGTAAGATTTAGATAGATCACCAGAGTCTGAGGTATTTCTTCACTCAAAAAGATCTTAATATGAGATAGAAGATATGGTTGGAATTGGTAAAGCACTACATTGTGAAATCCTTTACCATTTGGGAAAGGTAAACAAAGTGGCTGATACTATAAGTAGAAAGTCCTTCGTAACAGTAATGTCTATGTTTAAGATGCCTCAACCACTACAGAAGGAAATAATGGATTTTGGGATTAAGATGATTTCAAATCAATTCTCAGTCTTAACCTTGACTTCGTCACTATTCGATGACATCAAGGAGAAATAAGAAGAGGATTCGAGTATTCTATTAGATTAGACATGAGGTATAAGAAAGGAAAGGTGAAGGTTTTTGAGTGTCTAACGACGGGATTCTATTCTTCGGCAACTATTTATGCGTTCCTAATGACGAAAAATTCAAAAAGAAGATATTAGAGGAAGCTTAAGGCACGCCCTATTCGATGCATCCAAGATCCACCAAGATGTACCATGACTTGAAAGACAACTTTTGGTGGCTCGGAATGAAGAGAGATATAGCAAAGTATGTCAAGGCTTGTTTGACTTGTCAGAGGATCAAGGTAGAACATGATGAGTTCTACAACCTATTTGGATTTCAGAGTGGAAATGGGAGGACATTGCTATGGATTTTATAGTTAGATTGCCTAAGACGATAGACGGTTATGATGCAATTTGGGTGATTATTGATAGATTGACTAAGTCCATGTATTTCTTGGTAATCAAGGTGATGTATTCAATGGAATAGTTAGCTTTGCAGTATGTTAAATACATTGTCAGACTTTATGGAGTTCCTAAGACAATCATTTCTAACAAAGATAGCTGATTCACTTCTCACTTCTAGGAGTGTGTTCAGTTAGCCATGGGAACCAAGTTATAGTTTAGTACAATCTTCCATCCTCATATGGACGGACTGACGAAAAGAATGAAACAGACTCTAGAAGATATGCTTTGAGCCTGTGCCTTAGATTTTAAAGGAAATTGGTGCAAATATTTTTGTTTAGCAGAATTCACTTACAACAATAGCTACTAGGCAACGATCGGGATGGCACATTACGAGGCATAGGAGACAATATAAATCACCTATCAATTGACACAAGGCTAGGAAAGAAAAGAGATGGAATTAGAATTGAGGCATAAGACAGGCGTTATCGATGAGACAACTGAGGCTGTGAAAACCATCTGTTAGAGGATTGAGGAGGCCCAAAGCGGACAAATGAACTATGGATGTCTAATGTAGACCATTAAAATTCAAAGTTGATGACTTGGTATTTATTGAAGTAGCACTAAGGAAAGGAATCATGAGGTTTGAAAAGAAAAGAAAGCTCAGTCTGCGTTATGTAGGACCTTATATGATCTCCAAGAGAATTGCCAAGGTAGCCTATGAGCTGGATCTACTACAGGAAATGTTTGCCGTGCACAATGTTTTTCATATATCTATACTTGAGAAGTATGTGCTTGATTCGATGCATATCATCCAATCGCAGACGATACAAGTTCTAGAAGACTTGAGCTACAAAGAGAAGCCTGTATAAATTGTTGATTGAGAAGAAGAAAAGTTGAGAAACATAGAAATATCACTAGTTGAAGTAAATTGGCACAATCATGATGTTAAAGAGGCAACTTGAGAACGTGAGGAAGATATGAGGATGAAATATGAGGAAGATAGTTTTATAAGATACAAGGGATTGTAACGCCAGCTATATTGATGTTATAGAATTTCATTAAATTAACGAAACCTTAATTATTTATCATGAACTTATGGTGCCACTTATTTTTTTTAGTGATTAAATAGGTGACCATGACGGGGACTCAGAATCTAAAGACAAGTTCATGCCAAAGAAAGGAATTTAATATTATGAATATGATCCTAGAAATTATTATGATGACGTGATTATAATTGATTATTATGATGATTTATTTTAATTCGATAGATGTTTTTATTAAATAAAATTTGTATTTATGGGTTTTATTAAGGAGATATTAGGAGGTAGGTGTTGAACGAATGTTGCCATGAACAAGTCCACATGCAGTTTAAAAAAAAAAACTTATTTTTCCATGACAGTAAATTCCAACCCCATTTTGGACCTTTAACGTCTAAAATTAATTCTTTCTTCTTCCACAAGCTTTCAAAAAGCCACTCATTTGCACAAATCCGATATTGGAATGAGAACCTATGGCTTGTACACTATCTGGATACCGGGCACTAATCTACCAGATGAGCAAGGGATGCTTATCATGAAAATTTGTCAAGTTCCTTTATCTTTCTCATATGTTCTTGAGCTAACCTTATGCTTATTAATAACTGTAAACCTCCTCCCAATCACATTGATTTCATGCTTTAAATCCCTTGTTTGATTTGTTAGTTAAGAAAAATCTTTATTGGATTAATAAATCCCTTCATCTCACTTTCACACTGATTCCTGCCCTCACTCTCTCATTCCCTTTTGATTTTTGTTGTCTGCTATTCAAGCCTGAAGAACCCTATCTTTAGCTTAAAAAAAATTGTCTTATTGCCCCACCGAAGCTAGCTAAATGGCATGATGCATGATGCAGTACTCTTCTTATCAATTGTTGAGGATATATATACATACAAGTGAATGTATTTACGTTGGTAATGGGCTTTGCAATGTGTATAAATGTAAACACATAGATGAGGTGGTCATCATAATATGATGTTATGACGATTTGTTTTATTGGCAATTCTCATCTTGGTTAGGGTTCTTGTTGGTTTTTGTTAGTATTTATATATGTAGATGTTTGTATGCATATATATAAGTATACATATATATATATATATATATATATATATGCATGGGCTTTATTGATAATCTCATACGTAGATATATGTGTGTGTATATATATATACATATATATGAGTGTTTGTTCTCGTATGAGATGAGGTCTTGATGGTTATTATATTATTTGGATTAGAATATAAACGTGATGCTAAGTGATGACTTTGTTGTGAGATTATGATTGGTACTCATACTATTATTCATTGCTTGTGATTTTGGAATTTGTTATAATGTTAGGGTCTCTAGGATTTAGGATTTTCTTACGTGTGATTAATTGTTGTTTGTTAAGTATCTAGAGACATGGTAGGTGCTGTATACTGATGTTTTAATGGATTATAATTGGGCTATGGTTGCTGTTTGTGGAGCGTTGGGGGTTTTCATAAATTTACAAACTCGGATTGGTCGTGTTGAGAATTTCAAACACCACTGATTAGTTTTCAGACGCGATTTTGAATGCCTGATGTTGAAACTAGGCATATAATATATCTTTGGAAAGCTACGGATGTCTAGTTTCTAATGCTACTGATTTTTTGTTATTTGGATATCGGTACAATTTTATATGGATTTTTGAATGGGCAAAGGTCAAGCTGCCAGTTTATGAAACTTCTTTTGTTGTTGATTTTGTTGTAGCATACGTTCTTTTTACATTGTTTATGATGATGTGATGATATGAGGTCATAATATGATGTTTCTGATGATGTTATAAATTATAAAACTTGGCATGAACCATCTTCAAGGCAAGTACATCGAGGGTCCCTATCGTCACGTCACCTTACATTAAAAAATTTAGTAAGTTGGTAAAGTGTTAGTGCATCTCTCACATGCGAAATGAGTAACTTTATATATATATATATGTTCTAATGCCATGAATGGTTGAGTCAATGACAGATTAGTAAGAAAGAATAATGATGATGGTAATGATATTTTATGTCTCTTGCTATGGATAAATTTATTTAAAGTTATGAATGAATAAGAAATGTATAAAGGAATTTTAAAGAGAAGTGTACCCAAATAAAAGTTGCCCATTAACAGTACGAGATGAAGGTTGCCCTAAAAGATGGTAGCCAGGACAAAGATTGCCTGTTAAGTTATGTTGCTTCAATAGGATTTGATGGCTAGCTATCCTAAGTTCTATCGGAGTTGTACATATTGGTACAATGCCAAGGCCCCTAAGATGCAAAATTTGATAATATAAAAGTATATGAAAAATTATCACTATAATTATGTGTGAAACACGTAGAATACGTTTAACGCATTATTTGTAAGAATTGTGATGCCGCTTACTAAGCGTTTGCTTATTAGTTTATTCTCTCATATCACAAATAAGGGAAAAAGAATTATATAAGCATAGAGAATGGCGGCATGGATGCAAGACGATGGTGGTAACAGAACCTCAAAACAAATTATTCGTTAAAAGAATTTCCTAATGATTGAGAGCATTCTTATTTTTTTAACTATTATGAGTTCTATATTTTCTTATCCTAAAGCTTTGTAGAGACTATAACATTTGTTTATTGTTGATTTCGAGAACTTAAAATGGAATTTGTTTAATAAAGGTATCAAAACAAGACCGCTCGACCGGAGGTAGGATCTATATTCTTGCCGGTCGATTGGTGCTGTTCCAACGATCACTTTTTTAAAGAATATTTTGGTTTTGTTAACTTTTATTTACAGAATTTTAATTACAAACGTAAGAGTTACAGAAATATTTTCAAATAACATTACGTGACAGAAATGGTAATGTCCCGTAGGGAAGTGTTATACCTCTGAACCATCGCCTCTGTTTACTCCTATTTCGACTGGTGTATCCATCGTCTCTCTCAATCTAGTGTTAGTTTTAAAGGTGCTTTGATACCATAAAAGCCAACACGGAAAAAAGTCCATAAAAATACAATGTTGGAAAAAAAATATATTTATATATCTTTGTATTATGTATTGAACAACTACATAGACTGGTATATGTGCAGACTCAAGAACGTAAACTAAACAAGAAAGAAAAAACAAAAAACAAAAAACGTAACAAGCTTAACTATTCTCCTAGAATATAGGACATAACAGAACCTTCTAATCAATACTAATTTACTCAAACAAAAACAATCAGACACATCGATGGTAAGTGGATTGAGATTGTAGAGACATCCATATCAGAAGGAGAAGAGGAACTAGAAGAAGTATCTGAAGAAATTGAAGCAATGATTATGAGGGTGAATCTCTTTGTAGTAAACAGAAAATATATCAATAGCATTCGGGGACCTTTACCCAATCTAATACCATATTGAGGGTCCCCAGTACCGATTGGCAAGCTCAGATAGAATAGCAAGCCATAACATCTGCGACCAAGGTAAGCCCTAGGCAGCCCTCTTGGCCTTGGTGGGCACTTTATGGTTTTAGAGGTTAATGCCTGCTATTTTCCAATGCTACATCAATCTATACTAGTGAAAACAAACTCAAAGATCAATTTATTGTGGATCCTCCATTATATTTCTACCTAACTACTTGAGATTCTCGTAAAGAAGTATAAAGAGAGCATATTTCTTGAACTTCAATGGGTTTTTTATTTAAAACTTTCTTCAATAATTTCTTACAGAGGATGGAGGCCTTCATATGGTCCTCATAGCATACAAACTAACAAAGACTAAAGGCAAAGGAATCTCTTTTTTACAAAACAAAAGACGAAAGTGACTAAAGGGGAATGATTCTTTTTTAAAAACAACAACCAAAGCAAACAATTTCCAAATAGGCTCATGATTCGCGCTCTAGTTCATTGCATCAAGCTCATATTCTTCTAACAATTGAGGACTTTCATGCCATGTGCTCTTTTATGCTTTGATAGTTTTCTTTTGAGGACTAGAGTTGGTACTTGACCAATCCTTCCACATGTGTTGACACTTGAGAGTCTAAAAGGTCATATGGTGCTTGAGAATCTTGAAACAACGAATTATACAAATTTTATGTTGTCTTTTTTGGGTAAATGTTGATGCCGATGCTGAGTCGGATATCATTTTTTTAGAATATTGATGAGCCATGTGATAAGTTAGGTCTTTTTTGAGCTGCTAAGAACATTCTAGAGGGAATTGTTCTTAAGGTGCATCATCTTTTGCATGTGGAAAATTTTGATCAAGGATTATTTCATTCTTGAGAAATAGTGTCTTTTGTAATTCCCTTTAATTTGAATGATCCAGAGGGAAAATTGGGTATTACGCAAAAATCACAGAAAAATATAAGTTCATGCTTTCAAAACAAAAAATGATCATAGGCTAGCCCAAAATAGAATTCTAGGGAATAAAACTATATGATGGTTAGTATGAAGCCCAATCACATACAGTCTGATAACTTCTAAAGTTCCTAGAAACACATATCACTAAAATCCAAACTCAATAATTTTTTGGGAATCACTACTTGAGAGACTTTGCAATAAATCTTTCCAGATATACCAGTGCACTAAGCGACATGCTGAAAAAGACTCCACCTTGGTCACAAGATTAAACTCTAGTAGTCAAAAAGCCTAAAGAAATAATGCAAAGCCTACCACCACTACATATCCCCTATGGTGGAAAAAGAATCCTACAAACATCAGCTAGCAATAAGCATTGGGGTGCAGTGTTGGTGGAAGAAGATGATAAAAGGAAAAGAAAAACTTGTGGCTATAAAAGTGGTGGCAGCTTTGAAGATTCTTAGTTACATCACCGCTCAACGTTCAAAGAATTGCTTGCTGTAAAGATAGGAATAATGAAGTTTGAGTTCCACTTAGTTGGTCATCATTTTTTGGTTGTAACAGACTTTGTAGCATTTAAGGGAACGATCACGTTCAAATAGAACAAATTAATGAATGCCCAGCAACAAAATTGGCCGTGTGGTTTTCCCAGTATTCATTTGAGGTAAAGCATGTTAAAGGAATGCAAAATCTGATCCCAGATCTGCTATCCAGACCATCCCATGGCACCATTATATGATCATTGGTATAGCCTCAAAACCCATCCCTCTCACATACACAATGGCTTTACAATTAAGCCCTCCAAGAATTCCTTACAACTAAGCCCTCCAAGAATTCCTTACAACTTTCCCAAAGACGCTCCTAAGATTATCAAGAGCAGGTCTCCTAAATAAAAAGCTGTAAAAAGAGCATTGGCCCTTCAAATCTTCCCTCCTCAAAAAGTTAGGAAAACCAATATCCTAATTAATTGATATCCAACTCAACATCAGCATCAGCATCAGCATCTACCCAAGAAGACAATACAAATTTCCACAACTCTTAGTAACCATATGACTTTTCAGACTCTTAAGCATCAGATACTGACATGTGGAAGGATTGGTTCAATACAAACTCTAGTCCTCAAAAGAAAACAATCAAAAAAGAAAAGAGTACGTGAGATGAAATCCTCGACTTGTTGGAAAAATATAAGCTGGATGCAATGAACCTAAGCCCGAGTCATGAACCTATATATAAATAGCTTGCTTTGTTGATTGTCGCTTTGTAAAAAAGAGATTCCTTTTCTGTCTTTTGCTTTGTAAAAAGGAGATTCCTTGTCTTTTAGTCTTTGTCAGTTTGTACTCCAGGAAGACTATACAAGGGCTTCCATCCTCCAGTAAGAAATCATCGAAGAAGTTCCAAATTAAAAACCGTTTGAAGTTTCAAAAATATGCTCTCTCTATAAACCTCTCTCTGAGAATCTCAAGTAGTTGGACGATTTTAACAGATTGATGATTGAGCCTGTTTTCACTAGCGTATGTGGATATAACATTAGAAAATAGCAAGCATTAATCTCTAAAACCGTAAAATGCCTACCAAGGCAGGGGGGGTCCAGGGCTTACCTTGGTCATAGAAGTTATAGCTTGCCATTCTATTTGGGTTTACCAATCTATACTATGGACCCTCAATATGAGTCATGGAGCATAATAAGTGTTCAAGATTGCTTCTTTTCTTTTCTTTTTTTATTTTTATTTTTTTTAAGAAAAAAAAAGGACAAGACAAGCTTGATGGCACGAAAAACATTGTTCTAACATATATGAAGCTTTAGTGCCTGAAGTGGAAATACGTGTTTTCTTCATGGATTATTTTTTAAAATTGGACTTGGTGATCAATGATGCAAACTAAAGAGTCCTGTTCACGACAGTGCAATTGTGTGAGTTTTGTTTTTGTTAACTATTTTGCCAAAAAAAAAAAAAAAATACTTGTCGCATAAACATATTTAGACTTTATTTAAATACTTTAAACATAAGATCTGATAATTCTATCATGTAAAAGGAACCAAGGATGCAGAAGTAACTCGCATCTTGCTCTCTTTGGGCTTTCACTTCCTTATGTTTCACTGTGGGATCTTAAAAAGCCCTGCCTCTCCAGAACATGTACCAAGGAGTATACTATACAATACATAGAGAAATATGCATCGTACCTAAACCGCTGCTTTCCCTTCACACATATCGCAGATTGTATACCCAAGGCCTTCACAATATGGACATTTTGCACCCTCATCCACCCATTCCAAGAACTGCACAGTTGAACTGAAAATATAAGAACTAATTCCGTGATAGTGAATCAAATATGATTTCAGATCTCTGTATTGTAAGCACAATATTCACCTGGGGTTCAACATTTGCTTCTCCTGTTCCGTCGCATTCTGCAATAAAGAAAAAGGTTTCATGTTCAATTATGACTTTTGTACTAGTAACCTATTGAAGACTATGAAGATGTTATTGCATTAGGATCACTTGCAAGAAGATCATATTCAAAGGCAATTTCTTCATCTTTGTCAAATTCCGCAAATAAGAAAGGACTAGTACCTGTACACATTAATCGACCCTCCCCGCGGCAAGCATGGCACTTGGTTGTGGTTTCCTTAGTGTTACTCTTGCTCTGATCACCGGCTTTTTTGTCACTAGCAACAAGTCTAGAAGGTTCTTCCCATCGGTTTTCTCCTAGAAGAAAAACACGATGTTTGGATACCTCTACTCCTGTAACGCCTTCATCTCTCACAACTTTTTGCTGAACGTTTGAAATCTCAGTTACCGATGAAATTGCAGATCCGTTTGCCCCTTCCTGAATAACACCAGAACTCAAGTGATGTTTGTAGAAGAAACGTAATGCTTCCGTTTCGAAAACATAATAAAATGGTAAAACTAAAGAGTTAATTACAATAATAGTTGCAGACCTCGCCTAACTATAAAAATAAGTTCATACCTTGCCTCCAATGTTTAGGTCGATAGTTCAAACTCTCTCCCAGTCCCAAAAAAAAAAAAAAGTAATTACAACAAAGCTTGCTTATACTGTGCATTTAGACACTCACAATCAAGAATATGGAATCTAAAATTGAATAATTCCTAGAAGCAAGCAATCAGTCTAATTTTACACTAGCACCTTATTTTTCTTCCTGTCAACTGGAAAGATCATTAACTTTATAACTTTAACAGTGAAATGAAATATGTTCTGGTAGTAATTGTATTTGATGTTTAAAAACCCCAGGTGAGGCTTATAGCAAGTCCCTGTCTCCGATTTAAGAAGCTTATTGTATGCCCTAAGGCAATTATGCGATATCTACTTGACTATGGTTGAAGTTAAAACCACTAACCAATTCAACTAAACATAAATATCAAAACTAAAATCGCGATAGAAAATATCCTTGGAAGACACTGCTGTTTGGACAGAGTTACAGACCTTTGGTTCTGCATTCAAATTGGAGCTAACACCCTGTATTTGCTCCATGAATAATCTCTCCAGAAGTTCTTCACTCATCATTCCATCTTCCGGTGCACCTAAGCTGGCCTGTCACACACAATACTATTTACAAATCAACCCTATTTCATCTGACATTTTTTGGGCATTATTTTACACAGACACAATTCTCAAAATATTTATTCTTCTGTTTATTAAAGGGCACATTAAAAATAAAATAAAATAAAAGAAAAAGTTTGCAACTCACTTGCCAAGTCTTCACAGCACGCTCAGTCCCAGTTGAGAAGCTAGAATATTCAATGTCTTCCTCACCCGAGTAAAATCCTAATTTTTCCAACGCTTCCTGCCATATATTCATATTTTTAGAAAAATCTCAACATCCAAATTCAGAAATCAATAATTTAAGTAATATTAATTGCATAAACCCTAAATCCTTTCATCAAAGGTCACTCAAAATTCTGCTCTTTTTTCTTTTTGTCTATATGAATATACACATGAAAAATGGTTACTAAGAAAGCTATTTAAAAAAAAAAAAAAAAAAACTCGCCTTTCAAATTTGATTTCAGATTGCAAGAGCAGACCTGCATAGCTCGAACTTCTTCTCCTTCCGATCCCATCCTCAGAGCATTCCTCTTCTTCCTGGCCTGCTTCACCACCTTCCCATCCGAAAACTTTACCACTTTCTCCTCCACCACCACCACCTCCTTTTCACTCTCCTCATCTTCCTTGCTCTTCTTCTTTTTCTTTTCGTCTTCCTCCAAAACCATCGGAGTCGCGGCCGACCCGCTCTCGGCGATCAAGTTCTCGTCCTTCAGAGCCTGAACCAGAGCGGCAACGCTTGCGACGGTCTCGGAGCCTTCCATGGCCTGAATCCGGAGCTCGAGCTCGGAGATCCGGCGGAGGAGCGACTCACGCTCGCGGAGCCACCGCTGCTCTTCACGAAGCCACCGTTGCTCCTCACGAAGCCACCGTTGCTCCTCGCGGAGCCAGAGGGCCTCTTGGCGGTCGAATTGGGAGGCGTCGGAGACGAAGCAGACTAGGGATTTGAAGCCGAGAGAGCGAGATGAGGATGGAAACGCTGGGGAGGAATAAAGAGTTTGAGGTCTGTGGTGAATTGGAGGATTGAGAAAGAGAGGGAGAGAAGAAGAAGAAGACATTTTTGATGGATTTTTTGTTTTTTTTTGGGAGATTTCTCAGAGGCTTGTTCGTGTGTCTGCGTTTAGAAGAAGAAGATATTTTGTGTTTGTTTGGTGGGAAATTTGAACCGCACGTTTGCGGTGCACAGGTGGCGGGAACGTAATCTGATGGGCTGACGTGGCCTCTAGGATGAAATAAAAAATGATTTTTCCTAAATATATTTCAAATTATGTTGAGACTGTTTCGTTCAAACTTAATTATAAATAATATAAAGCTCTCACATGTTATAATAATAATAAAAAAAATTATTATAATATAAAGTTCTTATATACTATAATAAAAATGATTCTAACCAACGGTTTTCACACTCTTTTAAACACCAAAGTTGATTTTTAAAGGGACATGTTTTGCAATTGCAATTTTAATTTTGCAGCCCATTTGTCGCAAATCACTCAAACTACTACTCTCGTTCATAGCAGCCTATAATATTAATAGCAAGGGAAGGCTGACGTTACCTTGGCTGTTTTTGGGAGTCTAATTCAAACTATTTTTATTACAATTTTTTTTTTATAAAATCTAAATTGTTATAAAGTTTTTAAATATTATTAAATTAAATTGAGTTTCCAAGGTCCTAGTAATTTTAGAAGTGTCCCTTTACTATTGATCTTATAAAAACTTCACCCCTCTTTTTTGTCTTTCTTTTTTTAACTGATCGTTATACATTCTCAGCTGCATAAAAGTGTTCACAGGACTAATTCTATCAAAATTATGTCTATAAATTGAAAAGCAAACATGGCGTGTTCAATATAAGTTAATGAAGGATGATTTGATGAAATTGACTTATTCAAATTTCCCTTTTAAACCCTAATTAAACCCGTAAAAAATTATTAAAAACAAGTAAAAAATGGACAAATGACCCATTTTTTATTATCTTTTTAAATTAATGACTGAAATTTTAAAAAATTAGAGAAATGGTCGAACTTTTTAAAAATTAAAAAAATTACTTTTTTTATAACAATACATCATTGATAAACACCGGTATATGTCATTAATTTACATCATATATTAACCTTACTACATCAGTTATTAACTATAGTTATCAATAATAAATGGGTTTATCATTAATCTGTTAATGATTATCATCAAAAACCATCAAATTATTGAGTAAATAGATCAAGTTAATGATGATAAACAATAAACTAGTACATCATTAATATACTGCTTGCATTTCATTGATATAAAAGAAGATCATTTTTCAAATTTTCCATAACTTAAGTTATTTACTTAAAAGTTATAAAAAAATACCATTCACTCCCTAATCCCTAAAAAATTTCTGAGGAAAAAGGAATTTAAAAAAAAAAATTGTAACATTCCCTTAGACCACTCTACGGCGGAGAGGGGACTTGCGTTGTCGTCTGTGACTAATTATGCTTGCATGCTGAAGATGCTTTGTGTAGGCGCTTAAACACAGTTGAAGTACACGAAAATGTACCTAATACTGTGTTTTAGCTGGTAACAGTGTGTTTGGGATCTTTGATTTTTGGTTCAAATCAAGTTTGCTATAGTGTTTATTTCTCACAAATTTAAAATTGCTATAATATTTTTTTTGGTTCAAACTCACCTTCCATTATTTTCTCCCTTTATTAGAAACTTTGCATGCTTTTGGATTAAGATCACTTGGAATCACTTGGGTCAAGAATACGTTCTCCCGCCGAAGCTAATACGTCCTAGAGATGGTAATATTTGCCATCGTCCTGGTCATTTTGATTTTTCATTTCTTTTCTGTTTGATTTTCTATGGAGGTACAGACCAAAAAAAAAAAAAAAAACCTACAACAGCAACCCCAAAAAACTTGACGTGTTAAATGGTTTGTTTCATTTACGCAAGTTCGGATAGTTTGAATGTGATATCCGGTCTCCTTTGATCAAAAAATCCTGATCTTTGCATATTATTTCTACAGGTCATTTTACCAGCAATGAAGGATCTCTCTTTGGAATTAATTGACTCACAGAAGTGGAAGAACTCCATGCTTGTCAATCTCTTTTTCTTATCATGTCAAATGTACTCGAAAGTATGAACTTTGAACCTCTGCAAAGTCTACCAGAAGAAGTGCAAAAATTTGATGCCTTTGAATAGAAAAATAGAATTTTGGGGAATGATGAGTGCAATGGTAGGGAGCTAAAATCGTGCATTATAAACTAGTTTGTTACAATATGTATTGTTGATGACCTCGAATGGCTCAACACCACGTATGACTAATCACGATGGTCGGACTATTTGCCAGGCCTCCTGGTGGTCTAGTTTGCTCGAACCTGCACGATAAGAGAACACTTCAGAGTGAAAGGGACATCAATGTAATACTTGTGAAGGACACTTCAACGCTCAAATCAAGTAGCTGATCAAGGCAAGCTAGGTGGAGAGGTAGGGCCTAGGCAAGAGAGTCCACTTATTTTTTGGGTGGAGTTAATGCTCTTATTTATAGTATTTAGTTTGGACTGGGTGTGAGGAGGGTTTGACCCTAGACCTGGGTGTGTGGTTGTATGGAGCCTAGATGGCTGGTGATAGGTGTCACGATCTTTTGATAAGGAGGATATCCCAATAGAGGGCTGCGATGGTGCTACGTGGTGGTCTTCGGGTATTTCTCACTCTTGTTTGTGGAAGTGTTAATGCGTCATGCAAAATTAGGATTCGACCGACCCGATAGTTCTACGAGGGATCTTGTCCATAATAATATTGGCCTGGTTGGACATACTTCTACTTGAAAAATAACGGTGGCCAGCAAGAGAATGACAGAGGCAATTGTTTGAAGAACGGGAAAGTGCTCAGCGCACCACCCCAAAGACGATGTTCAGCACATGGTTTCGAGAACAACCCCAACAATTGCACCCTAGTGTGGCAGGTCGGGTACCGAGTTGGTCGCACACTTGTCCGAGACGCTCGGGTGGTTTTTAGACTTGTTCTCCTTTGAACAAAGTTTGATGCTACTCAGGAGAGCACGCAGGTATAATCTCTAAGATGTGCTGACATTATCAGCCATTCAATGAATTTTGATTGGCTGTTTACTTGACAGGTACAATGATGGTGCCCTATTGATTTTTGTGCATGGGTTTGTCTATAAGTAGGACCCCCTCCTTTGTTCATTTTCCACCTATTGTTTGAGAGCGAGATCACTCATTGCTGAGGGGCTACTAAGAAGACAATTCCTAAGGAGACTATTTATGCACTTTGTTCGAAAACTTAACACAACTGTGTCTTAGAAGATAATTCTAAACGCTTTACCATGAGCGATTTATCAAACTCGCAAAATGCATCATTCGAGTAGGCTCCTGGGTCTTCGAGCTTTAGTAGCTCAAAAGTAGAGTCGAGAAGATCAAGGTCGGTCGGGGGATTAAGTTTGATGTTGTGGAGGTCATGCCCAAGAATGTTCTCCCTCAGTTCCCATAAAGCGACCCCTGATCCATAGCTTTGCTCGACATCTCGCTTGGGAAGGTGCTATACACCTTGTAGATATTTTCTTAGGGAAACAAACCATTATCCCTAACCAGGAGTTCTTGGACCTCCTAGATGGGGTCCTTGTTGGAAACAAAGTGCGCAGCAGAATTTTAAAATTTTTTCATCAGAGTATTTTCCAAAACATAAGTTTGACATGTTATATGTATAAATTAAACAGATCTTACTAACCTCAGTGTGCCGAAGAACCTCCGCGACCTATGTAGAGAAGTAACGTTCCAGAAGAGCTTCAACCAACTAGTCTTCTTTGCTATTCTCTATCCACAACCGGAGTGAGTGTGGGCTCACACGTACAGCTCTTCCACCGGTGACTCTCCTTCCAACCAACAGAGAGAACCCAAAGCTAGTGTTCGTGATTTGTAAACAAAAGCTCTCAAGGAGTTTTCAGATGCTCACTAGAAGAGTATCACTCTTAATCTCTCAAATTGATCTGAGTAAATCATTAGACTCACTCTCTTTTTATGCCTATTGGTCCTAGGGTCAGTCCATATCAGATTTGGTCTCAAAAAATCGAAACAGAATCAAGTTCGGATCAATATCTGATAAGATACATGTGAAAACGCGTAATCTTATCTGCGCTGATAGGTAGGCCGAACTGTCTGATAGGCAGGCCGAACAGGCCAGTTCGACAGGCCGAACACGTCATCCGGCAGGCCGAACTGCCGAGAAAAAATCTCCGCGAATCTTTTATTTTCCACCCGAGATTCTAAAGGATAAAGTCTCAGTTTTGATTCAAATAGCCCAATAGAAAAGATATCTGATCCAAACAAACTTCATCAAGATAATCTCTAAGAAAATAAATCAATTCACAATAATTCTACAAGTTTATCTTGTTCTAATTGTCCAAAATTAAAACAACCGATAAACAGACAAGAATTATTCGAACGCAATAATTAAATAGGTTCATCTTGAACTAATTTCTTACATAATTAATTCAACCGATAAACAGACATGAATTATTTGATTCTTATAAATTTTAAACTAATCTGATAAATCCGACATAAGTCACCAATTATTGAAAAAGCACGCCGTGTCGTTACAGGATTTTGTGAGCTAGCAAAGGGGACCAAAATGGACCTATAAAGTTCAAGCTCATGATAATTATGAAACCCAATATCCTAGATATACATTTCACAATTATCAACTCCAACGCTACTCCACTAAAAGCTTGGAGCTGCACTCTCGAACTTTATAGAATTACGAAGCTCGTGTAGCTAAGTCTCCATGATATATCATAGTGTATCGCATCCCCATATGATCATCCATAATCGGCTTAAGGACAAGTTCTGTCTTACATTCCCGATTATTTTTATCTTACGTTCCATTGTCTCACCATTAGAAAACTTACCATCCAAAGATAGTCTACCATTCGGTTACACCTATGTATCCAAATGGTTAAACGCTCCAGTTTTTCAATTACAGGACAACGCATATAAGAGGATATCATTACTCCTAAAGAGGAGCTATAGATTCTATATCTATGAATAACAAGTCTACGCTACCAAGAGTCATGCCTCCAACGTACCGGCATGCATGCCACTATAGAGATGTGGGAGTCATCCATTGGTACATCAAAAGACACAAGTCGAGACAACGGGCCCATTATTCATCTCAGGATTAAGATACAATACAAATGATTGTCTAAAGTGAATCGATTTGCCAAGACAGAATTATTAATCCAAATCAATTCACTTTATGTCCCGATCCAACACATCGTCACCTATGACAACGTGCCAATGGTTCTATTCACGGAGTCCAACTCCGATGGCCAAGACAAACCATCTCCCAAAAGGGATATAGACAACATAACAATCTTTACATGAATAAAGCGCCAAACTTTATTCTCTCGATTGCGGATCATATGTTTTAGACCATCACCCTAAGAATTGCGTCTTCCGCATAATCATCACATCATATGCCCAATTCTTAAGGTTTAGACTGACAGTCTCAGACTACTGTTTGCTTATCATACATTCAACAAATATGAACGTAAAAAGGACAATATTTGGTATATATAAATGAATAAATTCTTTATTGATAAAAATGTCTCCAAAAGCGTATTACATTTTTAATCCTTAGAGCATACATGTCCAACAATCTCCCACTTGCACTAAGTGAGTAAATACTGCAAATTTTGCATCCCCATAGCTTCCACATGCCTCTCGAAGACTCTCCCAGTAAGTGTCTTCGTGAATGGATCAGCTAAATTGTCCTCTGACACGATCTTGCACACCGTGACATGCCCGCTCTCAACGAAGTCCTTTATCACATGATACTTCCGATCAATATGCTTACTCTTCTTGTGAAATCTTGGTTCCTTAGCATTAGCTACTGCCGCACTGTTATCATAGTACAGTGATACCGCCTTATCCATACTAGGAACTACCTCAAGATCCCCAAGGAACTTGCGGAGCCACACTGCTTCTTTCGAAGCATCACTAGCCGCCACATACTCAGCCTCCATCGTTGAATCCAAAGTGCAATCTTGCTTCGCACTTCTCCAACTGATGGCATCGCCACCTAGAGTAAACACAAACCCTAAAGTCGATTTCCTAGAATCCAGACAGGATTGAAAATCCGAATCAGTGTATCCTAGAGGAGTCAAGTCCTCACCCGAATACACAAGCATATACCCTTGAGTCCTTCTCAGGTACTTGAAAATATGCTTTACCGCAATCCAATGGTTCGGTCCTGGATCCGCCTGAAATCGACTCACTATCCCGACCGCATAGCTAATATCTGGTCGAGTGCAAAGCATGGCATACATGAGACTACCCACTATCGAAGCATAAGGCACCTTCTTCATGTATTCTCTTTCTTCATAAGACTTTGGAGAGTCTTTCTTAGAAAGAGTAATTCCAGACCTAGATGGTTGCCCACCTTTCTTGGAATCCTGCATTGCAAACCTCCTGAGAATTTTATCTATGTAGCTGGCCTGTGACAAAGCTATCATTTTGTTCTTCCTATCCCGAAAGATCTGGATACCGAGAACAAAATTAGCCTCACCCAAGTCCTTCATGTCAAACTGCTTGGTCAACCATAATTTGACCGATGACAACGCCCCAACGTCATTGCCAATTAGCAGAATGTCATCTACATAGAGTAGTAGAAAAACCACATTCCCATCCTTTATGTGTTTGTAAACACATGGTTCATCCACATTTTGTGAGAACCCATAAGTCTTGATCACTTGATCAAATCTTATGTTCCAAGAACGAGAAGCCTGCTTAAGTCCATAAATTGACTTTAGCAGCTTACAAACCTTACCCTCTTGACCCGCGACCTTGAACCCGTCTAGTTGTTCCATATAAATGGACTCATCAAGATAGCCATTCAGAAAAGCCGTCTTGACATCCATCTGCCAAATCTCGTAGTCGAGAGCGGCAGCTATGGACAAGAGAATCCGGATGGACTTAAGCATGGCTACAGGCGAAAAGGTTTCCTCATAATCGATTCCTTCCTTTTGCGTATAACACTTGGCTACCAGTCTAGCCTTAAAGGTTTCGACCTTTCCATCCACTCCTCTTTTCCTCTTGTAGATCCACTTACACCCTATGGGTTTTACCCCTTCGGGAAGATCCACAAGCTCCCAGACCCGATTAGTCTCCATAGACTTCATCTCTATGTTCATGGCCTCTGTCCAGAGTCTTGAATCAACATCCTCCATGGCTTCTGCGTAAGTATAAGGATCCCTGTCATGTTCATCCGGTTCAGCCAAAAAGACTTCCCCATTAAACATATACCTTTCAGGTTGACGCCCGATCCTCCCACTACGCCGAAGCCCCTGAGGTTGTTCAGGTTTGTTTGGTTTTTCTACACTGATTAGAATGGTTTCATTCGGAACCTCCGGAGTAAACAGATCACCCCTCAACTCCTCAAGCACCACTTTGCTTCGAGGTTTAAAGTCGTTCATGTAACTCTCCTCAAGGAAAGTTGCATTAGTTGAAACCATGACTTTATTTTCCTTTGGGTTATAAAAATAACCCCCTTTAGTCCCTTTTGGATATCCTACAAACACGCAAACTTCTGAACGTGCTTCCAACTTATTCGGATCCTTAAACAGGACATGAGCTGGACATCCCCATATTCGAATATGGTTTAAGGATGTCTTCCGTCTTGTCCACAACTCGTGAGGAGTTTTAGGGACCGATTTTGAAGGCACATTGTTCAAAAGATAACATGTGGTTTGTAGTGCATATCCCCAAAAGGATAAAGGCAATGATGAATAACTCATCATGGACCGAATCATGTCCAACAAAGTCCTATTCCTTCTCTCCGCTACGCCATTCTGCTGCGGAGTGCCCGGCGCAGTCAAATGGGATAAAATCCCATTCTCTAACAAGTGTCCCAAGAACTCTTCAGAAAGGTATTCCCCACCTCGATCAGATCGAAGTGCCTTTATGGGTTTACCCAATTGTTTTTCCACTTCAGCTCGAAACTCCTTGAACTTATCATAAGTTTTGCTTTTGTGGTGCATTAGGTACACATACCTATATCTTGAGTGATCGTCAATGAAAGTGACGAAGTACTCATACCTTCCTCGTGCCCGGATGTTCATCGGTCCGCAAACATCACTATGCATAAGTTCTAGAACCCCTTCGGCCCTATTGCCCTTAGACCCGTATGGTCTTTTGGTCATTTTACCCTCCAAACAAGACACACATTGAGGTATAGATTCCACCTTTAAGTGACTTAAAGGTCCATCCCTTACAACCTTTGAATCCTATTCAGGTTAATATGGCCAAGGCGCAAATGCCAAAGATAAGTCTTATTAGAGTGAGAAGTTTTAAGTCTTTTTGAGTCATTATCATTTATCTCAGCATTAAGCAATAAGTCCATCTTATGTTTGATAAAATATAGATTATTTTGCATCCATCCAGAACAGATAAAAGATTTATTTTTACGAATCACCACTTTTTCATTAAAAGATACCACGTAGGAGTCTTTAAATAAAGAAGATACAGAAATTAAATTCCTTTTAAATTTAGAAACATAAAAAGAATCTCGCAAAATTAAACTCCTATAATTATCAAAATAAAGATGGACATCTCCCATTGCTTCCGCTAAGACCAAGGATCCATCGCCCATCCGAAGCGTTAAGTCTTCACGAAGTAGACTTCTCGTTTCTTTGAATCCCTGTAGAGAAACACAAACATGATTAGTTGCATCGGAATCTATGACCCAGATGTCACTGGATTCCTCAACCAAACAAGTTTCTAAATATAGAAGATCACACCTACCTCCCTTGGAAAGGAAGTCCTTGCAATGCTTCTTTATATGCCCGACCTTACCACAGAAGAAGCACTTAAGCTTCTTTGGGTTCTTCTTCTTCTTCTTCTTGCTCTTGGTTGCAGCAGGAATAGAAGACTTGCCACTCTTGGCCCGTTGCTTCTTTCCATTCCCAGAGTTAGAATTGGAACCAGAAGCAGCTACCATATTGGCCTCACCACCAGTAGGAGACTCCCTGATCAGCAGTTCAAACTCCTGTAACTGTTTCATCAGTTCTGTTAAGGTCATATCCCGTCTATTGCTCAAATTAAAAGTAGCTCTAAACGGAATAAATTCCTTAGACAGAGTCTCAAAGACCATAGTCATCTGAGTTTCAGCATCGATGTCGGCTCCATTGGTTTGAGCCTCAGCAAGGTAACCCATGACCAACATCATATGCTCCTTTACAGATGTCCCCGGTCTCTGTCTACAGTTTAAGAGTTTCTGAAGCGCCCCTTGCCGCTTTGTTATGGCTTGGCCTCCAAACATGTCCTCAAGATTATCCAAGATCTGCTTCGCAGTCTTATAATCCTGATGTTGAGCCTGCAGCACATTGTTCATGCTAGCCATAACATAGCAGCGTGCCTGATCATTAGCATCTTTCCAGCGATCATACGCTTGGAATTGCTCATTACTTGAGTCTCCCATAGGCTCGGGAGGACAAGGAGTTGTCAGTACATATTTCAGTTTCTCAAAGGAAAGGACGATGTCCAGGTTCCGTTTCCAATCATTATAGTTCTCACCGGTTAATTGGTTTTTGTCCAGTATCGATGATAAAGCGTTTTTAGACATTTTCAATCTACAATAAAGAATCATATACCAAACATAAGCAAACATATATAATAATTTAGTAAGATAACACAATCATGTAAAATCATACATATGTGTTTATGTGTCAAAACCTTGAAAATATCACAACCTTACAACAATAATTCCCAACTTAGAATTCAACAAGCTCCTAGGGGAGTCATGCCAAATTCAATCAGGAACACGGATCCCCTCCTGATTAATATATGCCATCCAGGACCCGTATGATCCAGCATATACTAATAATCGTTTCTTTGGCCATTAATTTTATTAACAGAGCTCCTAGTTGAGGTTAATAATAAAATTAACGTGAGTGTATAACCACCGTTTCAATATTTTATCCATGATTTATAATCACCACCTAGGGGTGTGCAACCATAAATCATACTAAAATACCTTATCCTTTCAGAGATCCAATCTGGTACATGATAGAAATCCCTTCTAGGGGTCAGGACCACCATGTTCTTCCTATGGACCAACGATGGAGGCCTTAGGTTCTCTCTTCGAAAACCTTCTCCCACTCAATCTTTTGAAGTCAAGGTTTTATTTTAAAATTATGCATGAACAATTTTAATATGAGCGGCACTCCCTATTCTATATGACATGTTATCAATATACATGGTAAATCATATTATAATGTAGACAAGCAAAGTAATCAAGCAAAGCTACAAGCATAATAATAATAAACGTAATATTATGGTTCCACCCTAGAGAATAGAAAACTAAGATTACAAGAGAATAATCGAGACATTTATCGATTCTTCATCCTTGAATCCTCAAGCTGTATCCTTCTTCATGTAATATCCATCTTCAAGTCCTCAATCCCGTATGAATCGAACACTTCATATTTCCGGTCATATCCAAATTTAATGTTTCTTAGAATCGTGCCAAAAATAAAATTAAAACTGCAACGAAAAATTGCACCTTTTCTGGACATTTGGTAGCTCTCGGTCGGCAGGCCGATCTGGGTGATCGGCCTACCGATCATGGAGGTTCGGCCTGCCGGCAGAGCACCAAAATTTCTGCCCCACTGTCGGCTTGCCGGACCGTACGTCCGGCCTGCCGATTTGTGACCTTCGGCCTGCCGAACTGTGAGGTCCGGCATGCCGACCGAGCAGAAGAAACCTTAATCCAGAAAATACAATTTTAATGCAATTCATCAATTTTATTTTTAACAATTCAAAAAACATAAAATTAGAGACTCAGGAAATACCTGGAGGCGCCATCATCAATCTTTAAGATCCGACTTCTCGTTCCGTCTTCTCCGAATAATTATTTAATTACAAAATTCTTACAAATTAAAAATTAAATAACAATTCCTAGACGGAGATGATAGTCCACCATCTAATTACATGAAAAACCTAGATACACATTCTAACCTCTAAGAAACCATAACCGGTATTAATTAATTAATAAATAATTAAACAACAATTTAATCAATCATAATTAATTAATAAACATTCACCACATAATCCATGACAACATATATATTATATAGAAACCTAGAGTGCCATCTCTCTATAAAATTTAATTCAAGCATTAGAGAGATTAAGATCACAAAATTTATGCATATAACATGATCACAAACTTGTAAATTTATGTAAAAAAACTCGGCTCTGATACCAATTGTTGGAAACAAAGCGCGGAGTAGAATTTTAAAATTTTTTCATCAGAGTATTTTCCAAAACATAAGTTTGACATGTTATATGTATAAATTAAACAGATCTTACTAACCTCAGTGTGCCGAAGAACCTCCGCGATCTGTGTAGAGAAGTAACATTCCAGAAGAGCCTCAACCAACTAGTCTTCTTTGCTATTCTCTATCCACAACCGGAGTGAGTGTGGGCTCACACGTACAGCTCTTCCACCGGTGACTCTCCTTCCAACCAACAGAGAGAACCCAAAGCTAGTGTTCGTGATTTGTGAACAGAAGCTCTCAAGGAGTTTTCAGATGCTCACTAGAAGAGTATCACTCTTAATCTCTCAAATTGATCTGAGTAAATATTAGACTCACTCTCTTTATATACCTATTGGTCCTAGGGTCAGTCTATATCAGATTTGGTATCAAAAAATCGAAATAGAATCAAGTTCGGATCAATATCTGATAAGATACGCGTGAAAACGCGTAATCTTATCTGCGTTGATAGGCAGGCCGAACAGGCCAGTTCGGCAGGCCGAACACGTCATCCGGCAGGCCGAACTGCCGAGAAAAAATCTCCGCGAATCTTTTATTTTCCACCCGAGATTCTAAATGATAAAGTCTCAGTTTTGATTCAAATAGCCCAATAGAAAAGATATCTGATCAAAACAAACTTTATCAAGATAATCTCTAAGAAAATAAATCAATTCACAATAATTCTACAAGTTTATCTTGTTCTAATTGTCCAAAATTAAAACAACCGATAAACAGACAAGAATTATTCGAACGCAATAATTAAATAGGTTCATCTTGAACTAATTTCTTACATAATTAATTCAACCGATAAACAGACATGAATTATTTGATTCTTATAAATTTTAAACTAATCTGATAAATCCGACATAAGTCACCAATTATTGAAAAAGCACGCCGTGTCGTTACAGGATTTTGTGAGCTAGCAAAGGGGACCAAAATGGACCTATAAAGTTCAAGCTCATGATAATTATGAAACCCAATATCCTAGATATACATTTCACAATTATCAACTCCAACGCTACTCCACTAAAAGCTTGGAGCTGCACTCTCGAACTTTATAGAATTACGAAGCTCGTGTAGCTAAGTCTCCATGATATATCATAGTGTATCACATCCCCATATGATCATCCATAATCGGCTTAAGGACAAGTTCTATCTTACATTCCTGATTATTTTTATCTTACGTTCCATTGTCTCACCATTAGAAAACTTACCATCCAAAGATAGTATACCATTCGGTTACACCTATGTATCCAAATGGTTAAACGCTCCAGTTTTCCAATTACAGGACAACGCATATAAGAGGATATCATTACTCCTAAAGAGGAGCTATGGATTCTATATCTATGAATAACAAGTCTACGCTACCAAGAGTCATGCCTCCAACGTACCGACATGCATGCCACTATAGAGATGTGGGAGTCACCCATTGGTACATCAAAAGACACAAGTCAAGACAACGGGCCCATTATTCATCTCAGGATTAAGATACAATACAAATGATTGTCTAAAGTGAATCGATTTGCCAAGACAGAATTATTAATCCAAATCAATTCACTTTATGTCTCGATCCAACACATCGTCACCTATGACAACGTGCCAATGTTTCTATTCACGGAGTCCAACTCCGATGGCCAAGACAAACCATCTCCCAAAAGGGATATAGACAACATAACAATCTTTACATGAATAAAGCGCCCAACTTTATTCCCTCGATTGCGGATCATATGTTTTAGACCATCACCCTAAGAATTGCGTCTTCCGCATAATCATCACATCATATGCCCAATTCTTAAGGTTTAGACTGACAGTCTCAGACTACTGTTTGCTTATCATACATTCAACAAATATGAACGTAAAGAGGACAATATTTGGTATATATAAATGAATAAATTCTTTATTGATAAAAATGTCTCCAAAAACGTATTACATTTTTACTCCTTAGAGCATACATGTCCGACAGTCCTCTTGACCCTTCCTTGCTGCGAGCATAATCCTTAAATTAGGGCAATTTTCTCGAGCACATATGATCGTTTAGATCATTCAAGGATATCTCAGATCATTCAAGGGCAATTTCAAAGATATCTTAGATCATGGTTGCTCTCGATCAGTAGGGAACCTCTGATTGAGATAACATCAAGGAGGTGGACGTGGAGGTGGCCAATGATGTCAGCTGGGATGCTGAGAGCAGAGATGACGAAAAGGAGGATAGCAACGAACTCAAGGAGGGGGAACCTATAACACCTAAGAATTTTTGGTGTTACTCTTTTTTGTTCGGCCTGCCGATGAATGGCCAACTAGCCTGTAGGAAGCCTTGCTTTGGCCTACCAGTGAAATGTTTCAAAGGCATAATTTTATTTGTCTCAGATGGTCTACCGACCTTACCACATCGGTCTGTTGAACTACCCTGGCGGCCTACCAGTCAGGCGACAGTTTGGGGAATTTTAGGAAAATTCCATAAAGGTGAAAACAAGATTTTTAAGGTTTAAATCATGCTATAGTCTTAAAAAGGAAGGAATAATGTGACAAATGCATAGTATGAGAAAAATGTAGTACAAAGATTACACTGATAAAGTTAGCAGTATAAGAATTATACTGATAAAATTAAGTAGCGTAGAAATTATACTACATAAAGTTAAGTGGTATATGAATTACACTATGTGGATGACATGAAAGCTTGTGGATCATGAAACACAGTGTAGAAAATAATGCTAGCAATATGAGAGATATACCAATAGTATAGAAAAATACTATCAGTATAAATTTAGACTGTTAAAAAGAGGATGGAGGGACCCACATAGGTGCCACCTTTAAGGTGGACAAAAGGCCACCTAACCCCCTTTATTTCCTCAGGGTTTTGGCTCACAAATAGGACCAAAGAGTGGTCTCCATCATTTCATGCAAAAGCATGAAAAAAGAAAAGAAAAGAAAGGAAAAAAATTTTCTTTCCCTCACAACCAAAACCGACAACCCTTCTCATCACCCTCCTAAATATTTTTCAAAGTTTCAAACCTCCAATCAAGCTTTAAAGCAAGGCAAAGTGTTTAGTGCAAGGTTTTTTGCTACTTAAAAGGTAAAATCCTAACTTTTTCCTAAGGATATTAGTGATTGATATGGATGGGGGTTTTGATGGGATTTTGCTACAGTTTTTGTAAAGGAAACTTTGAAGGGTTTCAAGTGATGAAAAGAAAGGACAAGCACTTTGCAAAACTTAGGTAAAAACCTAGCTCTTGAACTAAGTTAAAGTTTGCATTTTTGGTATGCATATCAAGTGTTTGTTATAAAGTCTAGACTATGGCATGTAATATAAACACTATGGCATGATTATTTAGTGTTTTTAGTGTGTAATGATAAGATTAGATAATAGAAATATGATTTTAAGCTTTATAAGAAAAGGGTTTGTTAAACTTTGTTAAATACAAAGTTTAACTAGTTTTTAAGAAATGAAGATTTTGACGGCCTTAGAGTCCAATTTATTTTCTAAGTAAGGTATGAAATTTTTCACATTTATGGGCAAAGGTTTGTAAAATTCTAAAATGACTAAATTGTAAAGTTTTGTAAAAGCTCGGGATATTTAAGAATTAGTCGACAAGTCCATTTTATCGTTGGAACTTCAAGAAAGTTAAAATACAAAAGTTGTAGAACTCATCAAACCTGTTAAGGTATTGTGGACAATTTATCAAAATTCTACATGGTTGATGAGTTATGAATTTTACGGAATTTTAAGCACAAAATTTCATAAAATTAAAACATTATGAAATGTTTTGAAATTTACTACGGAGCCTTTGTAAGTTTTATTCCTTGTGAAAAACTAATTGTTTTAGTATAGAACGTCATTTTTGGTCCCAAGGGCAAAAAATGTTGAGAATTTTGTGTTTTAGGCCAAAATTATAAAATTGTATGAAAACTAGGGTTTCACTAATAAATGTTGATTTTCGTCACTGTTGTGAGCAGTGACTAACCACAGAATTCAAATTGGAGAGAATTAAGAGTTTTTATCAAGTAAAGAATGAAGGAAGAATGTTAAGGGCATAATCGCAAAGATTTTCAAATTATGAGTCAAAACTGTAAGTTTTGATAAAATAAATTTTATCAAAAGGAAAACTATTATTTTGTTTTCTGTAATATTATGGGATGTAAAGAAATGAAAGTTATGTTTTAAAACGGGTTCTGAAAGTTTTCTAAGACCCGTCAAGGGTAAAATGGTCATTTTCTATAAACAGCCAAAACGAATCCGAACCACACGATTGAGGAAAAAGCCACTTAGTGGGAATTTTTTTCGAAACATGAAAGTTATAGAATGGTAAAGCAAGAAAGAGATGTAAAGTTATGAAGTTTACGAAACACCCATTAAGGGTAAAGTTGTTATTTAAAAAAAAAAAAGAGACTAAAACGAAGCTGCACACTTTGAATTAGCAAAATGTGTAGAGATGGAAAATGTTCCGTAATATGTTAAATAACAAAACCATTGATTAAGATGGGAAATCTAACTAAGAAATGTTAAAATTAACAGAAAGGTAAACCCCTCGGTGGGTTACAAAGTTAAGTAAGGGGAAGAGTAATCTAGTGGGTTACAAAGATAAGTAAAAGTGGAAAAGTAAACCGATAGATACAAAGGCAAGTAAAAAGGAAGGAATGTTTAATGTTTCAGTTTTGTTATCAATCGACTAGATTGATAATAAGACAAAATAGCCAATAGTCAGTTGTCGTTTAAATAGGACATAGAAGCCGACTAATAGAAGGAAAGGAAAAGGAATGAAAAGGAACGCTGGAGCGTAATCCAGGTAAGTTTCAAGCTTCAACTATAGCATAAAACAAATGAATTTCAAATGTTTTGAATATGTTGTATGTTTGCACTTGATATGTATAAAGCTTTAAAGTTAAGACAAGATTTGCAATGTATTTGAAACTGTTATGTGTAAAGTGTGTTTGCATTTGTTATGCAAAACGTTTTTAAAAGTTTAAGTTATGATTTGCAATATATTTACAATTAAAGTATGTTTGCATGTGTTATGTAATATGTTTTAAAAAGTTCACTGAGCATTTTAAAAAATAAAATAAGAAAAGGAGCAATTTTAAAAAGACAAAATTGAGAAGACAGTTTTAATAAATGGTATAATTTAAGAGCTTCTTATGTAGTTTTTTTCTTATAGTATATATTTATGAAAAGCCTTGTCTTTTCTTAAATTTACTAATGAGAATCAAATTTGTTTGGTATTGTTATCAAAATAGATGAAAATATTTTTGTTTTAAAAAATATTTTTTTTAAAAAAATTGTGTTAAAAATATTTTTAACACTTTTCCCTTAAAAAATATGCAAAAATATTTCTAAAAATTCTGGGATGACAAATTGTATCAGAGATTGAGTCCTTGCGGCAAATTACAATTGCAATCTTCCACTTTAATGGGACTAGTTTGATGTGCATATTTTGGGAAACAATAATCGTCTATGTGTTCCAAAAAAAAAAAAAAAAAAAAAAAAGGAAAATGCTCGTTTTTAAAGTCATCTAATAAAAATTAAAAAAAAAAATCTAATCTACCAGCCAAGGACAAAATCAGAATGATGATGGAGACGCGTAAAACATGATCATCAGGTATACTTTCCCTGCTACATATATTTTATTTTGTATAGTTTAAACAAGAAATTAAAATGGCACTGGGAAAAATAAATTATTCAATGCGTTTTCCTTATTTAGAGCTCGGAAAATACGTATGACATTAAAATCTAATAAACAAATACTGATCACGGTAGTACCTCCTCCATGACCATTATTACCAGCTCAGCACACAAATTTCTTCCCCATCCATGGTGCCCAGTCCCATGCTTTACATTAAAAAAAAATACAGAAAATGTGGCTATGAAAAAGCTTTGCACAAAAGAAAATTTCCTTGATTGATATGGCCACCAGTGCCCGGACGAGAAAACTCAGATTGCCTAAGAGCTACCTCTGTTTAATAATCAGCAGTTTTCATATGAACAATGCTAAACTCGACAGATGCAAAAGACGCATCTTCAGAAAGCAAATCTACTCAATCGGAAGGAAACCTGGCCGTCTTCCGAAAATTCAGAACTAATTAGGTAGCTCTCTGCAAGGCCTAGTCAAGCTTGACATTTGAATAGAGAAGGGTATCCCTTGTGAGTGGCATATTCAATAGGAAGTGAATCTGTACAGAAGCAGAGAGAATAATTATATGGACTAACCATCATTGTTCATAAATAATAAATGCCATGACTTCAAATCTGTAAGCAACATTTGATTGGTGAATTAAAGTTTGGATACTTCTAATTTGGAGCTTGTTTAGTCAGAGGAAAACGTGGAATGAGGGAGGGAGGGGAGGGAAGGGGATTAGTGGAAGGACTTTAGAACTTTAGGTAGGAGAAAGAAGTGGGAATAGATTGGGCGACGGATTTCAAATCATTTAAAGAATCCCAATTTTCATCTCTCCCAATATAGTGATTAAGGGAGGGTGTTCGTACCAAACACAACGAAAACGGTCCTTACTTTTTATTTTTCCCCCCTCCTATTTTCTTTCACGCTTACCAAACAAAGCTTTAAGCACACAAAATACAATCATGGTTTAAAAAGGCGTTCGAGACGTACGTCTCGAGGCTCGCCTCAGTTTGAGGCGCTTGATCAGCGCTTCAAGGCTTAAGCCTTGAATGACTTAAACGAGGCTTACGCCTTTTTTCATTGAGGCGTGCACCTTGAGGCATTTTTGCCTCAAGGCTTATGAGGATGAGCCTCAAATTGAAGGCTATTTTGAGCCGGTTTTCAATCCAATCTTTTTTTTTTCCTTTTCAAAGAAAGTCAACTCAATATCAAAATCGGGCTTTAATCAAATAAAAATATGCAAATAGATTTTTAAACCCTAAGTCTACCATCTTCTTCGACACTTCATCATTTGCCCCTTTCTTCATCATCGACCCTTTCTTGATCATCAACCCCTGCAACTTTCAAACTCATTGCCCTATAAGCATTGACTAGAACGACGGCCCACCGACAGCATCCACCTCCAGATTCTGACCTCCTCAGCCCTCACTCCTTATGTTTTTTTTTCCCCTTTTTCTTTTATTTTCTACCGTAGGTTGGGTTTTTTTTTTCTTTTTTCCCCCTCTTATAGCTACTGTTGTAATGTATATTTTATAAAAGTAGATGTTATACAAAATTTATAATGTTATATAAAATGAAAGTTATATAAAATGTAATATGTGATTTTTATTTATTTAGATCTATAGTCATTTCATTTTCTCAAAAAAAAAAAAAAGGTTATCTTATGTGTTATAAAAGCCATATAAGTATAACCATATTAGAAGAACAGTAGCATACATATTATATTGTATGTGTTTTATGCATTTTCTTATTGTGTCTTATGGTTTTGTGATTGACTAAGTGTATGTTTTATGGTATGTTTATGAATTTTATTCAACTTTTTGAATTTTTTTATTTTGCATTCGAGGCTTACGCCTCAATCTGCCTCGAGGCTTACGCCTCAAGTCAATTAGACAAAACGCCTCGGTTTCCGTTTTCGCCTTTTAAAACCTTGAATACAATTAGACCTTTTGTTTCTTTTGTGTCCACATTTCTTTCTTTTCTAAGATATATCTATAGGTGTTCATTGGTGCATAATCTTACCCCCAAGAGTGTTGCAATGACAAGTATAATTCCTGTGATCCAAGCAAGGGTCCGTCTAACCAACAAAACTTTTTTAGTCGCCTCCTGCGAGGCTTCTGTTTCTTCCAATGAACGTACAGATCGCTGAGGGGCAAACACTACATCCATCATCTTACCCGACCCTGGAAAAGCTTCACTGCCGTAGCAAAAGATAACTCCAACGATTTGACCTGCCATCAATTTGCTACGAATTATGGGACAAGAAGAGAGAACAAAAACCTCAATAAAGCATTTGAACTAAAAATGTAATTGCCATTTCAAGAAAAAAAAAGATGTAATTGTTGATTCTAAAAATGTAACAGTTGCAGACCCAATACACGGAAATTGTCTAGCCCATATTTCAGCCACAATCTTTCAAATAGCAGGAGTTACTTTCAAAGATACTAAGCGGAATGAAACCAGTGATCCCTAGGCAGTTCCATAATGCATCACATTTATCTCAATGCTTATTCAAGGACCTCAAGCGAACGACAAAGATAAAGCTAGAATGTCAGACAACACAATAATTCAGATAAAATATCTGACCTTTGTATGCATCTTCCAATGCAGCGTACATCTTGTATAATGTAGTTAGTAGTACCTCCATTCCCTGTTGTGCAATACCTTCACGTCCATATTGCTCTTGCAAAACCTATTATTATAATTCAAAAAACATTTGGAGAACTAGATTAATGGACATATACTAGCATGACTGAATACATACATTATAGTCAGTCATGAGCGTGGCATATGATGTCCGTGCATCTGCACGAGCAGAGATGTGTAATTCAAGAAAATTATCAAGCTTTGCAGAGGGGTTAAAAGAAGAGGAAGAAGATATATTACCTTAATTCCATCGAAAGAGCCGGTCAACAACTCAGCTGGATTGTGCAAACCATGAGATAAATCCTCATGCATCTCTATTGCCCCCCTAAAATTGCGGACAAGAGACAGAACACTCAAAGTAAATTCCCTGTCTGCTTTCTGCAAAAAAGGAGGAAAAAAAAGAATGTCATCCTTCAATTAAAATGACAAAGATCAATTTAACAAGTTGGGGGGGGGGTTGGGTGAGCGGGGGGGGGCGGGGGTGGGTGTTGGGTGCACGGGGGTGGGGTGCGGAATTTAAAAGAATTACTATTCCACTTGAACGTATAAAGTTTATCAGGAATATCACCTTTGACATATAAAGCTTCATGTTAGCACCAGTGGCTAGGGGAATAATCAACTCTCCATTCAATGGTTCCTCAGACTCAGACTGATAGGTTCCACCAATCCAAGATGCCTATAATGGCATGAAACCGAAAAACCAAATACATTGTCACAACTCATGTATATGAAAAGCTAAAATGAAAGAAAACAACATAACAGATAAATAAAATACTATGTGAAATCACTCACAAAATTTTCAATTTCTTTGTCTGTGAAACCTGCCAATGGTTCATCCAAGGAGACTACAACTACTTCATTTTCATCTGTGACAAATCAATATTTTGTCAATCCCCAAATATGTTAAATAATAGTAAAAACTTGTCATCATGTCCATATGGTAATCTTTACTTTACTGCAAGTGATGAAGTACCTGGAAGTTGAATCTCAGCTTTCTTTGAACTGATAACAATCTCACTGCTAAGGGCAGTTGCCAAACATGGAATCATCTTTTGCCAATAGATTAGAATCTGCATGTACAAAATGCTCACTTCAATACTAACTCCATCCAGAATATTGAAAAAATAAATCAAAAGTTTAATATAGTCAAAGGCACAGACCATCAACTCCTCTAACTTCCAGCATGAAAACAGCGCCAGGCCTATTGAAAGGATTAGGCGCAAGAACTTGATTCAACTGTCAAAGGAGGAAAAAATGGCATAATCATGAACCAATTCTCACAATATTAAATATGGGGATTACTAGGAAACTAATTTCTCATCGTAATTAACCTTAGATGAGCTAGCTGCAGAAAGCGTAGAAGGTGGTGCAAATCCAAGCAAGACAGAGATCATAGCACCTAGCTTCTGTGTCAACAATTGGGCCAGGCTGTAAAGTAAAAAATTGGTATTAGAAATTATTTTGACGCAGCAAGCTGTGCAAGATTACACTTTTAATATAAAACAAAGACGACCGTATGCTAGTGATGCCTTATTTTTTTTATGGCCAATCACTAAAACCATGCAGTACCATCACAAAGGACAAAAACCATGACAGAGTTCGAGCATTCTTAGAACATAGCAGACAGAGGGAGATTAAAGAACTTCTAGAGCCTTCACATGTTAATGACCAAGTACAAACACTAGTTCCATTCTGAAACATGAAAAACGAATGGATGATGCGTTCAATCTCACATGAAAATCACTCATTTCTGTTCCATACAAAAACCACACAAGAACAATGGTGCACATGCACAACTATGATGCATCCAGGAAACAATAGTTTTTTCAATAGCCAAAGAATTGTAGACAAATATTAATGGAAAATTTGATCTGGTATTAATTAGTATCTAACAATCACCGCAGAAGTTTGAAGCTCAAACATCTGCAAAATCGATCCAATATATAATTTCTCACACACTTCTCATATCTGCTATTCTCTAAGTAAAGCACACTTTAATATAAGGGACAATAACAAAAATCTCCTTGTGTTTTATAAAAAATATCATGTTACACTATATTTTCATGAATATTGCACCTATCTTAAGATTGTACACATTAGGTTGACACTTCTTCTGCCATTTTACAAATCGAGTTAACAACCTCCCATCTAGGGAGCTAACAAACCATGAAAATTATATATTCCTAAAAATAAGGTTAAAAATATCATTTGGGTAAAACTCATGAGAGGTTTGTTGTTACACACGTGCACACATCGATATTTTTCTATCTACTACAATAAAATTAATAAAATAGATTTTTATAATAGCAAACAAAAGTTTATACAAAACTATATACGAATCATTTACGCCTTACCTTCTTTAATTTTATATTATAAAATGACGAGATACAGATCATTTACATCCGACCTTCTTTAATTTTATATTAATAAAATGCTGAGAGACAATAACTAGCTTGAAGCTTGTAAGACATGTCTTAACTAGGTTGGCACCCATCATACAAGCTATCCCACCCAAAGTCATCCACTATCTATTATTATAATTATTATCTGGTAGCTTGGGATGTCCAGGCCTCTTTGAGCACCTAACCAATACTTAAGGGTGTGTGTAGACCCTTCTATCTGAACACACATGGACAAACTAATGGAGGTAGCCTCAAGGGAATCAAACCCAAGACCTCCCACATATTGGGTGAGGTCCTGACTCCTGAGCCACTTAAGCTACCCCTTGGGGTTAATCCACTCTATATTACTATTTATCTAAGAATAGAGATTTCAACATTGTTGATGTCATGAGGTGATACGTCGTAGGGTTACTGCCGAGGATAATATGAAGTTCACTAGCGTACCCTCGGGCAAAGGAGATCCCTAAAACTGTATTTTCAGTGGATCCGTCTGGTGCCCTGACCCAGATGGTTTAACGGTGCATTTTATCCAAGTTGCTGGGAGATTATCAATTCTGATGGGATATCCAATTCCGCGGTCATGAAATTTTTTTTTTTCCTCAAGTCATAACTTAAACTGGAACTTCACCATTTTAATTCCTAAATTAAGGATGTTCTCACTATTGATGCTTTTCGTCCAATTACCAAGATTGATTGCTTATTGTCAGGATGTAATTGCGAAGAAAGTTCTTTATATAATTGCTAACAGAGAAAAAAAAAACGAGTGTAGTTACCTCCGTTTAAGAATCTACTAGGTAATCATACAAGAAATTCACATTTCTACATAAATTTCATTGAATTGAATTCTATATACGCCATAAATTAAAAAGACAAGCAATTGGGGAGAAATTACCTTGACGACATCGTCAGAAGATTTGCGGAAAAACTGATGAGTAGGGCTGTCGATGAAGAAAACAGATCCAGAACTTTCGGCCTGAATCAAATTGAAATCGGAAGTTTCAAAGAACGAGATAGTCAGATCGAGAATCTACAACGGAACACTTGGTAACTTGACAAAATAAGTAATAGGAGAAAGAAATCAAACCCTAGCTTGTGAGCAGAGAAGCGACCAGATGAACAACAGGTAGCACCTGTGGAAGCCCATCTTAGAGAGAAAAAGTTAGAGAGAGAGAGAAGAGGTATGATCTATGTCCCTCGATACTCGAAGGAAGACGAGCAAGGGCGAGTCGGAAATTTCTCGCACCGAAAAGTAAAAGATAATGACCATGAAACGACGACGTTACGATCATTGGGTTGAAGTTGATGGGCCTAGCCTGCTATGCTAGATCTGTTCTTAAAAAAACAAAAGTAAAAATTACACTATAGGACATTTTTTAAAAGTGAATTAAAATTTGTTTTTGTTTTACAAATATTACTTATATACTTTTTTTTTAAAATTACATATATTGAGAATTTAAAATACCCTCTAAATAGACTTTATCATATATTTATTTTTATTTTTTTAACAAATCTTCTTATTTTCTCATAGTTAAGTCGTTGGAAAAAAAATTATATTAGAGAATTACAGATATACTTAATTGATTACAATGTAACTTAAACAACCAAAAAAATATCCATGTCATTAAATTACTTACAATAGAATTTCAAAAAAAATACAAGAAGTAATAAAAAATGAATATCATTAACTTAATGTAATATTGTTTGTATTACTAATCTGTAACATTAACACGCCCTAAATAGAAAGTATCATTATTACTTGAAGTATTAAAAAATAAATGTCATTAAATATTATTATTATTGTGTATCATTAACTTAATAATATATCAATTATATAACCTATAAGACACATAAAAAGACTTAATAAATACTATTTTATTAATTTAATTACCTATCGCCAAAAAACAGAAATATCATTACCACTTAAAGTCTTAAAAAAATAAATGTCATTACGTATCATTAGCTTAATGATATATTAATGATATAACCTATAAGATACAAAAAAGACTTAATAAATACTATATCATTCGTTTAATTACAACATCCTAACTCCAATTTATCAATAAAACATGATTTCATAAAAAAAAATTCTATCTTTTAGTTGAGGGAATTTTAAAATCGTTATTTTCAATCTCAATTTGAATTTAAACAACAAATAGCCTAATTTCAAGGATTTTTTTAATATAATAATATCATAATCCGTTTGAGATCTTAAATACGTAAATTCTAATTATTCTAAAAAAAATAAATTAAAACTAACAATATCATTATTTAGGTCATTAATGTCTTTATACATATGCATTAGGACATTTAAAGAATATTCATAAATTGAATACATATTTTAACTGCACAAATTAAAAAGGGTCACATGTCTCATTAACCCTAAAAAAAAACTAAGAAAGATTTTTTTTTTTTTTGTTGGGAGTAGAAAAGACATTTTCTTTGGTTGTATTTTTCAAAACATGACTTATTATATTTGTGATCATTACTATACTTTAAATAATTAATTCATTTTTATACTAAGAGCCTATTTGGTTTGGAGGTTTTACATGGTTTGAACCAAGAACATCCCTCAAACCAGCTTTTGGCAACAAAAAGCTAAGACACATTTCAAACCAAGATTTGAAAGTTTAAATCTATAATTCCTCTAAATGATTCTCTCTGCGTGGAGTATAAAATGTAGTTGCACTAGATTCTTCTTCAAAGAAATGGGTAAGAAATTAATAAGAAAAAAATAAATAAATATAGGTAAGAAGAAATAATCAATAAGTAAAAAAATAAATAAAAATAGCTAATGCAAAATTCAAGAAGAAATAATCAATAAGTAAAAAGAAATGGGTAAGAAATTGATAAGAAAAAAATAAAAAGAGAGAAGCACTCTGGTCTTGAAAAGTTAAAGATCTTAGAGAGATCAAAAGCTTTTGTCTTGAGAAAGAGAAGAAATATTGTGTAAAATGTACATATACGAAGGAGGAAAGATAATTTTCTAAATAATAAAAAAAAGTTTTGGTCACTTTTTATTTTTTTTAAAATAAAACTTTCTCGTTAATTAGTTCTGTTTTATTAGTTTTTGTATGATACTTTTTTTTAATTGCGGTTTTGATTTTTTAAAGAAATTTTGATCTTTTTTTAAGGTAATCTCTTTTCATTAATGAGTGATTTAGTATCCCTATATTTAAGGGGCAATTGAATCATGGCTACTATTTAGACTAGAACATTTATTGGCTTTTGATGAATAAGAAGTGATAAAATAAAAAATAGCTAAAATATAGGAAAAAAATAGGAAATTTTATGGTCTCCTTAAATTGGAGGGCGCTTAAGCTGCCTTACGGTTAAGCCAATATTGCTTTTCTATCCTCCCTTCTTTTTCATTTGTATTTTCATTGCTTCACTTTTTCTTCCTTTTTTTTGCTTTTGTTTTTCTTTTCTACTAATATCCTATATATTATTTTTAGATTCATGACAAGTGGGAGAACATTAGTTCCTCCCCACATTTTTTTTTACTTTTTATTAAGAGTATAAATTTCTTTCTCTTTTGAGTTTTCTTTTCTTTTTTTCTTTTCATCTCACTTTTTTTTTTTTTGCCTTTTCTCATCCTCTTTTTCCCCTTCCTTTATTTATCTTTTTTTTTGTTCCTCTTGTATTTTTTTGTCCACCCTTTGTTTTCATTTGTATTTTTAGTGCTTCATTTTTTCCCTTCTCGTCTTTTTACTTTTTTTTTGCTTTCCTCCTAATATCTTATATATTTTTAGATTCATTTTGTTATGTTTGCATATTCTTTTGCACCGTTTAAAATATTTTATCAAATGTGACTTTCGAGTTTTGTTCCTTTTCCTTTATCAACTTCTTTCTCCTAACCTATTATTATTAAAATATTTTTTAAAAAAATGTTGGATTATCTAAATTAATTTTATTTTTTGCAATCAATTTTTTTCACAACTACGGTCTTCGTAAATTTTTTTTTCCTAAATATTTCCCTCAAATTAATTCTTTTTGAAATGTGTTCCTGCCTAAATATCTTTTAGAACTAAATTCTTTAGTATATACCCCATAAATAAATTACCATCTAATTTTGTCTATTGAAAACATTTTTACCTTTAAAATGTACTCTATTAAACCTTTTTTCACTGACCTAAATTTTGAAAGAAATTTTAAATCTTCGTATAAAAAATACAAAAACTGCACACCAAGTGCGTGTGCCTTGCACTAGTAATTCTTCAAAGGAACAATTTAAAAAATTTCTCCCAAACAATAACACTTATAACATTATGCCGCATGAATTGAAGATAAAAACATAAATTTCCTGCAAAATTAGAAAAACATCTAAAAAATCATCCTTCTATTTGTTTCTTGAAAATGAACATGAAATTGTCATGTGGCCTAAAAATCATAAATTAACAACTAATAAGGTGAGACAATCGATAGAACCCTATTATATTAGAATCTCATCATTTCAAGGGCGTTTGACCTATTTTCTAGTTCCTCTTTACCAATTTGAGAATCAAAGAGAGCCCAACGCTCTCTTTGGCATCGGAGTTCAAGCAATCCTAAAAGTATTCGACAAATTTTTTATTAATCAGGCTCAAGCGTATGTGTGTCTATATATATATATATATATGGATTAAATCAGTCATCAGAGACATGTCAGAAGAATCAAGATCAACAAATTCCATCTTTTTTTGCATAGTTTAGATGTGAAATCTTAGTCTCCATATTGCAGGTCTTGCCTGGCTTCCACAAGAGTTCTTAATGGCTAGATTTAATGGAGTAATATAAGTATACGTATATCGAGAATTTTTATTGGTTTTTCTAGTTCTAAACAAAGGAATGGAATATGCCCTCCTATATACAAACATACGTACGTACGTACACATACATACATACATACACACATATATATATATATATATATATATATATATATAAATGAAAAGACGGAGAAGCAATAAATCTGGAGCGAATGCAGTGGGATACAAATCTGGATACATATATATATATAAATGAAAAGACGGAGAAGCAATAAATCTGGAGCGAATGCAGTGGGATACAAATCTGGATACTAATTTCTATTTATTTCAAGTTTGATTAAGGCTGTGGGGTTATATAACGTCAATCATTCACCAAAGCCACTTTTCTATAAGTGGTTTGAAAACTTAGTTTTCATGCTGACAGAAAGACAAATATTTTGCCCTTATGCTCTATGTTATTATGTTTATGGATGGAACATGAAAAGAAATGAGAAGTAAAACACTAAGGCTGGGAAAGATAAGAAGAAAGGTGGTTTTTTTATTTTTTATTTTCATATTGATAAGGAACATGGAAAATGAAAAGAAAATAAGTGGTTCTATTGACATCTCTATTCTACTTTTCATATACAATTTCTTAACCATACGTTATTTTACTTCTTACACCCCTCCTAAAATACCAAAAAAGTCCCTACATATAAATAGTATTATTGGTTTTCTTTTTTCCACTCACCCATCAAATAAACTTACAATTCTTTTTACAAACGTTTCTTCTCTTTTACTTTATATATTAATTGACAGTTTTTCTTTAATATAATTTTTTTTCTTTTTGTTTAACCAAACTTTAGATTCCAAGAAATAATAATTGGTAGTGAATTGTAAGGATTTATATATGAATCGAATAAATTGTATTTCTTTTACCTAAAAACAAGAAGGGAGACGTATTGTTTTTTTTTTTTTTTTTTTTGTATCATATTCTATCAAACGAAAGTGTTGTTCTTTTTACTGGAGTGCAAAATTTGTAGTTATTTATGAATCAAACAATTTGTAACGATATATAAAATTATAATTAGTATATATAAAACAATAAAAAAAATTAGAATTTTGAAAAAATAAACCATCTAATTTTTTATGAGAGACTCTTTTATGTTGGAATCTATATCTGTTCTTTTAAAAAAATAATACACTAATTTTTTAGAATGAAATATATATATATATACACACATATTTAACATAGGGTATGTAATGAGTATTTTTTAAAATGCTTTCATCTTTTGGAGTAATTTTATTAACAAGTAATACAGTAATAAATAAATCTCATTAAATAGAGACGTGTGAAAAGTAAAATGAAAGGTGTCGATAGATGCACTCAAAGAAAATATCTTCTTTTTTTTTTAGTTATACGCTTCTACAAATAAGAAGATGAATTATGCTCGGGATCAAAATGATTATTTGACATATATGTTTTCTCAAATGTTTTCTTCCTTTTTCTTTCCAAATAGTTGGAAAGATAACCCAAAAAAAAAAAAATAGTGGACTACCCCTAGGGCGTGTATATTTGAGACTATGATTAGGATAAATAATTCCAATATCATTAGGATAATAATTCCCATCTCATTTTTGGTGTTCATTATTGACCAGATAAAAAGTACAATGATCGGATAATAGTTCTACAAACATGGATAACTAAGGCCAAAAATTAGTAGGATTATTAGTCCAGCCAATGGATAACTCTCCCACCTGCCCCAACATTGTTGCAATGCTGCCCACTCCACTCTGGTGATGGAGATGGTGACAGAACCTGGCCTTGCGATGGTGACGGAACCCACCCCTGCAATGATGATGGCGACAACGTCAAACTTCAACCCTCCCCCTCCTCTGCGACAGAGTAGCCATTGTCTATCCCACCACATCCCTGTCAAAGCACCCTCACCACCATCCTAGCTTGTCGAAGCTACCCAGCTCACCAAGATCTTCGTCGAAGCACACCACCCACCGGCCAAGCTCGCTGCCTCTCCTCCGTGAATGAACCCCCCCATCCCTGGTGCTGTGATGGCGACCACCCCATTGTTGTGATGGCGACCTCCCTAGCGTTGCGACGACATATGTCGAGATCCCTTAGCTATCCCCACCCTTCATCGAAAGCCTCTTCCCTCTTCCTTTTCTTTCTCGTATGGTTCATGGAAAGTTTTTTTTTTCTCTCTCTTAATACGGTTAGGAAAGTTTATTATTGTTTTTCTAATATAAAAAAATATTTTTTTTGTAAAAAATGTATATTACAATTCTAAATTTACAACTTGATGATAAATTTAAGAAAGTTAATCTTAGATGTCATATTCAATTTATTCTAGTCTAATGATAAACCCAAACATAAGATAGAATAAAACATAATTTCATCCGGTTCTATTTAATTCAATCCTAACTCTATAGTCCACTCCATTCTGACATGCCAAAAGGAGGCCCTAGATTATAACTTCTCTCCATTTTAATTTCCTACCCAAGACACTCTTTTTATCCCCAAAGATCCCTCCTCAAATTTCCTACCAAACATAGGCTAACCATAGAGAATTAAGAAGTGATTGAAAGGTATTTTGGCCTTAATTTTCTCGAAGATTCTTAATTCCCAAAGGCATCTTCAAGTTGAAAGAGATTAACCTCAAATATCAAGTCTCGTTGAAAGAATCAGATTTAGGTGTGCAATCCTCGATAGAGCATGTCAGATTGTTGCTTGTTAATAACTTGCTTGATTTCGTCAGGTTTATAATAATGGATTCAACGACTACTTAATGCTAAAGGAAGCTTGAAACGTCAAAATAACGGTTTTCGTAATCCCGTTAAAATATAATTAATGTTAGAGCTATTTATCTTTTCATGTTTTAGGTTTGTTCAAACATTGATATGCCTTTGGATTTTAATTTCATTTAATATATATCTTCAAATTAGATTTAGTGTATAAATTTATACATTTTTCTAGTCAATTTCAATTTTAACCTAAAAAATTACAAAACATACCTTTAAATAGAAAAATAAGAGAGCTTTAAAAATTTTAATAAACTTTAGGGCTTTTGACCTCAAAAATGTCTAAAAAACCCTTAAAAATGAATTTCTTGTATGCTTTTGTTTTTGTTTTCTTCTTATTTTTTGACAGTTTTTTTTTCCTTACATAAAAATAGTTTAGTCATTTTAAAGGTTAGAATCATTTATTAACCTCGATAAGATATAAATTTATGTATTAGACTTAATCTAAATGTTTACATTTAATGAGATAAAAAACCTAAATGTATAGTTTTTGAATAAACCTAAAACAGGCTTTATAAAAAGGTAAATATATTTTTTAATATATATATATATATATATGAAACATGCGTCATGCATACATGGCGCTCACAATGGAAAGATGAAATGAGAAAGTAGACGTGTGTGAACGTGAAAAATAATATACTACATGTACATGTGACTAGAAACTAAAGTTGACAAATAAAAAGCGAAGATACACTTGTGATATCACAGATCCATCTGATTCTCTTTCTGTCCTATCAGATTTGCATGTTTATGCCCCTTTCCAACAAACTTTCATTAAAAAGAAAAAGGCAAAAAATCTTTATAAGTAGTTTGCTCGTGCCCCTAACGTAGTTTGCTCGTGCCCCTAAACCCTTCATCACTACCGCGAGTTTTCTGCGGTGACTAAAAGTAATCATCACTCACATATTGAAAATGAACCACAATTAATTTATATATTTTTATCATTTGTTTTATTTTTTTCTCCTGCGTTTTATTTGCTCTCAATAATATTGGGATTTCTAAATTTTAACATTAATTATGCACATATATTCTATACATTAATATAGTTATCTGAAAAATCAATAAAAATCTCATATATTCAGTCCTCATGTGTAGTATGGGTGACTTGTATGTAAAGTAACGTAAAAATATTAGGCATACAGTTGTGTGCATAACTTTTGACTGAAAAAATTGATACTTATGGAATAGTAATTAGAATTGTTTGTATCAGTTTTTGTTCTTTTTATCTTTTTTTTTTTCCAGTGTACAAAGACTTATATATTGTAATAATAATAATATGTGCAAATCGTGAAATACAATATTATTTTTATCGGAGTTAAAGTGATATCAGCAGCTGGTTACCGTACTTGATGATAATATTGTTCTTCTTGATTGTGATGGAGAGCAATATAACGTAATATTTAAGAAATATAATATAAAAATTTTCTTATCTTTTTAATTGCAGTAATTTTCTTTTCTCTCTCTTCTTTTTCTAAAGCTATACTTAAAGTCTATGGAACGCTTTGCATATGCTTCAATTTTTATGCAAGTGCGGGCTACAACGACGTGCCAAGAAACCTTTTTGAAATTGTGATCACGAAAAGGATAAAAAGTCGTGCATGCATGGGAAAACTATTTCCATGTACGTGTATAGATCGAGCTTTCACACAATGCTTCGTATATAATTTTAAACCAGATTTTAAAGTCAACTGTCCAAACTAAATCCGTATATTACCCAAATATTACACATGCACCAGTCACGCAAATATACTCATCATTTTTCTAAATTTATTGATTTTCTATCTATTTACTCATTGAAAAGAAGGAAATTATAATAAAGTGTCTAGGAGAAGAGTTAGAACTTCACAGTACTATTTTTTCAGTTGGAATCACAAAGTTAATTTGAATCACTCCCCCAACCAAGCTATTAATAATTTAATACAAAATACTGCATAGTTATATATTTATAATTTTTTTGAGAAAACGCTCCAATAATTCATCCAAAGGGAAATGATCAAGGTAAAGAACTTATAATGTCTGTACATGATTGATTGAAACTGTGCATAATATAGTTACAATTTTACCCAGAACTTATTTACCCACTGGGTCTGTCTTAAATAGGATAGGGAATCTCTGTTATAAATAGGTGTTAAAAGTATAACCTGAGACAGGTTTAAAGGTCCCCAATCTTATTTCTCGTTTACGTGCCCTATTTAATTATATTTTTTCTTTAAATTAAATATGTTATATATAACACGCTACAATATGTGAATTTAAGTAAAATGTTATACTTTATAATATCCACAAAAAATCCAAAAATATAATTTTCTCTTATTTTTAACTTAAAGTCTTATCTCTGTGTTAGAAATTCTATTATTTATGTATCATGAAAAAATAATCGGGACAATGGGTACTGTGAATCCCAAATCTGTGACAAGGAAACCTGCCTTATCCTATCAATTTATGAGGGTAAATGAGACAGAGATAAGGTTTGTTTTTCTTTGCAGGTGCAAGTTAACAAGAAGACTGCTTTGCCCTAAATCTGCCCTAATGTCAGTTTTGAATTTTAATTAGCTCAAGATAAAGAACTTATAATGTGTATGTTACGTGTATATTATATATATATATGATTGATTTATGAATTATTTTTGTCACTTTCCATATCCAATCAGTGTAACAACCAATTCTACATTTTTATATCAATTTACGAGTATTGACAAAAAAAATAATTGTGAGACCAAAAGAGATCTCCCATATATAAATATCGCAAACTATATGCAGTTAAATCTAAACTATTCGGCACTGATAATGGATCCCTTTGTCAAACTTTCTTTTCATCGTGATCACGAGCAGTGGGGACAACTTACCTAAGATCATGGAGACAAGGTTCTAGATTTTTGAGAAGCACAGAAAAATGTCGAAAACATGATTGTGAGTATGATTGCTTTCTTTCTGGCCTCTATCATCACTTCTCTAATCAAAATTGGATAAAAATAAAAATGGGAATAATATTTATCACCCCATGTCCGGGACAAGGTTACTAGTATATATAATTGACTAGTTATAGCCAGGGAAGAAAATTCCACCACTATAGCCTAGTGGGGACGTACCCCATGCCAATTAGTTAATAATTTTCTGTTTTTATTTGCATTTAGATTCTGTATGGTCTGCACTTTTTCTTTTTCTTTTTATTTATTTTTTGGTTTTTTTGCACTAAATCCCCTTGAACTTTACGTATTTGATAAATTGGTCCCTAAATGAAAAATTTTGACAATCAACTCCTCAAATTATACAATTTGTTGTAATCTTAGTCAAATTAATAACGGTGTTAGGGTTTTGGATGGAATAACCTACATGCAAGCCATGTGACCTTCTAAAAGGACATTTTGTATCTATTTGATAAATTAAGAATTAATAAAAGAGAAAAAAAATAAAAGAACTAAAAATATGTTGTTAACTCAAAAAATTATTTATATAAAATAAAAAATTTAAATAACATCTAAAAAAGTAATTGAATTTGATTTTAGATCCATTCAAAAACAAATTCATTTCAGATCATTTTTTTTACAAAAATATCTAAAAAATAAAAAAAATTGAAAAAACTTGGGAAACCCATAACATTCTTCTTCCTCTCCACCGATTGACAAACCCCAAAAAGTCAAAATGCCTAATCCAGCTTCACCTGGAGGCGACAGTGATCTTCCTGATTTCCTATGCCGCCATCGCCGTTGCCATTGTCACAAACAACAACCCTCCTCCTCCTTACAGTTCACGACCCAACCTCTGAAGGCTCTTCCTCAACCCCTGCCACCTCACGAATCGCTCGACAGGCCTCTTCCTCTTCGTTCGTCGGTGGCTTCTCCAGCAGCCACGACCTGCTCGAAGCAATTGCTGATGGAAGCCACGTCGTAACCCACGCGGCCCCCGGCGAACCCCAGGAACCATCGTGAACCACGACTGCCCCTATCGCAAACATGCTGCCCCTCCTCGCCGTCGATAACTTCTACTCCCTTTTTCTAGTAAATCCCTTTGACTTGTCGTTATAGTTTTGCTGTTCCGTTTCTTACCCAGATTCGCTTTCCTTTTTTTCTTTTCATCTCTCTTGCATACACAACATGATTTCCACACCTCTAAAATCTAGTTCAGCATTTTTTGCTTTTGTAATGAATGAAAATATACTCTCTTTGTTTGTTCTTTTTGCGATTCACAAGTTCTCCTCCCAAAATGAAGTTTGATTCTCATCTGGGCAGTCCAGTTATGAAGAAAAAAGAGAAAAGAAAACTTTCTGCTTTGTGGGGTTTGTCACTTATCAATCCCTTTTATTTCTTTGGCTCTGTTCCAAACACACTTGCTTTTTTATTTTATCAACTCTTCCTATCCATTCCAAACTTGTTTCATATCTCAATACTCATGCAAAGAAAAACATTGAATTTTTTTTTCCTTTTATGAATGTTTGGTTTTTTTTGTTGGTGATCAAGAAATAAACAGTGCACCAGCCACGCCTTCCTCTTCTTTTAGTTTGTACCGAATTACCAGATTTTTTTTTTCTTTTTTCTCACTGTAACATTCCGCAGGGGACGATCGGAGTCGGACGCCGCAAGATCTGGAGAGGGGATTGGAGTTCTGCAGATTGGGGTCTATTTTTTTAATGTTTTAATTATTTATTTATTTATTTTATTCATAATTAATTTATCAATTTCTTTAATTTTTTTTACTTCCTAATTTGATAAAAATGACTTCCTATTACCCTCCATTAAAAGTCGTGTACAAATCACATGACAAAAATATGTTAAATTTTTGTCACCGTTTTTAATTGGACCAAGTCTGCAACGAATTGTAAAGTTTTGAGGAATCAATTGCCAAAATTTTAGTTTAGGGACCAATTTATGAAATAGAGGAATCCCTCTCAATACTTCTGCATGCATCCATGGCCTACCAAAGAAGTGGTTATCTTGACTTTACGGGCCTTGCATAAATTCAAGCAAAATTTTTCTAAGTACTTTCTGCGTAATTTACCCAAAGATTCACACACACATATATGCAGCTTTATTATGGTTAAAAAAAATTTGTCATGAAAAAAAAGCATATTTTTTCTATATAATATTTATAGGAGATCGAAGACTTTAGATACATATGCAAAATGTTGACAGAAAAAGATTCTATTTTTACCACTTCAATGACATTAATAAAGAAAATATGACGTTTGATTAAAAGTTACCCCAGAAATTGTGTGAAAAAAGGGCGATTATGACATCTTGATCTGATTAAAAGAGATTTTTTTAAAGAAAAAATAGGGAAATTTAATTAAAACAGACTCACAAACTTCCAAGTAACTGGCAGTAAGTAAACACTAGTACTTTTCTTTTGCCACTACATTAAAAAAAAAAAAAAAACGTTAATTAACGTCGTTCAATAACCGAATTTTTAATGTCGATTTTTTACCGACGCTATATTGAGTGACATTAAGCTTGGATTGTATCTACATATGCATTATTTTTTTTTCTTTCTTCTAACTTTTTCTTTATAAACTTTGGATTGTGTTTAGAAAGAGTTGAATTATTGGTAATTCTAGTTATAATTTCATGGCAAGATCTGGGAAGAACTTATTGCCCCTTGTTAAATCTAGCTCAAAAGTCCCAAAAGCCGTAGTAGTACTAGTGGAACTTTTACTATTTTCTGGGTTTCTCTTAGTCTTGGCTGTTTCAGTTGTACTCCTTGCTCGTCCCACACAGTTTCCCAAACCATTTGTTGTGGCTTCATCATCTTCAACAGCAACATCAACTAGAGAACTCCTCTCTCGTTTGCAGCCCGCAGCGGCAGCGCGGCAAGCTACTATGGAATTGCAGCGCCATAAACAAAGCTATGGCACTGATGGCGTTATGCACCACTTTGAAGCTGCTGCACATGAAGTCCCTAGTGGCCCAAATCCTAACTCCAACAAGTAAGTTATAGCATAAACCTAAACGTGAAGCCATATAAAGACGATAGTGGGTAGCTGAACTTTTGTTTTCTTATAATTTTGTATATTAAAGTTTATAAAACTTGTATTTCTCCTTCTTCTAAAATCTCCCCTCTCCTCTTTAAAATTATATTTCGTCTCTCTTAAAATAAATTTGCCTTTTGCTTGTTAGTTCAGTTATATTTGTGCCCTCTTATTAATTTTTCTGGCTCTATCCTTGCATAAACTGAATCTATATATATACGTGGATATATGTATAGAAAAAAAAAAAGCACTGATGTGCATCACTACAATTTGGCCTTCCTCATTATATTATCATCCTTTGTAATAATCCTTTGAAAGGAATATATGCAATCTGGTCATCGTCTTCTATATATGTTGAATGAAAATACCAGTGATGGTTATACATTAGCGATATGATGTAAAAATTATGTGGTTTTTGATTAGTTTAAATGCACACATGCACCATGCATATACGTATACATATACGTACATGTGAGCGTGTGTGTGCACCCACAACTGTATTATCGTGTATGATTGCATTTTTTCTCTTTTCTTTTTAACTTAGAGGTGGATCAATTTGAACTCTTCATCTTATAGTAAAATATGTATAGTTTTACCGTTAGATTATGCTTGTGAACACGCATTCTCTCCTTCATACAGACACGTATATTTGCGTTTTGTACTTTATTTTTTATTTTTTCTAGTTAAATGGTTATCTTCTCCTTTATCCGCTTAATTCACCTTAATTTCTTTTATTTTTTAATGCTTTCATGGATATTGGGTGTGCACAATCTCTTATTATATATATGGTAAGTGAAGAAGCCGTGTTGGTTCCAAGGACCCTGCCCAAGTGGCTCCTTTATTTTAACCAACAACAAAAATTTTTACATGTTCTTTTTTTGTTACTTTATCTTCTAAAATTTTCAATTTGCAATATCTATATATATATATATATATATATATATATATATTATAAATTAGAGTGTTTGGGAGTACGGGTTTAAACCAATTTTGGTTAAAAATACTATAGTATACTTTTTTCTTAATACTATAGCATATGAGAGCTTTACACTACAGCAACTAAAAGTTTTAGTTCTAACTCATATTGCCAAACGCCACATTAGTTATACCCTAATTAAATTTGAACTTTTAAATTTTGATATATTTTATATTTCAAATTTAAAATACCAAATAAACTAAAAGTCAAACACAATACTGTATAAAGAAACAATTTGTAAACCATAAAATTCAAAAAAATTAGGTTTGATTAAAATAATTGTAATGTTGTTTTAATTAATAGTTTTGGCTTGATTTATGCCCTCAATAAAATATTTCTCACTATACCACTAAGTATATGGCACTAGAAAAAAATTATTGTTATTTGTAAATTTTGACGAAATCCTATCGAAAAAATAATGTGTATTAGACTCCACAAACCGACACCAAAGAGGTAAAAAAAAATCAAGTACATGCATGACAGTTAAACAAATTATTTACAATCATTGGACATATCTGATCAACTAATATTAAGAATACTATAGCCTAAAGGCCACACGATGAAGACTCATGCAAGCTTACACGGTCACAAGTAATAAAGTGATTTGGAGTCCCGATATCGGTCCCACAATAATTGTATTAATTTTACATTAATTGCCAAAATTAAATTAGACTCTAGGATTATTTGGATGAACGAATAAAAGAAACTAATAAATATGGCTAAGCAAATAAAATTAAGTAACAAAAACTAAAAACTAGAAATACTAGAGCATCGACTTCACCATAATTATTCCATATTAATTTTATTATTAAGTGAATCTCATAATTAATTAGTTGAGAAACTCTTAAGAAACCCAATTACCTTTCTCGAGCATCAAATTGAATAATATGCTTAAAACCTGATTCCAATATTCCTATTAAAAACCAAGTAAATTAAACATTAATTAAGCTCTAGTTTTTTTAATGACAACGAATGTATTTTAGGACTCTTGAACTCTAAAAACCTAAATTGTGATATCCAAATCGGACGTATAAGTTACCTTTCCCGAGTGCCTAACTCATACGTCAAATTTTATAATCCATTGGCCAAATAAATTGGAAGCATTAAAAATGGAACAACACAAATCAACCATGACAAAGCACTTAAAATAAAATCAACACTTCATAATAAGGTAAAATCAAAGCTGTAGAAAAAACTATTCCATAACTAAAATTAAACAAACTAACATTAAGGGTTCAACAATTACAAATCACAAAAATACAAAGAAGAGAATGAGAATGAAAAACCCATTTTGGAGTTGTCACAAGCTCCAAACTTTTCTTCTTCTTCTCCTCTCCCACTTCTTGATCTACACTTAAATCCAAAAACTAGAGCAAAAATCCTAAGGTAAAGGGAAAAAAAATATTTTTTTCTTTTCTTTTTCCCCATTTTCTTCTTTGGAACCAACCAAACCCTCTTGGAAATGTGTGCTTCCTCCTCCAAAAATAAAGGCTTTAGGGTTTTTAAGTGTTAAGATTCAATCAGCATCCATTTGGGACTGTTAGATCGAAGGGAACGGTCAAGATCAGCCCAAAAAGTGGCTTCATCTCGTTGGGAGGCTCCAAGGATGCATGGCCACGCAGCTGGCACTTGCGCCTGTGCCTAGCTTCTATGCTCGCACGCAGCAGCAGAGAGATGTGGCACGTGGCTGCGAGCTTCAACTGGGTGCGACAGTGCCCTTTTTTTTTTATGTTGAGGCACCGACTTGCTTGGTTGCATCTTGATTTGGCCTTCTAAGCATTTTTTTTTATGTCATTTTTTTTCCATTAAATGCCAATTTATTAATTTCCTACAAAAAAACACCAAAGACATTAAAATAACACGAATGCTTGAGGATTTTCACAACATTTAAACTCAAGTAATAATTGATTTGTGAGTAAAATACCTCTTATCACCACACAAAAAACCACCAGGAAACAAATCCAGTGGACTAAAATAGAACCAAACACTAAAAAAACGAAGCAAATACACAAACATAAGTTGAGGAAAAAACCGTTGTTATTATGCACTCAACCAAACTCAACTAGAAAAAAGGAAGAAAGGAAAAAGAACAAAACAAAACAACAACACTAAAGCTTCCAACAGAGAGAACCATCAATGCTTGATGCAACATGAAAAAGGTCAACCACTGAATGTGAGGGAAGCACTGTTGACACGCCACCGAACCAACGTACATGCACTGCACATACAGCGCGTAACATATTCGTCCAACACGACACTTGAGACACCATTAGATGCACTGCATCAAAGCAAGGATGTCAAAGAATATATATATTATTTTTTTCTATCAATATTTATGTGGAAAATTTAAACTTTACACCTACCTCCTAATGAAATCAAGTATGGAGTTAAGTATGCTTGCAACTGTGTATTCGTTCAATATTTTATTATCTAAAGGATTTTTTTTCCCGCAGAATAAGATCATATGCATGCATATTCGCTAGCTACTGACAGATATATATGTAAAATTCTAACTCACACAGCTTTAATTGTTTGACTTGTATTATTGAAATATTATTGCAAAACATTGCACCCGTCTGCAGGTCATATCTATATTGATAATTTTATGCTTTAGGTCGCAATTTTTTTTTTCTTTTTTTAAATGGACACATTTTTTACTAGCAACGATTTTTTCATAATTAATTTCTTTTTTTTTGTAGATCATGTACGAATTGTGATCAATGATTATGGGAGATTTTCGTTTGACTATTTGTGGAACATAACTTAAAATAAACAAACCGAGTTTGTGTATATTTTATGACTCAACCTTTATCTTTCCTATCTTAATGCTCCTATTGAATTAAACTTAAAGAGCTTGTTATCCGTTGTTTAATGGAAAGAATTTGAATAAAGAGCTTGTTTTACTTAACAATAAAGTACGGAAAGATCGAGATAATTGAGCTTGTAATTGTTTTAGGGTTGATAGTTTTAATAAAAAGATTATTGGCTATATATCATGTTAAGTTGGAGAGAATGATTCCTTAACCAATCTTTACATCATTATTATAACTCTTAGTTATGTTCGAGCTTTGCAATTTCTAATTTTCTTTTTGCATTTTCTGTTATTTATTTATCTATCAAAACAATAACAAAACCCCCTCAAACTTAGTGTGTTTAGTTTTAGTGTTTCTTTGGGGTTTTGAGTCAACAACTTAATAAGTAGGAACAATCATCTACTGGAACAAGCAAAAATATAAAAAAAAAATGAAAATTTACCACATAATAGAAGATTTCAATGCCAATTTATGAGGAAAATCTTTTCACGTCAAGAGAGGTATCTCCCTATGAAGGGAGCAAATGACGTGGGCTTTTACCTGCATAAATGGCTAGTAGCCTGGTAGACTTTACTCCGGTAGGATGCACCTACCAGAAACTGGTGGCTTACGGTTGGAAGGGACCGCAGTCCAGTAGCGTCTTGGCCAAAAGCCATATTCAGCGGCTTAAGTGACTTGGCTAACTATGCGGACCGGGGAGAGAGGTGTACAGTCCACCTGGTTAACCTGGTCCTGCAATGGGTTCAGGCTACTTTCCAAAAGGAGACACCACTTTAGATGGATTCTGTGGGCAGGTTACAACAATAGATGAGGCTCAGAACGTTGTGGCTTCTCATCAAAATATTGCAGTGCAGAGCGTTATACAGATGATTATCGCTTTTAGAGGATTTCTGATTGGGGAGTAGAAGGTGATCATGGATATTTGATTTCGTTTGGGGGACCTGGACCTATCTCGATGAATTCTCTTCATACACAAAATTAATATGCCTAGGGAAAAAAAAAAGTAATCATATTAAGAGAAATGTATAAGCTTGTAGATGAAATAGGCATTATCTATAAGCATATTAGATGTCGCCCGCCAGCTGATGACGTCTAGAGGCCATCATCTATTGTCCCTTTTATAGTAATGTGCGGACCAGAAAGCTGGCATTCTAGAAAAGTCATGAATTTTGTATGTGTGATATAATTTCCTAGCCACACACATGTAAGTAAACGTATATACCCTTAAATAAAAAAGAAAAAAAAGACAAGCATAGTACAGAAGAAGATTAGCTGCATATACATATGGGATTCTGCTTTAACAATATTAATCTAAGCAAGCCAAAACAAATAACTACAAGGGGCAGTGCTTCAAAGAAACAAGAAATTGTACTCTCTTTTGTACATATACATGAATTTCCTTTATCTTTTCTTAAATTTCCTCCCTTCTTTCCCAAAAGTGCAAGTACATAATCCACATTTGAAATGTGGCTTTAATTTGTTGTACAAAATAATGTTGGAATGGTATGAAGATTTGAAACATGTAATAAAATATGCTTTCTTTAAAGCGTGATTTGTCCCCTCTTGATCGAGATTACTTACGGGAATTATTTTACAAACCGCTTCTAGGATATGACAAACCTATGAATATATTTCTACACTAAGCAATGATGAAGAAACACTGGAAAATATGAACACTACTTTTTTGAGAGAGAAATAATCGTCAAAATAAAGTGAATTAACTCTGATCACGTTTTTTTAATTTATAATTAAAAGACAACCGTTTATTACACTATTTGAGAATAACTGCCACCTGTTTAAAAAGATTATAACCTTTCTAATCAGCTAAATTCAAATCTCACATTATTTCTGAAAGATGATAACCTTTCAGAATGAATTTGAATTATTTTAAATTATTAATTAAATTCAAAAATAAAATAAAAAATATATTAGAATTTAAATAAAAAAATAAAATATTATTTTTACAAAGTGCCACGTGTCATGCACTCACGCGAGAATAAAATAAAATATTATTTTTACAAGTGCCATGTGTCACTGCACTCACGCGGGACAACCGTTGATTACACCATTTGAGAGTAACTATCACCTGTTTAGAAAGATTATAATCTTTCTGATCAGCCAAATTCGAATTTCCCATTGTTTTTGAAAGGTGATAACCTTTTTGAATGAATTCGAATAATTTTAAATTAATTAATTAAATTCAAAAATAAAATAAAAAATATATCCAAATTTAATAAAATAAAATAAAATATTATTTTTATGTGCCTGCATCTCTAATCAAAATTTAATTTGTTTCTAAAAGGTGATAACCTTTCAGAATGAATTCGAATAATTTTAAATTAATTAATTAAATTCAAAAATAATATAAAAATATATCCAAATTTAATTAAATAAATTAAATATTAATTTTATGTGCTTGCGCCTCTACAGCCTCACTATCCACGTCCCACGTGTGTGAGCTTTAAGTGAGGCTTACTGTGTACAAATCATCAATCCTTTCAAAAGAGTAAAGTCTTATAACGTCTTATAAGCTTTTATAAGTTTCTCATGTGAGACTATGAGTCGTCACAACACTTTACATTTAAACTTGAACAATTCAACAAATAAGTGTAGCCTAAACAAATGTTTAAAGGTGGTTTCAAGTATATTCTTCCTGTAATTTTATATCTGTCTTCACCTAATTAAGTGCATAGTTTTCTTTTTTATTATTCCAACCTCAAAATTTTAGTTTGCGGATAATATTGAACCTGCCCAAGGTTGCAAAAAGAGCTATATAATAAATGTTGGGACTATACGTAGCTAAGACATTATTCAAGAATAATTTCATGAGCATTAAGGCCCATTTGGTAGTATTTTTATTTTGGTTTTTGTTTTTGAAAAACTTTGAAAATGAAAATGTTTTAAGAAATGTGCTAAGACTATTTTTGAAATTGTGTTTTGTTATATATAATGATAATTTTTTAACATAAATGTATTTTTAATAAAAAAATTATTAATATAAATAAAGCCTAAAGTTACTTTTTAAAAAACTAATTATCAATATATTAATATTTTTATTATTATCAATAAAACAATTTGGGAGATCTCCTCTTCCTCAATTCCAATGAGGCCAAGACGCCGACAATGGCCCATTTCAGCCCTACCTACGACGGCCCAACCCTACGTAGATGAACCCACCCCTCGACGAACCCAGTCCACCTTCAACGGCGAGCTTTCCATCACGAACTGCCTCCCGTCGTGAGCTTCCTCATGTTGCAAGCTGTCGTCTGTCGCGAGTTGCCTCCCATCGCAAACAGGCCGATGCTTTAGTGTTGGTGTTGGGGTCAATAGGTGGCAATGGGAGGAGGGGCTAGGTGGGTCGCTACTCTGGTGAGAACGTGGTGGGTAGAGGGGCTGGGTGGGTCACTCCTTCGGTGAGGAGGCGGTAGGAGGAGGGGCTCGATGGATCACCAGCGAAGGTTGGGGGGGGGGGGGGGGTTTGGTTTCGTGTTTGTAGAAGAAAGAAGGAAAAAAAAAAAAGAAAACGATTAAAATTTGTTTTCAGCTTTCATACAAAATTTGAGAGTTTTGAAAATGTTTTTGTTTTTGTTCCAAAACTTAACCAAATATGTTCTTAAATTGGTTTTCAAATTTTTTTGTGTTTTCAAAAATTGCAAAAAACTTTTGAAAAACAGAACCAAACGTCCCCTAAGTTATCAATGTGATATTAATTGATTTATTAATATCAAATCAAGTTAATTATGCCTTTTTTTCTTTTAGTAATTAGATATTGACAAATATCAATTATATTGTTACATATTGATACAGACATTAGTAAACAAGTTGACAACTTTACTTAGCTTACCTTTTGTGTAGTGTGAATATAAAAATTATCTTCTCTTTTTTCGACTTTTTTTCACAACTAATCCTTTATTTATGACAGATACATTTTGATATCATATTACTTGATTTTCTTTGCAAATTCCTTCACGTCAATGATTAAGATTTGAAAAAATATACTAAATTATGTCAGATTTACTCGTTTTTAAATTGTAAAGGATACTAGATAAATATAATTACATATATCCAAGCAATTAGATTACTGCAGTATCATAAGTTAATTAGAAAAATTGTGTTTTTTATCAGATAAAAAAGGAAAGAAAAGTAATAATGAGAGAGCACTGATTTTTTAATGTATTTTCTGATAGAAAATAATTTTGTGATGAAAACCATCATCAACCAGGATTATTCAATTAAATCACTGAGAGAATTAACAAGCTGTGAAAGCTAACCTGAATCCATTGATTGAATTGTAATTTCTGAGTTTGTAGGCTGAGGATTTTTTAAGTCTAGTACATAAGTCCTCCTTTAAAGAATGTATCTGTTATCTCTCTGTAGATGAGTAGCAGAAAGAAAACGTATATACTAATAGGGACCACAACATCTTTATATAGCTACTAACCCTAATAGTTATTCTTAATTACTAATTTAGCTTATCATAAAATCAATAATTATATTTTAGTCTCTACACATAGGAGGCTCATACTTAATGATGCTTTAAAAGCCCAAAACCCAAATTGATCACTTTAATTAGGGCTAACTCACATTTATTTAATATATTAGCCCTATAATTGGATTTAACTCTAACATTTTCTGGACAAGCAAGCAATGAGAGGTTTTTTTTAGGTCTCTATTGACACCCCCATTTTACTATTCATGCACTCTTTCTTAAATCACCCTCTTATTTTACTTGTTACACCCTTTTCAAAGCATAAAAAAAAAAAAAATCCTTACATCTAAAGGGTTTTTTTTTTTTCCTTTTTATACCTACCAATCTAGCCAACCAAATATGATTACACCTAAGGAAACGTACTTAATAAAGAAGAAATTTATATGTATGTGTGTCTGTGTATATATATATATACACATACATGAGTATGTGAGTTAGCCCTTTCTATATAGATCTTGTCCTTTCTATATTGATCTTTAAAGAAGCATTTTTCTACCCAATAAAAAGATTCATCCTTATAAACTTCAACTGAATCTGACAATTTAAATGGTTGAAAGTTAATTAAAAAGATAATTAATTAGAGTCATTTTTCAAACATTTTCCTTTTTACTTAAAAAAAAGAAAACCATACTTCTATCATGTGCTAGAGGCTCTAATAATTTGTTACAAGTCATACCTACGCATATATTAATAAGCATTAAGTAATAATTTTAAATATGTTTGCAGAAAATGCTAGAGGATCTGATAATTTGTTATAAGTCATACCTACGCATAAATTAATAAGCATTAAGTAATGATTTTAAATATGTTTACAGAAAATGCTAGAGGGTCGGATAATTTGTTATAAGTCATACCTACGCATCTATTAATAAGCATTAACTAATGATTTTAAATATGTTTACAGAAAAAAGCAAAAACATTTCTAAACTGTAATTGTAATCTTTCATAATAAGTAGCAAACTCACTTGTATAATCATACGTATATCGGTAAATAATGTTTGTTGCTTCATTAGATATTGCATCCTACAAAATGGTGATAAAACAAAGGTAATAAAATTACTAAAATCTTCTTAGCAAAAAAAAAGAAAAAAAAAAGACTGAACTCAGGGAAAAAATCGGTGACGGATGCCTTAATTATAAAAAAGTAAAACAAGATTTCTTTAAGATAATGAGTATTTCTTTAAAATAATTTTGTCTTTAAAGATAATTTTATTAATGGATAATACAGTAATAAGAAATTCTATTAAAAAAAGGTATGTGGAAAATAGAATAGGGTGTTAATAAACGCACATTTTTTTTAGAAAAAAATGAGGGAGCAAGTTGTAAGCTTGGCCAAAAAAAAAAAAGAAGTTAAATTTCCACCCTTAGAAATGCACATCAACTTCAGCATTGAATTGATTCGTATAAGCTTCACGTGGTAATTTAAGAGAAACGTGCATGAAATTGCACTGCCTATTTCTCGATCTATTAATTCGATGTAGTTGAGAACCCAAAAAATTAAGGCCGCATTCAAATAAGTCAAGAAATATGAATTCATTAGCAAACTATATTCAACAAGAGTTTTATAAAAACGCAAAACCAATGGTAGGACGGCCGTATTTACCTTACAATTAGGTTCGTTATTTTAACAATTGAATTAACTTTTTAGTATATTGATTTATAACTAGAAATAGTTTTTATTTCAAGCGTTAAAGATTTTTTATCAAATTTAACAATTAAAACAATAATACCGACCGATAGAGCAAAGCATATTTATCCTACCATAAAACTTTTCAATAAAAAAAGCAAAGCATATACAAAACTTTTTTTCCCCTTAAAAAAGGAGAGAATATATTTAAAATTTAGCAATTTATCTAGCAAGAATAAAAAACAAAACTTGCAGATGAGTAATTATCTTTTAGCCGTCAAATTTGTAAAAAAAAAAATAATTTTAACTAGATTTAACAGTTTTAAAATGTACGTCATCTTACGAAGAAGTCCACTTAAAATCTTAACACACGTTTTGAAAGTGGCCAACACAAAGAGAATTGGACAAAGGCCAAACTTAGGTCTTCAATGCATTTATTTCCATTATTTTAGCTGTGAAAGGGATTGGCCAGCCAATGTGACACTTCGTCTGAAGAAAAATACATAAATATCAAAAGGTCATTCCAGGAGGGACCTTTTTCGGCTGGAAAGAGCTTCACAAGCCAAGAAAGAGAAGTAATTAACAAGCTATATATAGGTATAGCCTACAAAGAGGGCCCCTTTTTGTTTCTTTCTACAGCCACATCCCAACTATATGTACCCGCATGGGTCGTTGGCTTTTATTTTTGCCATAAATCCACTGATGTATTTGATTATATTTTATTTTCACATTGTTGTTACATCATGGAAAAGAATAGTACTAAAAATGGGTTGGATAAAATTAATGCCAAGTAGCTTTGGAAAAAAGAAAGAAAGAAAAATAGAACTTTAGAACTAAGAATCTGATATAGTAATAATAAATATAATGTTATTGGTAGGGAATTTAAAGAGAAAATGAAACATGCAAAAACCCCAGCTGTGAATGGACAAAATATAGAGATGACTCATAACAGTCTTATTTATAATAATAGGGACACTATAAGTGTACATATGCTTCCTTTGCAGGAACATATTATCTAATATGACTTCCATTGGAGGACTCATGACTATCCAATGTATGGCATTTGATTTTAAGAACACCCTATAAAAGATAACAACTATTTAGAAAAGCCTGAGCACGATAATAATCATAAAGAATGAAATCTCAAAGAGCTATTAACATATTACTCTTAACAATCCATATAGAAACACAGATCATATATATTCCATAGCTACTAATTTTAGAGGCTAGGTACTCATGATGATGATGAATATTGTAGCTGCATTGCTGCCTAGGGGTGGCCACCACCAAATCCAGCTCCACCGCCAAAACCCGTACCACCGCCACCGCCACCACCTAACCCACCACCAACACCTCCTCCTTTACCAAATCCTCCACCAGCTCCAAACCCTCCTCCAGCGCCACCACCAACACCTCCTCCGCCGCCAAAGCCACCTCCTCCACCAGCACCGCCACCTAGACCTCCACCAGCACCGCCGCCACCACCAAAGCCTCCGCCTGCACCGCCACCTGCCCCACCACCAAGGCCGCCACCAGCTCCACCACCGCCACCTAGGCCGCCTCCACCACCAGCTCCCCCACCAACACCAGCTCCACCACCACCTCCTAGACCGCCACCATGGCTGCCACCAAGTCCACCACCACCTCCTAGCCCACCACCATGGCCACCACCAAGTCCACCACCACCACCAAGCCCACCTCCACCACCAAGCCCGCCGCCACCACCAAGCCCGCCTCCACCTCCAAGACCGCCACCTCCACCAAGCCCGCCTCCACCGCCAAGCCCACCGCCACCGCCTAAGCCACCGCCACCGCCTAAGCCACCGCCTCCACCTAAGCCGCCACCACCGCCAAGGCCACCGCCACCAAACCTTCCATGCCTAAAGCCCTTCTTGCCTAGACCAGGCCTATGCAAAGGCGGTCTAAAATGAGGTTTGATAAAATGAGGACGAGGGAACAAGTGTTTGTCCTCTTCAAGCTTACTAACCTCCGCCGCAACCAAACCACACACAAGACAAACGCACAAGACATAAGCCACAAAGCGACCTGAAACACCTCTCATTGTCGTTGATACTGATCCCAATAAGGAAAAAAAAAGTAATATTTAGACCCCAGAGTTATATTATTAGCTCACTAGATGTGAATGAGCATATACTAGTGCAAAGAAGAAGAGAGATATATATCGAGTGAAGAAAGAAGAAGAAGAAGAAGAAGAAGAAAGTTAATAAATGAAAGATTAGAAAGGGAGGTTTAGAATCACCCAACTGTCACGATTGGACGTAGTAAATGAGGTTCATCCGTCATTTATGCAAACAATTTATTCGTCCAACCGCCCTCTCCTCTCATAGCTAGCTCCGGACGCGCTTGAACAGATTTATGGCACTGTTTCTCTGCATCGGATTAGGGTTTTGACTTTTAGGGTCTTTTTCATTTTTTTTCAAGACAAATATTTTTTAACCCCTTCTTTTTTCTTTCTTTTTATGAAACTGGGTCAACTTTCTTAGCTGGGTTCGTCAAGTTCCAAGCTGATATTCATGAAGATGAAGCAACATGATTTAAAAATCGGATCAAAAGCCACAATGTGATTTGATCAAATTGTTGTGAGATCCGGTAGTGGGATTACTATAATGTGACCACATTTAATATTGTTGTATCTTTTTGTCTGACGCCATGAATGAAGGCCACCAAACAATGTCCTGCCAGCAACATTTTCTCTCTCTATCTCTGTTTCTATCTCTATCTGTCTCATAGTTCCCATCTGTCGGTAGCTGATATTGAAGATAAGAAAGATAAATTGAAGCTAAAATTGTAGAGCACCGCGTATAAAATCATCTCTATCAGTTAATAATAGATATCAATAAATTGCACAAAATTGTTAGTAGTCATTTATTTACTGTGCTCCCACTGATCATTATTGTTGTACAATCGACAAAAAATTGGAAGCAAAAACGCGTAAGAACCAATCCTTCCAAGACTTCAACAAATGGAACATTATTTCCAGAGTAAAACAATGAAAGAATATTGTAGTCACGATATACGTAGATATCAATGAGGTTCTCAAGGTTTCTTTAGTCATTGCAAGCATATATATGCATGCATGTACGAGTATCTACATATTTATGTATTTATATATGCGAACACTTTTATTGGGTGTTCCACAACTTCGAATCAAAAAGTGTTAGTTCTATCAATTTTATTATAGTATTATTTTCTCTTATAAAATTTGAATCATTACAATATTTTCACTTCAAACTTTCAAATTTGATCTGATAAAACAAACACTCTTTTAATTATTTAGGTTTTCAAAATGCTTTTGTGACTTATGGTTTAAAGAGCGATCATATGCTACCCATTTATTTCAACATGACATTTTCTCTTATGATAATTTTTACATAGTGATGTCTATCTTCGTTTTGATTAGAGGAGTCAAAAGGCTCGTGTCGTGTCGTGTTGTCGTAGACCTTTTGACTCTAGGCCCATGACTGGCTTGTGTTATGCTAGGGCCGACCCTCTACAGTAGAGGGTTGTGCTTGGGCCATACTTGAGGGGAAAACCTTATTCCCAACCCTAGCCTAGGACCTGGCCCTTAAAGGGCCGTGCGAGGCCCGTGCCCAAGCCCTATAATTTTTAATTTTTTAATTACTAATTTTTTTTGGTTTTTAAAATAATTTTTAACAAAAAATTGATGTATAAAATCATGAGACTACTAAATGTAATATTATATAGAGTATTAAAGAATAAAAATTCTTATTTTTTTAAATGTATGATTTAAGCAAGTTTATATTTAAATTTGTAATATGTTTTATAGACATAATAATTATAGATAGATATAAAAAATCATACAAATAACTATTTAGTTGAGTAGTTGATAAACTCTTATTTATTCTAAAAGTTTGAGGTTAAAACCTCAAGATGCTCAAAATAGGAGTATTTTCTTAAACACTTAAAAGGACCAAGTTTAAAGAGCCTTTGGTGTGCCTTGGCCGGCCTGGGCCCGTCGCGTGCCAAGGCCGTGCTAGCCTTACTGGCCTGGGGATCAAGCCTAGACTGCCATCCCAGCCCACTACAGTGTAGGGTTGGGTTGGGCCGTGCCTTATACTATTGTGGGCTGGGCCAGGCTGTCGATGGTATCAAATGGATGGCTCGATCAATTATATACCTTTAGATTTGATCCCTTAATTTTGTTTCGTTGTTTGAACCAAGCTAGGCACTTAAAAGTGCTTAAATCTGGCATTTATCCATTTCTTTATTAAAATAAAAGAAAATTCTAAACATACTCTTTTAGTTTTCATAATACCAGAAATATATTAACTAATCAAGAAAGTATTTCCTTAATTTCTTTTAAAGAGTTAAAAGAAAAAATTTCACTGTTCAAATTGTTTAAAGTCAAGAATACCATTAATAATCAGTAATTAAGTATTATTTAAACATTAACTATTTAAAAAAATAAACAAAAATATTTAAAACCTAAAAGAATATAAATTTTTTTTCTTTTATCCCATTTAATTCACCGGTATACTCAACCAAACAAAGGTTCAACTACTCTAACGTTCAATCTTATTTTATACTTTTGGGATTTATTTTTCTAGCTTTAAGTTTAAATTTATTTAATTTTTTATAGTTTCTCAAAATTTTTGTTTTAGATCTATTTTTATTTGTTTTTGAAAATTTAATGTTTTAATAATGAAAACATTGATTCTACTGCTAGTGTTTTCCTGTAGCTTTTTCCTGTTATTCATGATTCAAAACTAACATAACTATTGCTGTAACAACTTGGATTACATTTTTGGTATTAAGTTACCATAATCGAGATGACTTATGAGTTTTTTCCAAAGTCCCTTCCACTTCCAGATAATTTTACTTTTTTCTTTACCTTTCTCTCCCCTAGCACTCTCCTCTCTTTTTCTCTACCCCTCATTTTGCCTCCTTGCTCTCTCTCCCTCTCTCCCTCTCACTCTATGCTTAAAAAGAAATACTCTGCAAAACAAAGGTTACCAATTGGACATCTTGGAAGTGTTGTTCTAAGAGGGGGTGGATTGAGTTTTTAAAATCTTTTTGAAATTATTGGAAAATTAGCACAAATCTCAAAAGTTATAAGAAAGAATCCAATTCTTAATAAAATAATCTCGCACAAAAATGACAAAAGATGAATAAGTTAACAAGCCTCAATATGTCAAGTATTCAAACTACTCCAATATCGACAACTCAACCAATCAACAAGATATAAAATAGTAATAATAAAGAGGATAAGGGAAAAGAAAAAGCGAAAAAAAAGTTTATAGTGGTTCGACAATATGCCTACATTCACCGTCGCCAAGTAAACCTTCTATATTAGATCGTCTTTTTAGCTGGATCACTCTAAAACGGTGATCGATTTCCCGATGATCACCAAGCCCTCTACAACTGTTAAGTTTTAACTTTGGAGGATGGTAGTCCTTTCTACACCAAAATCCCATGGGGTTTGATGGTTTACTTGAACAACCTTTTGAAAAAAAAGGTTTGACATAAGTAAGAACCTAAGAGAAATATGCTTTCTCAATTAATTCAAGTAGCAAATTGTAAGGGTTGAAAGTAATTTTTGAGAAGAATGCTTAATTGATGAAGAATAGATGCAAGTTGTAAAAATGATTTTTACAAATTAAGAGAGGTTTCATTATAACATTACAACATTTTAGAGCTAAAAAAAGGCCTTAAAAGAGAGAAAATCATGAAAAGAGTTGTTAGAGCTCGATTTCCAATGGGCTAAATTCTGGTTATTTAAACAATAGCAGTTGACCGGTGGACTACGTCTAGAAACTAATGGTGAAAAAAACTACCAATTAGACCGATTGGATTAATTCACCCAAAAAAATTCGAGATAATTTAAACCTGACAAATCTAAATCAAAATTTGAATTAACCCATCCAATTCGATTACTCATCGGATGGGTTTGTGTTGAGTTTTTCATAACTCGAAATAACCCAAACCCACCCAATATAATATATATAATATTTGTTATATATTGTAATTTTAATATAACCCTATAATATTTTCTTTTAAAAAAATTACCTTACACTATAACCTTATAATTAATTAACCTAAATAATTTTAATATATATGATCTTATATATTTTAGTTTTAATATAACCTTACACTTATACATATTGTAATTTTATGTATTTAAGCTTGTTTTACAAGCTTTTATTATTATAATTGGTTTATACAATGGTACAATATTGGAACGTAGAATTTTGTGAGACTAATAGGTGACAAATATTAAGTTTTTTTTTTCCATATATTTCTTATTTTAGATGTACTACTAGTTTTATTTTTTTTTCTTTCTTTATAATGTTCAAACTGACTAACCCACCCAAACTCAAATTGAATGGATTGATTTTAAAGTTTGGATTTATTGGGTGGATTAAATTTAAAATTAACCCACTAGAACTTTAATTGGATGGGTTGAAAAATCCTGAAAACCCACCCGATGTTCAAGAAACCTAGTTTTTGGTAAGTTACTAGACTACCAAAGTAATAAGCTAGGTCACCAAACGATATAAGCGCTACCTCTAACCAAATTGTGATTTAAACACTAATATCCTTAAAATATTGATTACAATACAAATTAAAGCCAATATGATGTTAAAACATATTTTTCATAACATTGGTGAACCTTTTTGAAGCAATATGCAACAAAATATTCTAACAAAATCTCTTTAACTAATATAACATTATGCATATTCAAAGTCATATATAAGCAAAACTTTTTAATTATTCACATATCAACCAAACTTTTTAACAACAATCATAATCATCAATATTAATAGAACACAAATAAATTCATTCTAATTAACAAGTACCCAAGTTTTTTTACTTATTTATTATCACCATCACAATCATCATCATCATCAACATCAACATTATCATCATCATCACCATCACCACAATCATCATCATGATCATCACTAATAAAACATTATAAACACCAATTCATATCAATTCAAATTAACTGAACTTTTTAATTCCAAATCAACAACACATAATAAAAAAATAAATACAAAAAACATATTCATATATTCATACATCAATCCACAAAATAATAAAAAATTAATTAAATTTATAAACTAATCATACCATAATGCATCATCAAGATCACAATCATCATTATTATTGCCATTTTTATTAACAAAAACAACCTTATTCATATAAACAACAAATGGTGGCGCAACAGCAGAGGAGTGGCGGCTCTATATGGGTGATGATGGAGGAGTTTACCATCTTTCGACTCAAAATTACTGTTGCTACTACTACTATTACTTAATAATCAATACTATGGAGGCAATGATGGTGGTGTTGTTACCATTAACATTGAATAATTACATATTTATATTATTATTTATATTATTATTATTTAATATTAATATGAATATTTATATTAACATATCATATTATTTTTTATATTATTATCATTATCAATTATTACTATTGAATATTAATGCAATATTAATATTAATATTTTGTAATTATATTAATTTATAATAAATTGTTCTCGTTAATAACAATTTAATAAAGTAATATTAAATATATTAATATGAATATTAAACAATAATTATATAAAAATAATATAACATTATTTTATATTAATATTATACTAATATAATTTTTATTATTGTTAATATTATTATTATGATTATCATTTAATATTGACATAATACTAATATTATTTTATAATAATATCGTAGATATTTTATAATATGTCATTATTAAATTATCAAATTATTTAATAATCATATTATCATCATAGTCATCATCATAGAAGGGAATATGAGATTTCCATGGTCTTGAGATTTTTGGAAATTTAAATATTTCCTTATTGGATGTGATTTAGATTGCTCCAAAATGGGGTGAAGTGAATACTTAGGATTGAGCTTCCCAAAAATTCAAAAATTGTCATTCTTGTATCAAACATGGAAATCTTGTAGATGTTTATTCCCATCCAAAGGATTATGGCATACCAAATGCCTCCATACGTTAGTTTTTTACATTGTTATACTGATTACTTGTTCAATTCTATGCTTATTACTTCTTATTAAGTTGCTTTGTTTTATAGTTTAGTGGAGAAAAAATTTGCTCTTTAATTTATATTTAGTTAAATAAATAAATTAGTGATTCTAAAACCTGGACTTAAAATTTAGATTTCAAAAAATGGCATCTGATTTGAGTGCTTATCCTTTCTGCACTGATTTGGCTTCTTATGAAGCATAGTGACAAATAAGATAGATGGCAGTAGAAATTAATGTTTGTTGGACTTGGTGCTTACATAGCATAGTGCAAATTCCACAAGGTCATTATAAGATGTAAAGTATCTTATAATTAATAAAATAAATTCCTTTTATTCTCATATATGTATATCTTGTTAAATATATGTATATATGCAAATATTATAAAGGTTCCAATATTTGTAAAAGTACATAATCATGTATATGAAGTGTTCATAATAAGAGAATATGATTATGTGTACTTAGTATAAACTTTGTTTTACAACCAGTAGGTAAAGGTGGACACTTTATCTTGCTTAAGATTGTGATGTCATCTATTCCTAACTTGGTGGAATGATCGTATCTGGATTATAGTAATGTGATGATTACTAGATAGAGACATCAACGTGTTTTAAATACATTAAACCTAGACTGAGATATAATTTAAGTTCTTGTATAATTCTGCAATAAAGATAGAATTCTATCACTTGATCATTTTTTGGCTCTAACCTTAATCTTGAGGTGATTACTGGACTCACATCTATGTATTATGTCCTTTGATTGCCAATGAGTGAGATTTACAACTAGATAATCAATAACTTCAGTACATTGGATATAGGGTATTATAGGTATTTGGGAACACCACTCACAGATAAGGAATCCATAACTCCTAGTAGATAGGCTGATAAGATAACATTCCTATGAGTATTAATTTGAGAATTTGAGTAAAGGTATTTGCCATTTGATATGAGATATCAAATATTACCTAAATCCCCATTTATGATTTGTTCATAAATAGGCCGCCCATTAGAGAATTAATAGAATTCATGGACAAAAAAAAGTAAGTAGAGAGGTTGTACGAAAATCTATACACTTGGCTCTAATTATGAATATTGTTGTGGAGGGTATTATTACATGGTAAACGATTATATTAATGGATGACCTTGTTGATGACATTTTACATTTAAGGCTCCATATAATCCTATATATAATTTAAGAATACAACCTTAATTTCTGATAGTGGTATAGACCGAAGCTAATAATTATTATTAATTTAATTGTAAGATAATTAAATTATAAATAATTATAAGAGCTTAAATTATATATGTCCATTGAGTCCCCTTATTAGTTCCATAATATTCTTTCAGATAGATCAAATGGAAATTTTCTTGGAATATTTTGTCTAATAGGGGAAAATGATAGTTTCACATAGTAGTCCACTAGGACTGTATGTGGCGCCACACATTGGATGAGTTCAGGTGGCATCACATCCATGATTTGAAGAGATAAATATCTTACATAATCTTTATGTAATCTATTTGTTATTTTATTACAGTCAAATATCTTTTTCAAGAGTTGAAATATATTCTCCATATAATTATTTAAATTATAATAGAATTTATAATTAATAAAATCATGAAAGATATTTATTTTAAAAGTTAAAATAAATAATACCTTAGTTTGGACTGAAATCAAACTTTAGAACGATACTAGGTGGTACAAAATTACTCAGTTAGAGGTGGTTATGACATGTTCACACCACCACTGGAGGAAGGAAGATCACACCTAACCTTGGTCGAGTTGGCGTATTCTGCAAAGCATTCTAGGAGGATTCTGCTTCAACCTCCTAGCTTTTGTGTGCCCATAATAGAGGTTCTATTTTCAGTAGACTTTTCTTTAGCCTCTATCTAGTGTTGTTTGAGCTCTCCTCTTTAGAGTTTAAAGAAAATCTGTTGAAAAAAGTTGGAAGAAGAATATCTAAGAGATTTCACTGATGCTCACACACCAGTTGATCTAAAGAGATGAGAATAGCACGGAAAATTTGAAGGTGTTGGAACACTTGTTCATCTAGAGCTATTGTCAAACTCGTAAGTTTGTATTTGTATTTTAATTATTATATATAGCATCATGAGAAGGATCTTGAAAGTTTTAAAAAAATATTAAAAACCTATTCTGCTATGTTTTTCTGATTTTCTGGGTTTCCATGCAATGATGTTTAATCTGAACACCTTAAACCATGTGAGGTTCTTGACTGAGAGCGCTCTAAAATTGAATGCTAATAAGAATGTTGCTCAAGTCATCATTACAATTAAGGTATGGAAAAACTTCGATTACCTAGATTGTTATTTTTTTTAGGAATTGTCTAGCTAGTCCATTATATAACGTGTACAGCTAAAAAATTGCAAAAGAACTATGCTTCCTTAGATAAAAAATATAAATATGGGGATGTTGGTGCCAATAAATTTCTTGTGAGCTAGTTTCTAGACTATAAGATGGTGGATTCCATGACAGTAATAAGTCAAGTCCTCCAAGTCATCTTGTATAAGATTCATGTTAAAAGGGGTCGCTTTAAGTGAAGCTTTCCAAGTGGGATATTATCATTGAGAAGCTACATCCCACATGGAAAAACTTCAAAAATTACCTTAAGCATAAGCAGAAGGAGATGAATATCGAAGAACTAATTGTTGTACTTCGAATTGAAGAAGACAACAAAGGTTTTGAGAAGAAAGGTCCATCTTAGGTTGTTATTGAGGCATATTTGGTAGAGCACTGACAAAGCTCCAAGTTGAAGAAAACCAAGCTAAGAAAAGGGTCCAATTTGGGACTGAAAGAAAGAATTTTTAAGAAACCAAAATTCCAAAAAAAAAAAATGCTTCACTTCTGACAAGGCAAGTCACAAATCAATAGATTATATGCTGCAAAAGAAAAACAAAAAGAAAAAGGTAAATTTGGTTGAAGACATCACGTAAGATGTTTTAGACATAACCCTCTCTATAGTGGTTTCTAAAGTGCACTTAGTTGGATCCAACCCAAAGAAATGGTGGGTTGAAACTAAAGCAACTCTGCATGTATGCTAAAAAAAATTTGTTAACTTTCATCGAACAAATTCAAAATAGAGAGAAGATGTTCATGGTAAACTCTACAATGTTTGAGATCCATGACCAATGCGAGGTGATCCTAAAAATGACATTTGGGAAAGAGCTGACTTAAATAACAAGCTATATGTGTCAAAAATCTGTAAGAACATGATGTTTGGTTTTGGTTTGTTGCTGATGAATAAGCATGAATTTCAAATAATGTTTGATTCTAACAAAGTCATTTTGACAAAAAGTGGGATGTATGCTGGAAAATGATATGCATTTGATAGGTTTTTTAAGCTTAATTTAATGACAATGAAACCTAAAAATATGAATAAAGCTAGTACTTCTTTTGTTTACTTACTCGAGTCTTTAAATTTATGGTACAATAGACTAGAAAATGTTAATTACAATACTTTGCGTAGCTTAACTAACTTAAATCATATTCCAGCTTTCTATATTGATAGCAAACACAAGTGCGTGACTTGTCCACAGGTAAAACTAAGAAGGTTATCGTTCCAAGGAATTGAAAAGAACAACAAACTTTGATTTAATTCATAGTAATAAATTTGATTTGAAATTTGTTCAAACTAGAGTGGTAATAAGTGTTTTATTACTTTTGTCAATGATAGCATAAAATACTTCTATGTATATTTGCTAAAAAGCAAGATTAAAGCAACAGAGAAATTTTCCCTCTACAAAAAAGGAAGTTGAAAATCAACTTAATGTGAAGATTAAGATAGTGAAAAGTGACCGAGGTAGTAAAATCAAACATTGTTTAGTGAATTCTATGCACAACACTGAATTATATATATGGTCACGCCATATTATCCTTCTTAGTCAAAAAGTGTAGCTGAACAAAAAACCATATTTTCAAAATAAATTAATACAATGTTGATAAGTTCTGAATTGCCTCAAAATATGTGGGGAGAAAGCATTTTGTCAACAAACTAACTTATGCAAAGAAAAGTTAGCCTTCCTACATATATTTACGAGTGTGGAGGTGCTTACCAAAGTGGTCATGTCGACACCTAAAAAGGTGCAAGTAGGTTTAAAAAATGATTATATCTTTATTGGCTATGCACATAACTTTAGTGCATATCGGTTTCTTGAACATGAGTATAAAATCTTAGACATATAAAAAATATGATAATAGAATCTAGAAATACATTGTTCTTATGCTTTTCTATAGAGATCTAGAGGAACCTAGCTTGTAGAAACGAACACAAGAGATTATGAATGAGAATGGTCAGGATCAAAACAACAACAAGAGATTAAGGATGAGCTTGGATGCAACAAAAGAGCAAGGATAGAAAAATGTTTTAGTCTATCTTTTTGAACCTGTCTACTAGAAGGTGAACCTTTGATAATTCTATGAAAATAGAGTTATTTTACCCTTTTTATGCATCTAAAATGCTTGGTCCTTAAGATTTTGTTTTATTTTTAGTCATTTTTAGCTATTTTATTTAATCCTTGTATTTTTATTTTAATTAATTTTATTTTTGTACTTCTAGTTTTATTTTTTTTGTTTGATTAATCTTAAAATATATTTGAATATATATTTTATATAGTTTTTCCCTCTAAATATTTTAATTATACACATATGTGAAGGTAAACTTGAAAAAATGGTTCACAAGGGTAAAAAGGAGGCAATTTTGGAGCTTAAAACTGGAATTCGCATCCCAGCCCAACAATTATTCTGCGGCCTCATAGAGGCATAGAAGGCTCACGCGGCCGCTCCATTTAAGACTTATGGCCGTGAGTGTGAGGCTTCAGGCCTCTCCGAAAGTGAGGCACGTGGCCATGCCAAATCGAGCCACGCGTGTTGATTTCTCAGCCCAACGCACCAAAAGTGAGGCATGTGGCCATGCAAGATTGCCCCCACCCCACATGCTTATTGTTTGACTTTGATTCTGTATTGTTTTTGAAGCTAAATTAGGGGGAAATCCCCAAAATGCTCGGAGGCCTATAAAATACCCATTTTTTAGGGTTTTGAGAAATGTGGAGAACTAGGGGAAGAAACCAATGAATAAGAGCTAAATTTCAAGGAGAGAAGAGCTTGAAGTTGAATATTCTTGGAGGATTCATGACTTGAAGTTCATCTCTATAAAGACTTTCTTCTTTCTTTCTCTTTACCCAAATCTTGAGTGAAATTTGTATTTGTATTTATTCCTAACATGTACATATATCACTAGAATAAATTTCATAACATTTGGATTGGTCTAAGACCATTTTCCTATTTTTCAAAACATAATTCAGTTTTTGGATGGGTAACCTGGACAGCCAGCATTTCATGAATTTTTAAAAATTACACAAAATTTCAAATGACTTGAAACTTTTACCACATATTCTCAACATCCATAAGAATCACCAGATTTAATTTTATCATAATTGAATCACTTTAAGCTATCACTTCATGTTTTACAAAGTGTGACTCTGTTGTTGGAATTTTGGTTCAAGCAATGACAATCAACGAATTTTAGAAAAATCACCAAAATTCCAATGGCTTTGAAATTTTTACAAGACATATTTGACACATAGTCCTACCACCAGAATTAATTTCATCAAGTTTGAGTAAGTATAAATATTTTTCTTACTATTAAGAATTCATAGCAACAATCTGCCACTATGAACAACCTCCGGCAGTCAACAATCAACGAATTTTATAAAATCCTACAAAATTCTAATTCATCTAAAATTTTAGTATAGCATTCTTAACATCGCAACATAGTACCAAAAAAATTTTCATTATGTTTGAATCATTCTAAATATTTTTCAACTATGCCAACTTATACAAAAATGTTACAATAAAATTACCAAAACAATGAGTAGTATTTATTCTACGATTTATTTCTCTAATTCTATGTAACACCCACCTATTTTTATGTAACGGATTATGTTAAGTTAGTAACGACGTTAAGTAATTTTCTTATTTATATATGTTATGATTTATGATTTTATGTTACTAACTATTTATTTTAAGTGTTATAACAGGTGACGATCACGTAGAATTGATGTGCTCAAGTGTTCATTACATTGTATGTTTATTTATGATTCATTATGATTTGATGTATCCTTGTATGTGAGGACCGTTCGGCAGGCTAAACCATCAGGATCGGCAGGCCGAATTGCCCCTCAACAATCGGCAGGCTGAGGGAAACCATTGGCAGGCCAGACTTCATGGAATCGACAGGCTGAACTGTGCAGTCGGCAGGCCGATGACAGCTGATGAGCAGTCAGCCGAAGTCTCCTAAAAATGTGACGATGATGATTGGTTGTGATTGGATAATGATTGATGATTGATTGGCATATTTATGGATTAATTTTCTCATTTAAGGAAATTAAATAATTGACTCTTAATTCATTGAATGTAATTAATATGGTTTCCTATTTTGAAGAAGTGAAATATGGTAACTTGAACCATTCTTGGAACTTTGACCTTTCTTTCCCTCAATCCTCTCCACTTTCCATGTGAAGCTTGCCTCAAATTAATCAGAAAATTTCTAAAATTAAAGAGAGATTATCTCTTTTCTTTCTCATCATTCTCATTTTTCACGTAAACGTTCTTTTCTCTCTCTCTCTCACGTCTCCTCTCTTTCACTCTCTCTTCTCTACATTTTCTTCTCCATTTTTCCCTGCCACAAACCCCTAAAAGAACACCAAGAAATCTCACTTTCCACCTAGCCAAATTCAAAGATAAACTAGAGAAGCTTCATTTTGAGGTAAGAGCCATTTTCGGTATTTCTGAAATATGTTTTCCTCCTTACTCCGATAGCCATAACTTTGTCTAGGAACCTTATTTTGCTCTAATATTTTGATATGATGTTCATATATATGTTATGTAATGTTCTTCCAAGTTTCAACTTATTTTGATTTTTCTACATTAAGATATGAATTTTCTACCCACTACCACTCATAGTAAAAATGTTGCTATTTGGTTATGATGCTTGAAAATGTGATTTTTGTTCAAGGGGTAAACGTGCTTTGTTTGCTACTAAATTTAGCAAGACTGTTCATATATATGTTAAGTTATGAACTGGAAATTTTGGTAATGATTTGATGAGTATTTTATGTGTTATGGAATTTTTAGTAAGACTAGGTCTAGAAACTGCTTTAACAGTAAAATGGTTGGACTTTTTGATTATGTGATGTTTTGTATGATTAAATGATTTTATAAGTGTTGAGATAATTTTGTGGTATTGTGATGTATGTTAATAAGTTGTTAGTAAGAATTTTAGAGTTTAAATTAATGTGTTTTAATTGTTTGAAAATGTTTACTAAAGATTACTCACTGCCTGTCAAACCTAAGTTAGTTTTATTTCTAATTTCAAATGTGTGTTTTTAACCTAATCCGATTTTTTGTTGAACCCAATTTTTGGATATGTTAGAGTTCTATATGTGTATTTTATATGTTAATTTTTGTAGATTTTTCTGTGATGTTAAAAAGTAATAAATGGACCTGAGTTTGAAGTAGTTCACTGCCTAACTATTGCTGGCAGATTTCATGTTTGATATGTAAGACTTGTTTTTAGATAATAAATGAAATTTTTATGATAAATGAAAAATCATGGTATTATATTTATGTATTATTTTGGTTCCTGCCAAGTGTGGTACTTAAATTATATGAGAATGTTGAGTTATTAAATTTTTAATTCATGAAGGTCAGAAATATATTTTTGTTGATAGTTTTGATGATTATGGTTATGGATGCATGTTATGAATTATGTTTGCAAGAGATGAATGTATGTCTGATGTTATATGGAATGGATGTTTTATTATATGAAAATAAGTATTAATTTTATTTTGTATCTTTAAATGAATAAATAGTATCAACACACTAAGGAACAAGCACATCGAGACCGCGGTGTCATCACCGATACATTTAAGGTTAAGTAAGCTAGCTAAAAAAAAGGTAAGTACATTCTCACCTATAACATGATATGTTTTATAAGGTTTGAAATTATGTGCATAATGATAATTATTCTATGATGGATTTTATGATGGTTTCATTTAAAGTTTTCTTATGAAATATTCTAATGTTCATAAAGTTATGCATGTATGATGATGACGTATTGCAAAGCATGAAAGTTATATATATATGTATCACCTAATAAGTGTTGCACACCAATGTTATGATATGTTTTGATGTCATGTTTGGTTTAGGATTAGCTACCATTTTCCTCTCATGACGGCGTGCCTACAATGATGATTATAGTGTAACACTTGGGCCCTTAAGATAAAATGAAATAAGTTTTAATATGGTCAAAGTAAGGAAAGATATGTTCCTATGAGAATGTGCCTAGTGCACTATTAAGATGTATGATGATGATGATGTTCATAAATGTTTTAAGTTGTGAGATTACAATGTACTTACTAAGCTTTAGCTTATTCAGTTTATTTCATGTTGCAGATAAGGGTAAGAAGGTGATGTACTAAGCGGAGGGCGTGGAAATGCGTGTGAGCTAAGCAAGATGAATTGTAACCGGAAGAACGCCAAAGAAGCAAGTTTTATGATTTAAGCTATGATTTTTTTATTAGAACATATTTATTTGTTAAGTTTTAAAGAATACAAGAACTATGTTTTAATATTTTATTTTATCATTTTAAGAATTTGGTCTTCCGCATGTTGAAATATTGAACTTGTCTTTAAATTAAGGTTTTTGAAAAGTTTTTGTTTATCTTGGACGGCCTGCCGAAGTTTGACCTTCAGCCTACCGGAAAACTTCGGCCTGGCGGACCCTCAAGTTCGGTCTATTGAACTGTAAGTATGTTTTCCAAGATGGTTTGAACGTTTGTTTCTATTCTTACGGTTTTGGCTAACAATTTAAAGAATGTTTAAGATCAAGTAAATTATTATTATCATTATTAATGAGGTTTAATTTATTGAATGTTTTTTAAAAAATGCATGCATGGATCCTGGGTTATGTTTTCAAACTATCTTTAAGTTATATGGTTTGTCTTTAAGTAAATTATTAAATGAAAGTATGTAACGACATCTGTGACATCCGTAAAGGGGGCGTTACAGGCTTTGGTATCAAAGTGAATTTTAAAGTTAGATACAGGTGCCACACATTCTTTTATATCGCCACACGTCAGTCCAAGTCCTCCAAGTAAGTATGTTTTAAAGTTAGATGTTATGATACAAGTATGATGATAAGAATGAGGTTTAGATGTTTAATGATTAATGCTTTAGTAGTGAAAACCTGTCTCATAAATTAAAAGATTATTCATAAGTTCCTAAATCTTTTAGGAAATTGATAATGGACAGCCACAGAAGGATGCAAACTCGCACCCAGACTAACGAAAGGCTAATGACGATGATTGCTGAACTACAAAGGCAACTTGAGGATCAAAGGAGAGAAATTGCATAATTAAGGGCCAATGGCCAGAATGATGATCGACGAGGCAACGATGTGCCTCCTCCTCCTCCCCAACCACAAGTTAGCGAAGTCCCAGCTCCTGCTGCTGAGCCCAGAATGGTACATCAAGAACCCCTTCTAGTTAGGTGGAAGAGGGTTAAGCCACCAGACTTCAAGGGTTCTAAGGATCCGCTAGTAGCACAAGGATGGTTAAAGACGATTGAGGCCACCCTAAGACTCATGGGCTTCACAGACAATGAGAATGTCCTCTGTGCCTCGTACTGCCTCACCATGGAGGTCAGGATTTGGTGGGACGGCATCGAATAGAGCAGGAACGTTGAAGAAATGACATGGGATGACTTTGTTTATGAGTTCAATACGAAGTTTTTCCATATGAACATTACAAGGAAGCATTTCAATGAGTTTGAGAACTTGCGCCAGGGGGACATGACAGTCACCGATGTGGTGGCAAAATTCAATCAGTTAGCCCGATTATGCCCTGGGTTGGTTAGCAGTGAAAGTGAAAGGGTCAGAAGATTGATTAGAGTCCTCAGGCCAGAAATTGCTGTAATAGTTTATGGACAAGTCCACCCAAAAGTCAAGAACAAGTTGTTATGAGGGCCCAACTTGCTGAGTTTCACTTGTCTAAGTTAAGAAGGAACCAGCCTTAGTCTGGCCAGCCAGTCGGTAATGCTAACAACCAGAACCGCCTTCCGTACAGGAACAACAACAACTGGAATTAGAGGAACAACAAGAGGAAGGGTAACCCTCAGAATCAGCAAGGCCAAGGCAACAAGAGGCATAATGGTGGCCAGCCCAACAACAACAATAACAGGCAGTTTCAACCATGTGTCAAATATGGAAAGATATATCCAAGAGAATGTCGCTTAGGGACAAACCAATGTTTCATTTGTGGGCGAGAAGATCATTTTGTCAAGAACTGCCCCAACTTGATGAATGCCAATGCCCCTCAAAGAGCTCCTCCACAAGCCCAACTCCATCAGATGCAAGCTTCCCTTGAAGGGTCACTAATCAGTCAAGGAAGACTTGAAGCCCCACCTACGAATGTCAGTATCTATGCCATGACAAAGGAACAAGTGGCTGCTGAAGCCTTAAATGTGGTCATAGGTCAGATAACAAGTTTATCTATTGATGCTTATGTTCTCTTTGATATGGGTGCCACACATTCTTTTATATCTACGTCATTTGCTAAAAAATTAAGGGTTTGTTTAGAGCCTATGAGACAAGGATTCACTACAACACTATCCTCTGGGGAAGTGATATTATCTACGCACTGTCTGCGTACGGTACCCTTATGGATTTCTGATAAGGAACTTTTCATCGACCTCATTGTGATCGACATGTATGACTACAATATGATTCTAGGGATGGATTTTCTAAGCAAGTACAATGCTTCTATCGAATGTCGGAAACGAAAAGTGATCTTCCATCCAGAAGGTGATCAGAATTTTGTTTATGTTGACGAGTTTAGAAAGAAACCCAGTATGTTTTTATCCACCATGAACGCAAGGAAGTTCTTAGCAAGTGGCTGCACGGGCTATCTAGCAAACATCATGGATAAAAGTCAAGAAGATAAGATAAAAATTGAAGATGTGGCAGTGGTACGTGATTTTCTTGAGGTGTTTCCCGATGACCTAACAAGTCTACCACTAGAAAGAGAAGTTGAATTCGAGATTGAGCTCACTCCAGGCACCGACCCAATCTCTAAGGCACCATACAGAATGACCCCGGCAGAGTTAAAGGAGCTTCACACTCAATTAAAGGAACTACTTGACAAAGGCTTCATTAGACCAAGTCACTCACCATGGGGAGCTTCAGTTCTGTTTGTTAAAAAGAAGGATGGCTTTATGAGACTCTACATCGATTATAGGGAGCTGAACAACGTAACAATCAAGAACAAGTACCCATTGCCCCGAATCGATGATTTGTTTGATCAGCTTAAGGGTGCATCAGTGTTCTAAAAGATTGATCTACGATCGGGGTATTGTCAGTTGAAGATTAAAGAAGGAGATATTCCTAAGACAGCCTTCAGATCGAGGTATGGTCACTATGAATTTGTGGTTATGCCTTTCGGTCTGACGAATGCATCAGCAGCCTTCATGGATTTGATGAATTGGGTATTCAAGGATTTCCTCGATAAATTTGTTGTTGTGTTTATCGATGATATTCTTGTTTATTCATAGAATCAAGAAGAACATAAGGAGCATTTGAAGATTGTGTTAGAAACATTAAAGAGACACAAGCTTTATGCAAAGTTCTCTAAGTGTGAATTCTGGCTCGACAGAGTGTCTTTCTTGGGGCATGTTATATCAAAGGAAGGAATCATGGTAGATCCTGCTAAGGTAGAGGCTGTTCTCAACTGGAAGCAACCGACGAATGTAAGTGAAATAAGGAGCTTCTTGGGTCTAGCAGGATATTATCGAAGATTCGTAGAAGACTTCTTCAAGATAGCAGCTCCACTCACGAATCTAACTCGCAAGGGAAAGAAGTATGAATGGACAGATGCTTGCGAGAAGAGTTTCCAGGAACTGAAGAAGAGGCTAAGGACAACTCCAGTATTGGCTATTCCAGAAGGAAACGACGGATTTGTGATTTACAGTGATGCATCTAAGATGGGCCTTGGAGCTGTTTTAATGCAAAATGAAAGGGTGATTGCCTATGCATCAAGACAACTAAAGGATTGCGAAAAGAACTATCCCACTTATACCTCGAGTTAGCTGCAGTCATTTTTGCATTGAAGATTATAGAGACACTATTTATATGGGGTCCAATGCAAGATCTTGACAGATCATCAAAGTCTGAAGTACTTCTTCATGCAAAGAGACTTGAATATGAGACAAATATGATGGCTTGAATTGGTGAAGGATTACAACTGTGAAATCTTATATCACCCTAGAAAGGCTAATAGAGTGGCAGATGCTTTAAGTAGGAAGACAGCAGCTACGCTGATGTCAATGCAAGTGACGTCTCAACCTTTGAGAAAGGAAATTCTAAACTTAGGTTTAGAACTTATCACAGGACAGTTTTCAGCACTCACTCTTGTTCCGACGATGTATGATGAAATTCGGAGAAAACAAGATAAAGATATAAGTCTCATAAGGATTAAGTAGGAAATGAAAGATGGGAAATGTCAAGAGTTTCGTATTACTGATGACGGAACTCTGTACCTCAAGGACCGCTTATGTGTTCCCAATGTTGATGGCTTAAGCGAAAAGATCTTGGCGGAAATTCATGACACTCCTTACTCTATTCATCCAGGTGCAACAAAGATGTATAATGATCTAAGGGGTAACTTCTGGTGGTTTGGAATGAAGCGTGATGTTGCCATGTATGTGAAGAAATGTTTGACATGTCAGCAAGTCAAAGCTGAACACTAGAAACCTGATGGTGATTTACAATCTATCCAGATACCGGAATGAAAATGGGAGGAAATAGCAATGGATTTCATTACCAGTTTACCCAAGACTATGAATGGATATGATGCTATCTGGGTTGTTGTGGATCGACTAACGAAGACGGCACATTTCATTCCTATCAGGATCACTTACTCTATAGAATGGTTAGCGAAATTCTATGTCAAGGAGATCGTACGACTTCATGGAATTCCTAAGTCAATCATCTCAGATCGTGATGGCCGGTTCACATCCAAGTTCTGGAAAAGTGTATAGATTGTTATGGGGACCAAGTTACATTTCAGTACAGCTTTTTATCCTTAGACTGATGGCCAAACTGAGAGAACAAACCTGATCTTAAAGGATATGCTTTGGGCCTGTACTCTCAATTTCAAAACCAGCTAGTATAAAATGTTGCCATTAGCGGAGTTTGCGTATAACAACAGCTATCAGGCGACCATTGGAATGGCACCTTATGAGGCTCTATATGGACGAAAATGCAGGTCGGCTATATGTTGGCATAAAGCTGGTGAGAAGAGGTTGATGGAAAGCGTCAATGCTGAAAGGACCGATTTTGTCAACGAAACTTCTGAGATGATAAAGTTGATAAGAAAAAGGATAGAGACCACTTGAAGCCATCAGAAGAGTTATGCTGACAAGAGGAGAAGACCCTTAGAATTTGCCGTAGGCAAATATATGTTTTTGAAAATTGCACCAATGAAAGGAGTTATGAGATTTGATAAGAAGGGCAAGTTAACCTAAGATTCATTGGTCCTTATGAAATCGTGAAGAGGATAGGCAAGGTGGCTTATCAGCTAAAATTACCTTCTGAAATGTCAGCAATGCATGATGTGTTCCATGTCTCTATGCTCAAAAAGTATGTTCCAGACCCTATGCATGTGATTGAGCTACAAGTAATCGAGATACGAAAAGACTTAATTTTTGAAGAAAAGCTAGTGGAGATCCTCAATCGGAAAACCAAGACCTTAAGGAATAAAGGAATTGCATTGGTCAAGGTATTATGGCGAAATCACCAAGTAGAAGAAGTTACATAGGAATGTAAAGATGACATGAGAACTATGTATCCGCAATTGTTCTGAGTTTCGAGGACGAAACTCTTATAAGATGGAGAGAATTGTAACACCCACCTATTTTTATATAACAGATTATGTTAAGTTAGTAACGATGTTAAGTAATATTCTTATTGATATATGTTATGATTTATGATTTTATGTTACTAACTATTTATTCTAAGTGTTATGACAGGTGACGATTACGTGAAATTGAGGTGCTCAAGTGTTTATTACATTGTATGTTTATTTATGATTCATTACGATATGATGTATCCTTGTATGTAAGGACAGTTCGATAGGCCGAATTGCCCCTCAACAATCGACAGGCTGAGGGAAACCATCGGCACGCCAGACTTCATGGAGTCGGCAGGCTAGACTTCATGGAGTCGGTAGGCCGAACTGTGCAGTCGGTAGGCCGAACTGTGCAGTCGGTAGGCCGATGACAGCTGACGAACAGTCAGCCAAAGTCTTCTAAAGATGTGACGATGATGATTGGTTGTGATTGGATAATGATTGATGATTGATTGGCATATTTATGGATTAATTTGCTCATTTAAGGAAATTAAATAATTGACTCTTGATTGATTGAATGTAATTGATATGGTTTCCTATTTTGAAGAAGTGAAATATGGTAACTTGAACCATTCTTGGAACTTTGACCTTTCTTTCCCTGAATCCTCTCCACTTTCCATGTGAAGCTCGCCTCAAATTAATCAGAAAATTTTTGAAATTAAAGAGAGATTATCTCTTTCATTTCTCACCATTCTCATTTTTCACGTAAACGTTCTTTTCTCTCTCTCTCTCTCTCTCTCTCACGTCTCCTCTCTTTCACTCTCTCTTCTCTACATTTTCTTCTCCATTTTTCCCTACTGCAAACACCTAAAAGAACACCGAGAAATCTCACTCTCCACCTAGCCAAATTCAAAGATAAACTAGAGAAGCTTCATTTTGAGGTAAGAGCCATTTTCGGTATTTCTGAAATATGTTTTCCTCCTTACTCCGGCAGCCATAACTTTGTCTAGGAATCTTATTTTGCTTTGAGATTTTGATATGATGTTCATATATATGTTATGTAATTTTCTTTCAAGTTTCAACTTATTTTGATTTTTCTACATTAAGATATATATTTTCTACCCACTACGACTCACAGTAAAAATGTTGTTGTTTGGTTATGATGCTTGAAAATGTGATTTTTGTTCAAGGGGTAAACGTGCTTTGTTTGCTACCAAATTTGGCAAGAATGTTCATATATATGTTAAGTTATGAACTGAAAAGTTTGGTAATGATTTGATGAGTATTTTATGTGTTATGGAATTTTAGTAAGACTAGGTCTAGAAACTGCTTTAACAGTAAAATGGTTGGACTTTTTGGTTATGTGATGTTTTGTGTGATTAAATGATTTTATAAGTGTTGATATAATTTTGGGGGATTGTGATGTATGTTAATAAGTTGTTAGTAAGAATTTTAGAGTTTAAATTAATGTGTTTTAATTGTTTGAAAATGTTTACTAAAGATTACTCACTGCCTGTCAAACCTAAGTTAGTTTTATTTCTAATTTCAAATGTGTGTTTTTAACCTAATTTGATTTTTTGTTGAACCCAATTTTTGGATATGTTAGAGTTCTATATGTTTATTTTATATGTTAATTTTTGTAGATTTTTCTATGACGTCAAAAAGTAATAAATGGACCTGAGTTTGAAATAGTTCACTGCCTAACTATTGCTAGTAGATTTCATGTTTGATATGTAAGACTTGTTTTTAGATACTAAATGAAATTTTTATGATAAATGAAAAATCATGGTATTATATTTATGTATTATTTTGGTTCCTGCCAAGTGTGGTACTTAAATTATATGAGAATGTTGAGTTATTAAATTTTTAATTCATGAAGGTCAGAAATATATTTTTGTTGATAGTTTTGATGATTATGGTTATGGATGCATGTTATGAATTATGTTTGCAAGAGATGAATGTATGTGTGATGTTATATGGAATGGATGTTTTATTCTATGAAAATAAGTATTAATTTTATTTTGTACCTTTAAATGAATAAATGGCATGAACACACTAAAGAATGAGCACATCGAGACCGCGACGTCGTCACCGATACATTTAAGGTTAAGTAAGCTAGCTAAAAAGAAGGTAAGTACATTCTCACCTACAACATGATATGTTTTATAAGGTTTGAAATTATGTGCATAATGATAATTATTCTATGATGGATTTTATGATGGTTTCATTTAAAGTTTTCTTATGAAATATTCTAATGTTCATAAAGTTATGCATGTATGATGATGACGTATTGCAAAGCATGAAAGTTATATATATATGTATCACCTAATAAGTGTTGCACACCAATGTTATGATATGTTTTGATGTCATGTTTGGTTTAGGATTAGCTACCATTTTCCTCTCATGACGGCGCGCCTACAATGATGATTATGGTGTAACACTTGGGCCCTTAAGATAAAATGAAATAAGTTTTAATATGGTCAAAGTAAGGAAAGATATGTTCCTATGAGAATGTGCCTAGTGCACTATTAAGATGTATGATGATGATGATGTTCATAAATGTTTTAAGTTGTGAGATTACAATGTACTTACTAAGCTTTAGCTTATTCAATTTATGTCATGTTGCAGATAAGGGTAAGAAGGTGATGCACTAAGCGGAGGGCGTGGAAATGCGTGTGAGCTAAGCAAGATGAATTGTAACCGGAAGAACGCCAAAGAAGCAAGTTTTATGATTTAAGCTATGATTTTTTTATTAGAACATATTTATTTGTTAAGTTTTAAAGAATACAAGAACTATGTTTTAATATTTTATTTTATCATTTTAAGAATTTGGTCTTCCGCATGTTGAAATATTGAACTTGTCTTTAAATTAAGCTTTTTGAAAAGTTTTTGTTTATCTCGGACGGCCTGTCAAAGTTTGACCTTCGGCCTACCGGACAACTTCGGCATGGCGGACCCTCAAGTTCAGTCTATCGAACTGTAAGTATGTTTTCCAAGATGGTTTGAACGTTTGTTTCTATTCTTATGGTTTTGGCTAACAATTTAAAGAATGTTTAAGATCAAGTAAATTATTATTATCATTATTAATGAGGTTTAATTTATTGAATGTTTTAAAAAAAATGCATGCATGGATCCTGGGTTATGTTTTCAAACTATCTTTAAGTTATATGGTTTGTCTTTAAGTAAAGTATTAAATGAAAGTATGTAACGACATCTGTGACGTCCGTAAGGGGGGCGTTACATTCTAACATCTGCACGTGGCTTAAAATTTGCAGGCATAAACTAGACATATAAATAAGTATCCACAAATTTTTCTAGCATTAAACACATTCCATAACATCATCAAACAAATCATCACATTTAAATGCAGTTTAAAGACTGTAAGAACAAGATTTAGTATAAATTCTCAAACAAATCAAAAATAGGTTATATGAATTCGAAATTTTTATGGGAGTTGCCTAACATATAGATATACAATGTCCAAAAGAAATTTTCTTAAAATCTCATGTCGATTCTTCCTGGAAAAATCCCAATATACAGGTTTTTACATAAAAACGTGGTTAAAAATAATTATTCATAAAAATTTTATTTCTTAAATAAAATTAAACATGAAGTCATGTAAAATATTCCCACAAAGGTCAGAATATCATGGTAAAAATTTGGGTATAAAAATAGATAGAAAACCGTCCTCAAAACATGGTCAAAAACTCCGTTTCGGCCCGACGACGATTTCGGCGAGACACACCGTAACTCGTCCATTTAGCTTCCGGATTTAAGGGAATGCGTCGGGCTTGACTTGGAGGTGCGAGGAAGTATTGAGGGTGGAGGTTTAGAGGCATGCAAAGGGTGACGTAAGTTGGCCGGAGCTGTGCTCGTGTATGCTATCTCGGGTTGGCCGTGAAGAGGAAAAAAAAAGAAACAAGAGCAAAAGAGGAAAAGAGGAGAAAAGCAATGGTGGTAAGAAGAGTTATGCTCTATGACGTTGCTATAAGGAGAATGATGCCAAGGCAAAAGAATGGAATGCGGGAAGTTGTTGAGCATGGGTCGATGGGATTTTAACGTGTTTGTCGGGTGAGAATATGGGAGGGAAAGAAGAGAAGTGGTTCACATGCTTTTGTGGACCATGAATTATGGTCTAGCCTTATCTTTAGCTGGAAAGAAATGAGGACAAATGGAGGTGATAGAGGGGAGCTTGTGTGGTGGGGATTGTCGGGTGATAATCGTGGAGCGTTGGTATTCATAGAGGTGTTTAAAAAAATATACTCCAAACACTTAAATGATGATTGAGATGAGTTTAAATAAGGTATTTGATGACTTTAATGTAGAAAGCTAAAGAGAAATGATTAAAATTTGTTTTTCGAATCAACGGTTGGTTTACTGTAACTCTGGACGTGGAAGGGAGACAGTCTAAATGACTTGTTGTTTTCATTTTGTTTTTTTTGTCGTTTTTGGGTGCACTCTCCCAAAACGACATGTCATTTTGGGTGATTTTTTTTTCCAAAAATTTTAAAACTGTTTAAAATTTTCCAAAATTCAATAAAAGACTTTCAAAATCAAAATAATTCCTAAGATAAAAATAAATCTCCCCAAACATTCAAAAATTGAAAAACATCATATTCAAATAGATTAAAATCCAAGTAAATCATCAAATAGAATACTCTTAAAACAAGGAATCTCAAGAATCATTCATTAGGCACTTAATGTCGTTGGAATTTTTTTAGTCTATCCACTGCAAATAAAGTCGTTAGCCCATAATAAATTTCATAATCATAAATTTCACACTAGAATTTTCACACAAAATATGCATCTAAGTCATAATTTCATTCATGTGACACATTAAAATCGTCCAACGTTACATAACATCGGTTAAAGAAAATAGTGGTTGTTACATGTCTACTAAACCCTAGAAAAGGGACTTACCCACCCCAAATTAATAGGGCAATCAAGACGCTATAAGCTAAAAAGTATTCTAATAATTATGAGCTAAATAGCATTCTTTAGACGGAACAAAATAGTCAAATAAATTTTGATTAACATAGGGCAATCAAGGCGCAAGTATAACATATCTAAAAAATAAGTGACATAATTTTTGATTAATTTAATAATAAATTTTGAGGAGCTAAATAGTATTTTTTAGACGGAATAAAAATAAGTGATGAATTTTGATTAATTTAATAAATATTAGTCAATTTGAGATTCACCAAATAAATCCCAAATTTATTGCAAGGCCAACTTCGACAAATTCAAAATTTTTAATTAAATTTTCAAATTTAGCAAAAATTAAGCGCATCATCAATTTAACAAATATTAAATTTACTAAATTTACTCATGTAACACTCTAAACTATATTAATCTTTTACTTGCATACTTTTTTAGAGTGCATAATTTCATATTTTACCTACAGATATTTTTTTATTATTATTATGACTCAAAAACACTATAGGCCTGGGACTGTTTTTAGTAATATGTTTTCAACAACAATTATTTTTTAATAAAAAATTTATTAATATAAATAGAAACTCAAATTTAATTTTTAAAAATTAATTATTAATATATTAATAATTTTTTTATTAATATCAACTAAAGAAAGAGGAACTCCTCTTCATCTTCCTCTCCTTCGGTGAGGAGGGACACCGGCGACAGCCATCCCAACGAACCCAAAGCCCACCCCCAACGGCCCCAGACACCTCAATGTACCTGACCGGCCCAGCCTCACATCGACCAGCCCCCTAACCCCTTCGATCGACGAACTCAGTTCTACCCCTGATGAACCCTCGCCCCCACTCCCAATGAACCCATTTCCACCCCTGACAAACCCTCACCCCCACTCCCGACGAACCTAGTTCCACCCCCGACGTTGAGCTTCCCTTCGAGATCCAAGTTGAGATTCCCCTCGTGAGGTTCCTGTCGCGAACAAGTCAGGCTCCAACAAGGCAAGCTGCTCCCATGAGGAAAGGGTAGGAGGAGGGGCTGGGTGGGTCACTTGGGTCACCAATGGGATGGGCAGAGGAGGAGGAGGGGCAGCGTTTTGGGTTAAGGAGAGAGAGAAAGAGAGAGAGATAGAGATAGAGAGAGATTGAAAAACAAAAAAAAAAAGGGTTTTTTTTTCATTTCTGCTCACTTTTTCTCAAATTTTTAGAATTACTTTCAAAAAATTTGAGGCCTAAAGCACAACCAAATATAGTTTGAAAATCATTTTTATTTTTTGTATTTTTGAAAATGAGAAAAAGCTTTTTGAAAAGGCAACCAAACTTTTTTTTTTTTTTTAATCTATTAACAGCTTTCCCTGTTAATTTTAGCTAAACTCTTCATCAATTGGTCAAAAAATTTTGATCGAACGGTTCACACAGAACACACATCTTGATCATATTAGCATTCGTATTGGCGCTGACACTGCGACCATTATTACCAGCTCATCAAAATTAGAATCCACAGCTGATAAATCCTTAGACTCTGGATCCGAATCCGAACCTCGGCTTCGAACCTAGCCCCGAACCTAAGAGCTTCGGCTTCCGTTCGTTTCTCAAATTTCTCTTCTTCTCGTCGTCTTTCGATCACTCCCGTCGTTAAACCTCCGACTCTTAGAACTCCATGATCAAGAACCCTAACCCTTGCTTCTGATCGCAATTCTCAAGGCAGGTACTGGTGTCAATTATGTGTTCCGAGAATTTTCTCCGGTTTTCTCGAGAAAATTTACAAAATTTTCTGTGGTATGAATTTTTTTTTTTGTTTTCTTTTTTTGTTTTTCGCTCTAATGCTTGTTGAATTTTCTCAGGAGAGCAAATGCTTGATCAACGACGACGATCGTCGTTGATCTGAGTTCCGATCCATCTCTTCACTGGCTCTGAGGTTTGTTTTCACCAATGTAGTTTTGATCAAGGATAATTGTGATTGTGTTTCTGGTTATGGATTCCGAATTTTTCTCTTGACTTTCGTTTTTCTTGTTGGAGACTGTGATCAGGTAATTTTTTTGAGTTTCTGTTCGTTTTTGGCAGCTTTGGTTGGCTTTTGACCTGGAAATATGGCGTTGAGTAATTGGGAAGCAGATAAGATGTATATTCTTTTCTCCTTTTTTTGAAACTTGATAGGATGTATATTCTGTGATTTGCCTTTATGTTCTATTCTTGCCTTGATCTTTTTGTTATTTTTTATATATTGGATTTTTTATTTTTATTTTCAAACATTTTGTTAATTTGGTAAATTGTGTAGGCTCGATGTTTACATTTATGACTATTTGGTGAAGAAAAAATTGCATGCTACTGCAAAGTCCTTCATGACTGAAGGGAAAGTCGCCCCAGATCCAGTAGGTAATACATTATCAATGATAATTTATATATTTCTCTTCTTTTGACTTGCAACTGCTCAATTAATTTAGGAGTCAAAAAATTGCTTAGTTTAAACTATGTGGTATTTGAAATAAATCCTAATCATTCCTGCTCAAGTATGTAGCTTAAAATGTCAACTCGTTGACTTAAATGTCTTGATAGGGGGTGCTGTACTAGTATTGCAGCGTGTGTAATCACTTAATCAATCATATATGCAGCTATTGATGCTCCTGGCGGTTTTCTCTTTGAATGGTGGTCTGTCTTCTGGGATATTTTTATTGCAAGAACCAATGATAAGCATTCCGAGGCTGCTGCTGCATACATAGAGGTGGCTTTTTAAGTTTAATAGGATATGGACAGCTTCTCTCGCTTAGCTACTTAACTGATTGTATTTGTTTCTGGCCTTTTCTTTTTCCTATGCCCTACTTTGTAATGATGTGAAGGCACAACAAATCAAAGCAAAAGAGCAACAACAGATACAAATGCAGCAGTTACAACTTATGCACCATGCTCAGATTCAGCGTAGGGATCCTAATCATCCTCCCCTTGGTAGTCCACTTAATGCCATTAGTTCTGAAGGAATGCTTGGGCAGTCTACTGCAAGTGCATTGGCAGCAAAAAGGTATGAGGAACGAATGAAACACCCGAATCCAATGGATTCGGAGACATCTCAACCACTTCTTGATGCTAGAATGGCCCTTCTCAAATCAGCGACGAACCACCCTGGGTAATTTTGCCGTAAATCTCAATTCATTTTGAATTCTAATATATTAGTGGGTAGTTAATTTGCCCTAACTTCTCCTGATGCAGTCAGTTGGTGCAAGGAAGCCCTGGTAGTGTTAATGCTGCGTTGCAGCAAATACAGGCACGAACTCAGCAGAGCCCTGTAAGTACTTGAAAAATGTCAATCTTGCTATGTTCTCTTGCTTTTCTTCCCTCAATCTCATTGGTCCTTGATTGTCTTGTCTACGTAGGACATCAAAGGTGAAGTTAATATGGGAACTGCTCAAAGATCTTTGCCTATGGATCCCTCTTCAATCTATGGGCAGGGAATGATGCAGTCAAAACCCGGAATAGCAAATGCTGGTATGGATATGATGTCTTCTCTTTTTCTTGGTAATAAACCTCCGTCAAGAGAGAAGGGAGGGAGAAAATATTATGCTATTAAAAAGGAGGGAAAATTTGGAGTGCAGAGAGAAGGACAATCTCGGGAAGAATTGGAAAAGCAAAATGGAAGGAAGAAGCTGAAAACGAAAGAAAGCAAACTAGGAACAAGGATAGTTCAAATCTAAAATACTCAAACCCAATCCCCCTTAATTATTTGTAACTATAAAAGCAAAAGGAGCATCACTAGTTGACTAGCCTTTTTCATCTTTTTTTCCCCTCCATTAAGCATGAGTTTTCTGTTATGAGCCTAAAATAACTAGTTAGATCCTTGTTCCTTGATATTCTAGTTGTTCCAGAATATTGCTTAAAGTTTTGTCAATAAGTATGCAAGCCACGTCCTTTGTTTTACAAGTTTGGACTAAGATGCCTTGTACCATGTTTACAATGCAACAGTATTAGTCCACTTATGACTGCGTACAAATTTCCAGTCTTCTTTTCTACCAAGAAATAGAAAAAATACGTACATAGATACTACATTTATATTGATCTTTCCTTTTCCTCCTTGTAGAGGAAACGTATGTCTGCATTTTATGTGTCATGTTTTCTATTGGTGAAATGATTGAATTAGCATGAGTGCGACATGTTGAGCTCAAAAATAGTTGAAGGATATAATTTGAGAGCAAGATCGAGATAAAATACTACTCGTGGACATAATTGGTCTCTTACCATTTTCCAAAAAAAACAGGCAGCGTGCGAATCATCCTGTCACATACCGAAAAAGTGGAATGCCAGTTGGATTTGCTGCAAGTCTTGAATATTCAATACAACTATGTGTTTGGTCCAGCTTACCCAAACAGTCTGCCTAAATTATTTTAGAATTGAGTTGCTGCATGATGTGGATGTGTTGATGCTTTTATGATTGTGGGTTTATGATTTATTATACTCAAATAGTTTTTGGTTTTCTCTTTCTTTAACAGCTTTGAGCTCTGGAGTTGGTGGTCTTCCTTTAAAGGGATGGCCTTTAACAGTAAGTTTAGTACTTTTGCGTTATATGAACAACTGATTAATGCAGCATATGTTTCTGGTCCCAATGGATAACTACATGTGTCTAATTTATCCAGGGTATAGACCAAATTAGGCCAGGTTTAGGTGCACAAGTTCAAAAACCTTTCCTCCAAAATGCAAGTCAGTTTCAGCTTCTTCCACAACAACAGCAACAGCAAATCTTATCGCAAGTGCAGGGGCAGAGTAGTCTTACTGGTTCAGCTATGTATGGTGATATGGATCCGCAAAGATTTAGAGGTTTACCTAGGGGACCTTTAAATGCGAAAGATGGCCAATCAATTGCCAATGATGGATCTATAGGTTCTCCGATGCAATCTGCTTCATCAAAGGTAAATCTTTGTACTTGGAACTACAAGCTTGTTCTCCTTTTCTCTTCTTTCTTCTAGAGACTTTGCATTGTTGTGAGCCACTAATGAGTGATTCGTTAATTAGTAGGACTGTTCTATATGTGTATCCTGATGTTTAATTTAGGAAATTTGGCATTTCAAGAGGATGCAAAATATTGCCAATATTGTGGCACATTCAAATTCAAATACAGCTGTGATTGCCCACTCTTTATTATATATTTTTTTTTTGAAACAAGAAACTGGATATAGTAACAAGCAAAACTAATGATTACAAAGAAAGAGTAAGAGGTTTCCTCAAAAAGGGACAAACCGGAGAAGGGCTTCAAGAAGGAAACCCGGCTCCAAGCTAGTAAACAAAACAATTGGAGGAGAGAAAAATTACAACAAATACTTCCACACTCTCATAAGATCGGAAAACGAAAATTTGCTAAGCTCTTTGTCCTTATGGACCCAAATGGCAACCCAAAAACGAATTTTGTCCCAAATAGCTGCAGGTTTTTCCTCATGCTCTTCAAAAATATAACTATTTCTATCCAACCACACCCCCCAAAAATTACTAAAACAGCAACCTTTCCTAGATGTCTTCTACTGCGACCTGACCCAATTCAAAAGAAACAGCAACCTGTCTAATTATGTAAGCAGCCTCCTACCATGTCTTGTTATACTTGGTTCACGTTGTTGGATGATTTCTTGTTTGTTTTCCTCATGAGCAGGTTCAAAGTGGAACTAATTAAAAAGTGTCATAAACTATTGTAAAAGAAAATATAACCAAACTGATCACATAATTGACAGCAGTAATGAGCGTAGATAACCTTGAAAAAATTTGGAAGTTACGTAATGGTAAAAATTGGAGAAAATAATGGTTTAAAAATTTTGCATTGATCAGGGTTTGCTCTGTACAAATTGAGTTAATCCTCAATTCAATAAAATTCGGATTCAATCTTTTCTTCATCTCTTTTCTAGTGTGAATTGCGGGCCTGTGTGAGAAATTGCACTGTGTTCTTATCACTGGTCTAGTAATTTACCTCAATTATATGAAAATCATGAAGTCCTCATGTGTGCTTTGTCTTTGGAAAAATTTATCGTTAGCTGCCTATCATTCACTTTGCTTAGGTGCTTTTTCCTTTTAGCCAATTTTTACACATGTCCACCTTTCTTTCTATTATTAAATGAATGCTACGGTGTTCTCCTAAAATATGTTGATGTATACTGCATATATCTTTAGTTGTACTATATTTAGTTTGGTTTGTTTAGGCGAAAACGTGTGACCTTAGAGCCTATAACATGAAATTTTCTGAGTCTTCTTTTGCTTTAAGCAGATGAACATGCAGCAGATGCAACACGCTTCCTCTCAACAACAACAGGATCCCTTGCAGTCCCAGCAAGTGCAACAGGTAGTGTTTGCTTCAACATGATGATGTTAGGTCTTCTTGTTGCTTTGTAAACTTAGAAATTTTATGCACTAGTATTCTTGGTGACTTTCTGGTAAGATTGACTATTTATTGTCATCATACTAGAACAACCGAAAAAGGAAAGGACCTTCTTCTTCTGGAGCTGCCAACAGTACTGGTACTGGAAATACAGTTGGTCCTTCACCTAACTCTCAACCATCCACTCCATCAACTCACACCCCTGGTGATGGGGTTGCTATGCCAAATAATTTGCAGAATGTCAACATGTCGAAAAATTTGATGATGTATGGTGCAGATGGAACAGGTGGTCTTGCATCATCAACAAACCAGCTTGTATGTAAACTCTTTTCAAGTTTTTTATCTGCTTAATCTATTGGAATGAATTTCAAACGTCACACCAATTTCCCTTTTCGGGCATGTTGATTGGAAGTTAAACTATTGACTTCAAAAATATCTAAACGTGATTATTTTAAGATTTGGAACAATCTATAGCTGTCTATGGCCAGCTAATTCGATATGTTTATAAACGCATAATTCTTCAATCTGAGAACATAGTAATTGGATTACTGGTTTTAGTCTTATTTTGTAGGGCCTTAAAATTTGTATTTTTGGCAGGGTCACCCAAGTTGAGACGTTAACTATATCATTCATTGACAACTTAACAGCTTGATAAGTTATTTTAAAATCTTTTTTTAACTAATATTTCTAATTGCAGGAAGACATGGATCAGTTTGGTGATGTTGGCTCCTTAGAAGACAATGTGGAATCTTTTTTATCGCATGACGATGGAGACGGAAGAGATCTGTTTGGCACGTTGAAACGGAATCCAGAACATACAGCAGAACCAACAAAGGGTAATCTATAGTCTAATGCTTTGAACAGTGACAGTCGAGATCATAACTTGAAAGAGTGACATAGCTTTCTCCACCACAGGTTTTTCCTTCCATGAAGTTAGTTCAATACGTAAAAGTAACAGCAAAGTTGTTTGCTGTCATTTCTCTTCGGATGGGAAATTATTAGCTAGTTCTGGGCATGATAAAAAGGTATAGTTCATTGTATCATCTAGAATGAACTTCACGTTTTGAGCATATTTGTTTGAAAATATTGTTGAATTTAGCTGCATGTTAACTTTAACGCAATTAGGTATTTGGTTTTTTTGTCTTTTTCTTTCTTTTTTTTTTCCCCCTTGGTTCATATTATACTTAACTTCCCCTGGAGGCAAGAAACTAAGTTGGAATACCAGACAAGTTCTAATTTTTTGCTAAAAGTATTCCAAGCTTTTAATTGTGTCAATAAATTACTTTTGAAAATGAACCTCTCCGTTTATTGCTGTTACTTTTAACTCCAATTATTTTCCTTGAAAAGGGTTCAAAGGCAAATATCATTCTAATGCAATATTGAGGTTCTCAGAACCACCGGCTGCCTTGGTAACCTATAGGAGGATAAGTCATCGAGATAACACAATGTTTAAAAAATTGATGGGGATGCTTATCCTTTCTTCTTCTTCTTCTTTTCTTCTTCTTCTTCTTCTTTTTTCCTTCCTCTCCTATGTTTAGGTGGTTCTTTGGAACATGGAGACATTGCAAACTGAGAGCACCCCGGAAGAACACACATTGATAATTACTGATGTTCGATTTAGACCAAATTCCACTCAGCTGGCAACATCTTCATTTGATGCAACAGTGCGACTTTGGGATGCTGCAGATGTAAAATTTCTTTCTCTTTTTATGCAGTGCTTGTTTTATATATTCGTCAAACTAATTCCAATAGCTACTTTCCAAATCGTTTCATTGCTAATTTGATCAATGTGCATTCATTTTGTTTCACATCGTGGATCTATTATTTATTGTTCCTTTTATTCTGGCAGTTTGTTAATATTTTTATATATTTATATTAACATTATAAAGAAAGCTTGTTTATAGGGGCTGGCTTCCTGTCTATCCAATGTGTTATCAATTTTTACTTACTTCAAGTATTATTTGATTTTTTCAGTAAAAAAATTTTGAAAGATTGCTTTTTTATGTGACACATGATTCTTAAATCTATATCTTGTCCTGGCCAGAGCATGAGCCCTAGGATGGCCAAGCAAGCATAATGAGTGATATGTGAGAAGTTATGTTTATCCCAATTATATATCCCTGCTTCTCTACTTTAGTTTGAACGTAAAACATTATTTCTCCTTCCGATTGTTGCTCTCATTGTGTTTGTACTTTTCGGTGCCTATTTCTTTGGCATCCATGTTAACTCCGCTAGATCATTTCCTTGAGTTTACAACCTTAACACTGAGCATTTGTTACTTATTTGGATTTTCCTTGCAAACTCACCACTTGCGACATTGAATAATTAGCTTTTAATAAACAATCAGTGAAGATTTTGGTGAGATTGAGTCCGACCTTATTGCCTCAGCTGTTCTTGTGAAAGAGGCAGAATGGTTCCCTGCTCGCTTGCTCATTTGTCTCTAGTGCTGTTTTTAGTTTTGTGTCTTCAGTTACATATCTTTTATCCTTGTTAGTTGTTGTCATAGTTTTTCCTAGTTTTTAGTCTTTGCCATCTTCTTGTTGTTCGCTGCTACTGGCCTTTTGTGTTAGCTATCAGCTGTCTTTTCTTTTGTAAGCCTCTTGGCCTTTTGCACTTTTCTTGAATGAATTCCATTTTTAGCACCAAGGTTTTCTAATTATTGTGATTTATTCTTGCAGCCAAACTATTGCATCCATACGTATTCAGGGCATACCTCGCACGTGCTGTCTCTTGATTTCCACCCCAAGAAGATTGACCTCTTGTGTTCTTGCTGATGCTAATAATGAGATCCGCTATTGGAATCAATATAATTGCACCCGTATTGCCAAGGCTAGTATCAGTACTCTTCTTACCTTAATTCTTTAAGTTTATGATGCTTTTCTAGTTATAATTGAGTTTTTGTTTTAAATCTACTTGTTTGATATGGCAGGGAGGTTCGGCTCAGGTGAGATTTCAGCCGAGAATTGGACAATTTATGGCTGCTGCAGCGGGGAATATTATTTCCATTTTTGATGTTGAGAGTGACAGACAAACACACTCATTCCAGGTGGGATCAATGATGCTTAACCCTGGGACAATTTGATGGTTTCCAATTTTTCACAAGTGTTGCTCCTTTTGATCTGTTGCTGCATACTAATCAGGGAACACAAATCTTATTATCTTCAGGGGCACTCAACAGATGTACATTCTCTTTGTTGGGATACAAATGGAGATCTTTTGGCATCTGTCAGTCAAGATGCTGTCAGAGTCTGGTCTTTATCCTCAGGAGAGTGTATCCATGAACTCAATACCAGCGGGAACATGTTCCAGTCCTGTGTATTCCATCCAAGCTACGCGACTCTCTTGGTCATCGGAGGCTACCAGGTGAAAACTTTACTTTCATTTTGGTTGTTGATCAGAATTCAAATCTGTTGATGATTTTTGTTTCCTGCCTATTTTATGCTTTTAATTTTTAACAATCTAGGAATGGCAAATCTCAGGATTGGTAGCTTTCGAAGCTAGGGAAAAGAAATGGCCACTCACTTTAGGGTGGTTAATGCGAACTATGTTGTCGGAAAACACATGAAAATGCAATTCCACTATGATTTGTGTTAATAAGTATCATGATATTAGGGTCGTAAGTTTATGTTTCTGGGTTGGTGAATATCCATTTTTATGCATTGCATGGCGACATGCTCACATAGTAGGTTTAGGGCACAGAGTAGAAGAGACGAGGAGGAGAAAAAGAGCATGCTAGGAAACACTTGCCTGACACTCAAAATGGTAAATATCGATGGTCAAAGTATTATGCCTTTGACCTCCTAAAAGAAAACTGTCCTTGCTTTTAGCACCTGGAAGTATTTTTATAAATTTATTCTGGGGTGATAAAACCCCTTATCTAAAGTCAGTAAGGATGACAGTCACTAGTCACTGCCGACTTTTAGTGCAATCATGAGATGTCATTTGGTTGGCTGACACGTGCTGTCACGTGTCAACAACCAAAGGCCATTGCTGATAAGCACCATTGCTTGTACCAAGTATTTTTCATTTATAATCTTTTAGAAGTAGTTTTTATATCATGACTGGGGCGTTGTAGAATTCCTAGAAATATCCAGATGTCAACATATATTTATCAAGTTATGAATTTGTGGGGAGATTTTGTGAAATTCTAGATCTAACCTGCAGGCGACCAATTCTTCCAAAAGCTTAAACCTTTTAGGTGGTGGATCAATAATAGCTATATATTTTAACATTCCCGTCACGTGCTAGACAATGTGTTATGGTGTGGGAAAAATAAAAGGTTGTTTAGAAGAGTAGTTCAAACTATAAACATTGTAAAGCTCTTACATGCTACAGTAAAAAACTACAGTATAAAGCTTTCATATAAATATTATTAGGAGACCCAACACACGAGTATTTCATATTTTAATTATAACCCTGAAACATAATAGAGATTCAGCACGTGAATGGAGTGCGATTGCAAGAGTTCGAACTCATTACCTCCTGCCATGATACGATGCTAGATTACCAATTTTCCCAAATAAGCCATTAGGAGGTGGACCAACAATAATATTATATTCTAACACAACATAGGGCGATGAAACTCTACTTATTGACTCTGTGCAATCTAATGTTGCCCTCATTGTTAAGAGCTCACTGTTGCATCTGGTGCTCTGATGATACCACTGAAAACAAAAAAATGTAGTATATTCCAAAAGAATAATTTTTTTTTCTGTGTTATATCCAGCAACAAAGATCTGTCAAATTGTATAACAATTTACACCGAATCATTTTGTACAATATGTTGCCTGGTTAGTAATTCATTTTTATTTTCTAATTCATTGAAATTTTGTAGTCCCTGGAGCTATGGAACATAGCCGAGAATAAATGTATGACAATTCAAGCTCACGAGGGCGTGATATCAGCCTTGGCACAATCACCAGTAACAGGGATGGTTGCCTCCGCCAGTCATGACAAATTCGTTAAAATTTGGAAATAAAGCATTTTCTGACTCTCTGCTTGATGGATTCCCACTATCAAATATACTGGACCCTTCGATTCGTAACCGCAGAATTCAAGAATAAAATGATAAAGATAGGAAGTTCAAAGTGTATCTAATTTGATTTATTTAATAATTTGTTTTTTATTATTTGGTTTCCTTTTCCATTGCTTACTTTTCTTCATAGGTAATAAGATTAAGAAGTCTCTGTTTTTTAGGTTCCCGGGTACCGGTTTAACTTCTGTTGTTTTTTCAGATAGAGAATATCTACAAGTATTTCAAAGCTGTAAAGTTTCTTTCCCCAGTTTGATTGCATCTGCAGCTCATTATCAATTTATTCATGTTAAATCCAATGTTTGGACTGCAAATATGGAGTTGCTCTTTCTCTGGAATTCCTGTCATGTCTCTGGGTTCATGCAAGTACAAAATGAAATATTGTTTTAAGAAAGAAAAATCATTTCCATCTAATATAGGGTTATAATCTTACTACTTATAGAACTTTAAGGGTCGTTTGGTATTATTTTTTAAATAGATGAAAATATTTTTGTTTTGAAAAATGAGAATTTTTTGAGAATTATGTTAAGGGTGTTTTTAAAATTTTTGTCTCAAAAAACATGCAAAAATAATTCTGAGAACAAAACCAAACAGGGTTCCAGTTTAGTATATGGTGTACTTTTTAGATTAGGTTTAACTGTTTTGTCAATAGCTAAATTATAACCCTATTTGATTAAATAAGTTTGCTCTTTATTAAAATTATTGGTAAAGACAAGCTGAAGAATGGAGAAGTTATTTTATGGAAATATTTTATTGGTTATGAAGATTGTATATTTATACCACATTTAGTTAAACGTTCCTGGTTTTGAAGGTAGATCCTTCAAGAAACTAGTTAAAGTGAATTCGTAATAGAGTATGAAAAAAAATACAATTATTTGTAGTTTTTAACAGACAAATGAGAAATTAGACAGAGAAAATATATAATTATTTGAACAGAGTTTGACGAACATTAAATATGTATATCTAAAAAAATGACTATTTATGTTAATAATTAATTATTTATGTGTAATTTATATATCAATTTTAATCAAACTAAAATTGCTATTAATAACGTTGATTTATTATAGATTTATAAGTTTACGTTAACAAATAAATTCTAAATGTACGATAAATTTAAAAAATAACAATGTCTAATACCTTAAAAAAAAAGAAGAAGGAAAGAATGCAAGGAATATTTTTCTCCGATGGAGAGCCATATTAATAGTACATCTTTTCAGATTGTTAAATCTTATCAAAAATTACTTCTTTGTACGTATTTGATTTGCTGGTCAGTGCCACCAAATAAATTGGGGGGCCTACATAAAACCAAAATGATGAATGAAAGTACAGGCTTGGCATGAAGATTAGAACAATGAGTTAGAGCTGTCGGTACACCATTGTCGCTAGCATTGTCATACAAAATAAGGCCTGCTCCATTATTTAACTGGTAAAGAATATTTTTATAGCATGTTAAGTTTGAGTATTTAAATTAAATATTTAAATAAAGATTTAAATTTTTATAAAAAAAATATTATAGTAAAATAATTTAAACTGTGATTTAAATTATGAAATAAATATATTTTTATAATGTTTTTTTCTCAAATTAAAAAGAGAATATTCTTCTATAAGTGAATATTCGATTCTATTTATCGTGATATGTATTTATGATCCTTTCTCATGGTAAAATCATCATCCCAAATATGTATCGCGACTCATGAAGTGCCGGCTTAGTGGCGGAATAAGATTGGATAAAATAGTTACATTAATTTTTGGCTTTTTTAAGCTGATGCTTAAATTATAACTGTTGTCGCGATTCAATTCAGAGAAAATTAGGTAAATGGTTGATTTTAGCTTCTTTTTTTTTTAATATCAGCCTTACTTTTGTTTTAAACACAAGGATAAATTTTTGAAAACTTGGGGAAGTGGCCATTTAACATTACTCTTAACATTAGTATATTTATTAGTTAACTATAATTTATCACTAATAAATTTGTTCATCAATAATTTATCATGATAAACTAGTAAATTATTGAGTAAAATTGATTAATCATTAAATAATATCGATTAATTATTAATAAATCATTAAGTTAAAAAGATAGGTGATTAATCGCACTACATCATCCATTAACCATTTAAAAAAGTAGTCATTTTTTATTTTAAAAAACGTAAATCATTTGCTTCAAAAAGAAAACTTTAAAAAAAAAATGGTCCATTTATTCCAAAACCCTTTAATTTTGACATTATTTAAAGCAGATTAACATGCTCAGATTTCTTTTGAGCTTTAGAGACAGACGTCACAATAGGACTTATTGGTTGATTTTTGCCATGACATTTTCATTTTTTCGCTCGAAGACACAACTGAAAAATTTAAGGCGATGAACTAAAAGGTTCTCACGGCGATGATGATGATATACAATATTATTGACGGTAGTCTTCTGTGATACCATAGTAATTGAATGCTATTACGTTACTCATGATAGCATAACGTGTCGCCAGTAATATCCAACGATCAATTTGCAATAATATGTCTGAATACTAAAAAAATTAAACACGATTTGAGCACTTGGAGAAGCAATACCATTGTCCAGGGGCTAATAGAATAAATTAGATGGTATAACATTTCTTTACTATTATTATTGTATTGTATCGTTTATTTTTTTTTCTTCCTTTTGATTCATACGACTTCTTCTAGCCAAAAAAACCATAATATCCTTAGATAACACTTGTTTGCTTAACCTAATCTAAAATATTAATGATCAATTATGTCTTCATAGTTTTTAAAAATGATGTGTTTCAAACTTTCTTATAGAAGTGGTAAGGTTGAGACACAATGCCATAAAAGTGCTATTATCAAATTGCTTGAGCCTCCTGTTGTACCAATGTCTATATTCCGTTCTAGGAATAAGGTAATGTAACGCCCCGAAATTAATTTAATGTTATTGTGATGTAAAATGCTGAATTAGTGTACCATAATTAATGTTTAATGTTTCAACATTGATTTGATTGTTTGGTTAAATTTTGAATTTTAGTTTGTTTTGTTAATTTAATAAATTTAAATGATTTCTTATTGTTTTAAAATGATGTTTTGAGTTTTAAAAGCACAACAATTTGTAAAATGTTAAAAATATTCCGTCTTACAAAACCGTAGGTGGCACATGGTTTTCGTGCAGTAAAACCGCCCACCGTTTCTCTCTATTTATTCTCTCTCCTCTCCCTCTCTCTTCACTCTCTCAGCTCTCACTCTCTCTCCTCCTCTCTCCTGTGACTCTCTTCACTCTCTATCTCGGTTCCTCTCTTCTCTCTCAAATTTTCTCTCAAATTTTTGAATCAAAATTCGAATCCAAGCTTCGGGTTAGCAAGGAGGAAGCTCAGGAACGTGATTTGGTAACCGAGAACGCGGATTGAAGCTTCGATTCGAGGTTAGTTTTAAAATTTCTAAACTTTTTCCAAAATTTTCAATTTTGTGCATTTTTAAAATTTAAGTTCGTTTGAGCTTAGAAAACCTTTGATTTAAGTTAAATGAACTTAGAACAGCTAGAATCTAAGCTTAGATCTAAGAAAAACGGATTAGATTCAAGATTTTTCATTTTTCCTCATTTTTTCTATTTTTGGATTTTTGAGATTTTTGTGTTTAAATCTTGTTTAAATGAGTTCAAAAGTGTTCTAGTATGTTTTTCCATCATCTATGAATGTTTTCCATGCCTGAGATTTGAGAAAGACAGGTTAAAATAAAGATTTGGATTTTGGGGAATCGAAAACCCATGGTTGGAATTTCTGGGTTTTCCTAGTTCGGCAGGCCGGATTCAAAGGATCGGCAGGCCGGAGTTCATCAGTCCGGCAGGCCGAACCTGAGAAATTGTCTGGCCGATCGGACCTGATTTTCAGCAGGCCGAACTGCACAGTTCGGCCGGCCAAAGCAGGGAGTCCGACAGGTCGGCCGGGCATGGGAAATTTTGTGATTTTTCACCCGTTTTCACTGTTTTGAACCCCGATTTAAATTTCAACCTTGTAAAATGATTTTAAAGATACAAATGGCACACTAGGACATCATGAAATGGTTTAGTAACATAGAATGTCTCGAGCTAGATATTGATCGACTTAGTGTGTATCTAGGATCGTTCGTGGTTTCGCAGAGCTAACGTATAGCGGACCGGGATTTCGATGTGGGGCACTGGCACGAGTAACGAGGTAGGACTTCTACCCCATTTCTTGGTAACCTAGTTTCAAAATGAGTTGGCTTTGAAAAGGATTTCTATTAAAATGTTTTCAACGGTTGTTTGAAAATGAATTTATCGGTTATATTTTAATATACCGTGAACTGAAATAAACTTCATAATGAATGTAAATGACAATACTCAGTAAATGGGTTTTGAATAATGATGAAAATAAACACATAGACATGATGCCATATCAGAGATCGGGTCGTGTAGCGATCGACCTTGGGGGCAAGTCCCGAAACCCAACTGGGCCTCTACGGTGGTGATATCCTTATGGTTTGCCTAGGAAAGAGAAAATGATGATGTTTTTGGTCAACCTAATAAACTGTTTTGGGTAAGAACAGTTTTATTTATATTTATTTATTTATTCAATGTTTCTTTTAAGTAATTCCTTGAATAATGAGATTTTTCTTTAAATTAAATAATTTATTAAAATATAGTTCTACTGAGCATTTCGCTCACATTTTATTTGTTTTAAACTTTTCCTTCTAGGTGGTTTCCTATTTAGGTTCGGAGAGGATTCAACAGACCAAACCCAGGAGCAGTAGAAGGATTTGTTAGATTGTTTGTATAAATTAAACGAGGCATGTAATGTTCTTAATTTCTTTTATGCTTGGACTGTGGTTGTATCATTATATTATCAGTACTATGTGTGTGCACAAGTTGTAGGTCAGTGTGACCCATACTCACTACGTTTATTATTTATTTTTCATGAAATGGTTTTTCTAAAACTTTTGCATTTTTTATTTATTATTTAATTTAATTTAGCTCTTAAACTCCTAATTTTTAATTAAATTCTTCTTTTAATTGATTTAAATAATCTGCCACATCACCTCCCGTACTCTAGGGCGTGACAGGTAATGATCATCTGGTGTGGAGTTTTGTTGTTACAACAGGCTGAGAGTAGTGCCACTCCCTTTTCTTTGAGGGAGTTGGTTGACCCTAAGAAATACTTGCTGCAAAAAATCTAGTTGAATTTGAAAACTTACGAGTAGGGATGGAGTTACATGAAGTCAAGATAGGCGATTATTTCAATTTAATTTTTTTTCTTTAGTTTTATACGTGAAAGTTCTATATTTGTCCTGCCTTATAATAGTCCAGACTTTTTTTATGTTAATTTCGACATAAACCCTTGCCCCCTCAGACATATTCTTTCGGTTCCACTCCTACTTGCAACACCACTGGCCAACCTCCAAGAGGTCGAGCTCCTTTGGGTGCCAGCAAGCTCCAAGGCAGACTGAGCTCCTTCTGGTGCAATAAAGTTCACATGTAGTTGACTCCTCGCTACACCACTAAAAGCAACCAAGATCTCATCATGCACCTTATATCCACTCAATTGTAGAGGGGAAGATCCTAAAAGTAGAATTTTAAATTTTTTCATAATAGTATGTATATTATGAAAACTTTAAATACAACAAAATGAAATTTTAAAAATTTTTCGTAAAAGTATCTATATTATAACACTTTATAAAATATATGCAACAATAATTATTAGCTTTGAGTGGAACCTTGATTTTATAGGGTATTTAACGTGGTGGTTAGAACCATTAGTTAAAACTGTAAACACTGTAATACATGAGAGCTTTACATTGAACAATTTTTTTTTGCTTTTACTCTAATATATGAGAATTTTACATTGTTCCTAATTAAAAAGTTGGTTAAAACCAACTAATGCCAAACAGGGTATTAGTCAAATAAATTAAAGCTAAATAGTTACGTTTAATTTAGTTAAGAATTAAACAAACTAAAGCTTAATTCTTGAAACTTAAAATTACATGGATCGGCTTGGTTCCATTGCTAGCTCCATTGTTTTCTGAATAGTTATGGCCTTTTTTTCGAGAATTATTAGTCCTCCCAAGACAAGTAAAAAAATGCCCAATAGGGGGCTTCCGCGCACAGTCCCATCCCAAGACTATATGACACACGCCTATATTACCACACCCGCCTGTATATGTGCGATTTATTCCCTAAAAAATATACAAGTTTGTGATTTTTTTTTTTTTTTTACATATATATGCATATTTTGATTAATACATATTATTTTAATTGTTAAGATAAGCACAAATCAATTTTGTTTTCAAATTTTTTTTTGTAGTTGGCCAAATATTGGATTGTAAGTGAACGAAATACATTGTTGAATTATCCTTGACATCTGGCATATCGCCTATACATGCCCCACGAAAGAGAATGAGTTATACTTTCTGTAGTGTAGAGACTGAGAAAGTTATTGCCAATACCAATCAAATACTAGCATTGTAAACAGCTTTATAGTGAGATTTTTCTTATCGATTGATTGTCATCGTGGTTAGAACCATTGATTCGAACCAACAAATAGTGTAAAGTTCTCAACAACTATAGTAAAAAGTAAAAAGTTGTTACAATGTAAAACTCTTATATGCTATAGCTTTCTTTTTTTAGGAGAACATGTTACAATTTTCAAACAAATATTTCAAATTCTAACTGCTCTCTCAAACACCTTAATAGCCTCCATTTTGAACTATCAAACACATTTTAGTGTTTGATGGTTGATAGCCAAGATCAACTGAAACGAGAATTGATATCAACATTGTAGAAAGAGTTCAAAACATCCAAGAAGATTTGATGTTGCCCACATACTTCTTGATTCAAGGAAAAAAAAAAAACTAATAAGAAAGATCTAAAGGTGCATGAACACTTTTTCAATCGAGAATTAATTGCTCTTGCTCTTGAATTATGTGGACAATAAAAGCTTTAAATAATGATTTCGAGCTCGCCTATCAATATAACCAATTCCCAAATTTTAATGCTTCATAATTATATTAGTTTTAGCTAAGTTACTTTTATTACACCTATATAACTATTTCTTTATTCTTGAACACCATTAATTTTCTAATATGTAGTTAATTTATGATCTAGGCTTGAATATAATTTGACAAGTGAGGACAGTTTAGTTGGTTGTATATCCAGTTCCAGTTCGAGTCACGCTTAACCCTACTCAAAAGTGTGGCATTCCTCCTCCCCTTGTGTCAAAAAAATATACATAATTTAATTTTTTTGATACCAGCAAAAATAACTTTGATATCTTATTTACCAAAATCTGAGAAATAATATCCCATTTCCATAAAACTTTGGTTTTTATATCTACGATTATTGTTCTCAAATACGTATAAATATATCACCAAGATAATTACATTATTATTCTCACCCATTTACAAGTCCCAGGACATATACATGAATATGAGTTTATAAAATATAGTCGGGATTAAAGTTAATCTACATATGGTTATCATTCATAGAAATTAATTCTTCCCATGAATTTACTATATTGTTTGAATTGATCTATCATGTATCATGTCCAATTTATTATATTTCAAATACATACGTGTTTCTAGTTCATTAATCACCACTACAATAATCTACCTAATGGAAAAGACAATCCCCAAGAAAAAAAGAGAGAGAAAGAATGAAACGGACAACACCATAATATGAAGAAAAAAAACAACCGAAAATATACGTAATATTTTACAAAAGCAACCACATAAAGCGCATATATTTTTATTATTAAGGATTTTCAAGAGAAGCGAAATAGAACATTGTACACTTCAAAAAAAAATAAAAAAATAGAACATTGTATTGGATGTGACTGATTCGGTAAAAATCACCGTTGGTTTTTAAGTTTAGGCATCAAAATTGTCAATAAAAATAAACCCAGGAACAAAGCGACCTAAAGATTGTTTAAAGACAAAAGGATACAAAGATAGTTATTGAGGAATTAAGGGTACCAAAAGCTTTTCTTTTTTATTATATGGGATTAACAATTTCATGAATTTAGGGTGTGAGGGTTGTGATTCCAATCATACAGTTTTAATCATAAATTGTATAAAGCTCTTATATACTACAATGTGTTGTTGTAATTTTTAGATTGTTTGGCACATTAATTAGAACTAAAACTTTTGGTTCAAACACTGCAACATGTGAAAGCTTTGCACTGTAACATGTGAGAATTTTACACTGTTCTTAGATCAAACCATCTATTATACTAACTCTTATCTTGAACACCGCAACAATATCCGACTTTCAATCACAAAGATCCTACAAAAAAACTTTTTTTTTTAATAGCATGTGCAATTTTTCCCGCATGATAGTCTCAAACTAAAAGTTTTAATCAACTTAATGAAATTAATTAGAGGGAATTTTTGCTTTATTTTGATACTCATATAAAGCCGTCTTTTAGGAATAATAGTAGTTTTCATGATATTTTAGAAAGTTTAGCATTTTAAACTTACTATATTGTTTGATTTGATTTGATTTACAAGAATACAGGCACAAACTAATTCATACCACACAAAGCACAAGATCGTAGTAAGAATGATCCAATCGACTTCAGTTGTAAGCAACAATATTAATTTTAACGAATAATATCAAGTGAAATAATGGAATAAAGCAAAAGCTTTGTTGAAACAAAACGTTGCCGTTTTCAAAAAATTTCCTTTGATAAAATGTCACAGTGCTTAAGGGCCAGTTTGGTTCAGGTATTTAAATGAAGATTTAAATTTTTGTGACAAAAAATACTGTAGCAAAATATTCAAATCATGATTCGAGTATCGAAAGTATTCCAACCAAACAAGCCATAAAAGCTTCGACACTAACTAATTACTTTTCATTCGGTACTTCTACTGTAGTTGATTATAATTTATAATTCTTTACGTTGTTGTTATCGTTAGTGTTAAACGTTATAATTATAATCAAGATTCTTTTGTCAGACACTAGTTTCGTTTGTTTTCTGCCTGTTTTGAAAATTGTGACAGGTGAATTCGGGATTAGTGCAAGATTAAGAAATAAAAGAAAGAAAACAATCCACGTGCTTCTTCACGTGTGGATGAAACCTCAAGGCCAACCTCTGTCTGGGTTGTTGGCAATGTGTCCTAGGCGACATTTGTGCACTATTTTCAATTAAAAACGTAATTTGAAAGCAATTTTAAATCTATGTAATTTGAATTTTAAATTAACGTTTATAAAAAAAAACACTTAATAAATTTCTAGGTGAAACGAATGGTTGGATAGTTTAAATATGTTATTTTAAATTGATGTTAAAAAAAAAAAAAAAAAAACAACTTAACAGTTGGAGGGTTTAAATATGAGACTAGAGTTTCAAAAAGTTTTTGGCGCAAATCACATGCTATCCCAGCTATATGTTCTCTCACATATACAATATGCTTTTAACGTTATTTTAATTTTACAACAATTTCTGGAGGCATCAGTAAAATGAGTGCATATCAAGATTACGGACCTATGCGTCTTTATTGAATCCAAGCTCCATAGAAAGAGGATAAAAGCTCAGATTGAGGAAGAAACTAGGCTTTGATGACAAAGAGCCAATATAGGGGAAATGGAGTTGGCGTTGGCTGGAAGAGTCCAAGATTATGGGAAGGCTTTGGCGCTAGGCAAGCATAGTTTCAAGGAAAAAAAAAAAAAATCAAGTGACCAATGGGTGGTGTTTTAGTAAATACCTAACGAGAAGATCAAGGCATTGGGTTAAAAGCGTGTTTAATAGAACCGTTTGAATTCAAAAAATGAATTCACACCGTAGCATGTTGTAATATACTTTTATTTTATACCATAATATCTAAGAGCTTTATATTATAAATAATTCAAACTCATAAATTTAAATTCATCTCCCAAACACAAAGTAAAAAAGAAAATTGTTAAAAGAATGCCTGCTTAATTTTTTTAGTTCAACGTATAATAACAATAATAATTATAGGACTTCAATGTATAATATTTTTTTTTTTTAGGAATATGAAAGATACCAACAATAAATAGGGGTTACTATAGGAGTTTAAAAACCATTCACATTCTTATATTAATTATAAAAAAAATTTTAAAAGTAACAAAAATATTTTTAATTAATGCTTAAGGCTAATAGGTTGTTTAACCTTTGTAACGCCCCTAGGTGGGGGTTAGCAGTATTGAATAAATAAGAATAAACTTAAATATAATATCATTTTGAAACATTAAAACAATGCCCATGGGTCTTGAAATAAACATAAAATAAAAATAAACTGTAAATACAAACCACAATTTTAGTGTAGCACCAAAAATTAAATGATAGTCATCATCATAGTACAATTCCTAATCACACATATAATTTAACATAGCCATCATAAAGGTATTACAAATCTTACATGATTTAGACGAGTTACAATTAAACTAGGATATTCCAACATGTAACCAACAGTGTTGTTACTTATTCCTCGTCAGATATGTTGCACTGAGTTTCACCTGAGAGATGTAAATATAATATGGATGAGCATCGACATGTAACACCCGAGCATTTTGAGTATATTAAAAATGTAGTCATTTAAGGATTATGTTAAGACAAAAATATAGTTTAAGAAAAAATACCGTATAATAATACAAGAAATTATACAGTATTAGAATAATCTAGTGTGAGGAAGTACACCGATAAATTTTTGCAATATGAAAATTACACTGTAAAAGTAATGCAATGTAGAAATTAGACTATTTAAGGTTAAGCACTACAGAAATTAGACGGTTTAAGTTAAAGTAGTGTAGAAATAATACTATTTAGCGAATATGGATGAATAAGGAATGGTGTAGCAGTATGGAGAACATACCAGCAATACAAGAAAAATACTATCAATATAAATTTACACTGTATAAAGTTAGAAAATATTGGAATTATATTATGTAATGGATGTGGATAAGTATTGGAGGTTATGGGACCTCATGAACTGTATGTAAAAGAATACTAGCAGTATAAAAAATACTATTAGTATAAACTTAGACTGCGTAAAAAGTTTAGTGGGACACCTTGAAAGTTTGATTGGGCCACCACATCCACTAATGTGGCCCATTCACATTTGGCCACCCAAATGAACTAAATTGATTACCAAGGTGACTCATCACCTTTTTATTTAAAAAAGAAAAGAAAACGAAAAAAAAAAAGAGGGAATCAATTAATGATATAAGAGACCATTATGGTCTCCATGGTGGAAGAAAAAAAAAAGGGAAGAAACATGAAAAAGGAAAGAAAGAAGGAAAGAAAGAAAGAAAGGAAGAAAGAAAAAAAAAATGCTTCATATGCCTCCCAAGAAAACCGTCCCCTTCATAAGTTTCTCTTAAATTTTGATGATTACCAAACCTCCAATTAAGCTTAAAGCAAGCTCTAATGTTTTAGTGCAAAGTTTTACAACTTTGGAGGTAAATTTCTAAACTTTTTCTAAGGATTTTAGGGATTTTTATTCAAGATTATGGATGGGCCTTAATTGGGTTTTGTCATGGTTTTGAGGAAAAGACATGACAAAGTTTTGAGCTTGGCAAAGGAGGGACAAAAAGGTTGGCAAAGTTTAGGTAAATTTCTAAACTTTTTATTTGAAATTTACATGTATACCATGTGTTTGATAAAATGATTTTGCTCTATGGCGTGTAAATGGAAAATATGGCATGATTGATTTATGCTATACGTTGATCGTGATGATAAGGGAAAGAAGAAAGTAAGGGTTTTGGTGAAATTCCAAAGGAACTAAATTGCAAAAGAAAAGTGTATTCTCGGCAGATTTAAAAATCAGTGAAAAAGTCCCCCTAAACGTTGGAATTTGAGGAAAGTTAAAACACAAAAGTTATAGAACGTATCGAAACTATTAGGACAACGCAAACAATTTGTCAAAATTCGGCTCGGTTTAGGAGTTATGCATTTTACGAAATTTTGACTACAAAATTTTATGTATTGAATTCGACTATGGTGCTTTTATAAGTTTTGTTCCTTGTGAAAAATTGAACGTTATGGTATAAATTGGCTGCTTTTGGTTCTAGGGGCAAAAATGTTAAGATTTTTTTGTTTCGGACCAAAACTGTAAAATCATGTGAAAGCTAGATTTTCATTAAGAAATGTTGAGTTCCTGCACTACTGTAGGCAGTGAGTACTCATAGATGCTAAGTTTAGTCAAGGAAAGAATCAAAACAAAAAAAGTTAAGGGCAAAATAGTCATTTTATGAAAAATGGCCACAATGGACCCCAAAACGCCCAATGTCGGAAAACATTCCTTAGTAGAAATTTTTTCATAATATGTAGGTAATGAAACGGTAAAGTTAAGCAATGATTTTTATAAAGTTACCAAAATTGACAAAACACCCACAAAGGGTAAATCGTCATTATTAAGAAAACGGCTAAAGCAGAGTCAAACACTCTGAACTAGCAAAACGCTCTTAGATAGAAAATGTTTTGTAATATGTTAAGTGATGAAATTGTCATGTGAGATGGGAAATTTAATAAGAAATGTTCGAGTAAACGAAAGGTAACCCGATGGGTTACAAAGTTAAATAAAGAAAAAAAGTAACCTGATGGGTTACAAATCTAAGTAAAAATAGTGATAACCTGATGGGTTATAGAGTTAAGTAAAAGGTACGGTAACCTGGTGGGTTACAAAGTTAAAAGCAACGGGTTACAAAATTAAGTAAAGAGAAGGGTAAACCGATAGGGTACGAAGTTAAGTTAAAAGGAAAGAATGGTTAATATTTACGTTATATTATCAATCGAGTAGATTGATAAAAAGAAAGTTAACTAATAAGTCGGCTGTCATTTGATCAGGACACAGAAGCCGACTAATGAAAGGAAAAAGAACAAAACAGAGAACACTAAAGCGTTATCCAGGTAAGTTTCAAACCTCACCTACAACATGAAGTAAATGATTTTTAAATGTTTATGTATATGTTTGCAATTGTTAAGCAAGTTGATTTAAAAGAATGTTTGCATTTGTTATGCAAAAGGTTTTAAAATTTAAATCATGATGTGCAATGTATTTTTTTTTAAACATGATTGTATTTAATATGCATAAAGTTATTGAAGATCAAGTAAAAGTTTGCAATGTAATTGCAATAATTATGTTTAAAGTATGTTTTGTATTTTGTTAATGCATAATATTTTACAGTTTAAGTTATAAGTTTTATGTTGCATTTGTTATGCAATAAGTTTTATAGTATAAGTTATAATTTGCAAATATGTTTGCATATAATGTGTTAGCAGTTGATATGCTCACTAACGTTAAAGAGAAGGTAAAGAAAAGAAAATAAAAAAAAAGTATCGTACCATCCTCCTTGTTGTAAGGTATTGAAAGGAAAGTTAAAGTTGTGACCTTTTAAATGTGAGGTTCACAAGTAAAGTTAAAGTTTGACCACCTAAATGTGAGGTACATGACCTCGATGTTTGATGGTCTCAAGTCTTCCACAAGGGAAGCATCATGTTTATGATCTTACGATTAAAGATGTTGGTACGAATACTAAAAGTTATAAGATAAAGAAAGTGAAAGAACAAGGATAAAGGTTAAGAAAGAAAGGAATGTTTAAGTTTATAGAATGTTCATAAAATGCACATAATTGAAGTTCATAATTGAGCATAATTGGAATCATGCATTATGAATTTGCTTGTATTCCTTATTATAAAGTATTTACGTTAAATGCTTCTGAAAAACATTTTAAAAAATGTTTTATGTTAAGTGTTTATGAAAAACATTTTTATGTTTACAAGAAAAGGTTTGTAAATGACGTTTTAAGAAAAACGTTCAAGAATGTTTTATGTAAAACGTTTCAGAAATGTTTTATGAAAAACATTTTCATAAATGTTTATGAAAAATATTTTTGAAAAACATTTTAAGAGAAAGGTTTTTATGAGAAAAGTTTTTAAAGCATGTTTAAATGATTTGTGAGTTTATGTTTAAACTTACTGAGCGAAAGCTCATAAAAAGCTTCTTCATACTATAGGTAGCCTTAAAGGTGACAAGTAGGACTTGTTCGAAGAGCTTGGTGTTACATAGGGCATGCGAAGATTTGGGTATGGATACCACCACAATTTGCTTCCGCTACACAAAGAAAAGGTTATCCACTCTTTGATATAGTGTTTTCAACATTTTAAGAAAATCACAGTTTTAAGAAATGTTTCAAAGTTTTAAGATATTTATTTTACGAAATGTTTTAAGATAATAATAAAAATAAGTTTGAAGTTATGATTCAGTTAACGTTTCTTATTAAGTTTAAAGAAACAGTTTGAAATGGTTTTAAAGTCAAGTGTTGAGCAATGACTCAACCTAAATTGCGACAGAAGTCACAATAATTTTTAAAGACGTTTTAAAGGATGTAAAGAAAAAAATTTATTTCAGTATTTTTCTTTCTAAGTAAGTAAGATTACTGTTTACAAAATGAAGTTAAAAAAAGTTAAATGATTACCCGAAAAGGTAGGTCGTCACGTGACATGCCCAGTAGGGAAAACCATTACTCACCTTAAGGTTTTATTCATTACCACATTAAACTTGCATGGTTAATTAGTTCATATCATTATCCAATTTATGAGATTCATTATGATCATATTCCATGGATACCATATGTTAATCATCACCGAGTTTTATACATATACATATATACAATTATTACAATTCATCATTATTCCTAGGTATCCACGTTCATCAAAGTATTCATCACTCAACTCATCGAAACCCAAATGGGGGCACTTGGCCGCCCTCCAATCATTCCAAGGGTGTTCTAGTGAGGGGACAACAAGCCCCAAGTCCTCACCAAGTCGATTCTTGTACAATGCATTCTGGGACATAACCGTCGCCTCCCCCTATTTTGCCTTTTAGGGTATTCGTGCCCAAGGACATAACTGTCTCCCTTTTCACGTCTTACCATTCTTCTATAATCAATCAATATTTATAGAGTCAAAATTCCTAACAATGCTTCTCAATTTAGCACAACATATGTCAAATCAATATATTCCTCACTGTACAACACATGATGAGTTTCACATCATTGTGTTATGAGTAATATTCATATACTTTCCAAATATCATATACATATCATGCAATGTAAAACAATCAAGTTATAATTCATCAAAACCTCACAAAAGATGAGTAATAGAATCCCTAACTCTTTGCTTCAAATCTTTATACATCAAGTTATAATTCATCATGTTTTAAATACTTATAACCATTTTGCTTCAAATCTTTATACATAAAACACATTTAGATCATAAAACCTCAAGTTTTACAAAACTTATACAAGAGCATGTTCAAGTCCAAAGTACTCAAACATCACAACTCAGTTTCTAAAGGTGTTTAGAGTTTCAAAACATTGTGTAAACATCTACAACACATTTTTTACAATTTTCATACCAAAATACAACTTAAAATCAAGGTTAAAGTTTTAGAAATCTAACCTCAAAAATTAACTTAAAAGTAGAGTTTGATCTTGAAAACGTCTAGACCTCCTCAATCCTTGAGTTCGTAAGAAGTTGTTTGTGGAGATTTTAAGAGAAAATCAATTTAGAAGCCTTAAGTGTAGCTTGAGCTTTTCTTTAATTTTTCTCCGGGCTTTGTGTCAAAACAAGCGAGAGACGTGTGAGAAGAAAGAAGAAAAGAGCTGGATAAAAAGAAGGAAAAATTATTGCGGGGAGATGGTAGGTAAATGTTAGGTGTAAAATGGTAGGTAGGTCACGGGAGAAATTTGAAAGAAGTGAACAAAGGAGTAGCTAGAAAAGGATTCTTCATTTCTCCACCGAAGACTTTTGTAAGAAAATACCAAAGTGGCATTTTTGTATATAAATGTAACATCCAATAACAATTTGGTAATTTTAAATACAACTAAAATTTTAAATTGTCATGTTTTATACATTAAATTTTACAAAATCATTTCTGTTAAAATAACAAGTATTACAACCTTCTAGAATAAGTCATAAAAAACATTATATCATTAAATGTAATAAAGGTATCGTCTATTTCTATCATTAGATCTGTAACTATTGATGGAAACATTGCCATTGAAAACTTATCTATACGTATGTATGTATGTATGTATGTAACTTAAAAGTATTTCGTAAGTAAGCATATTTTAGTAATAAAAAAACCTATTTTTTGTAAATAAGTATATTTTAGTGGTAAAAAAACCCTATTAAATCTGACTTATTTAGGCCTCCTTTTTTACTTTTAAAATGAAAAAAAAAAAAAAGTATGTATACAGAATCATCTATGATGATGTCGGGTTGGATCTCTAATCCACACCGATTTAGGAGTCTGCATGAGAAGCATCACGATACTCCATAATCAAGAACATGATCTTCATACTCCTAGTCATAATTGTCTATAAACACGATCATTACATTCACATCCTTCATTGCTTACGATATGTGTAGTTATTACACAATAAGGCACAAACAACCAAGAGACTACAGCTAAAGAACTAGCATATCGCCCTTTTATTTCCAACTGTCTAGCCATTCATAATCACGTCTGTCGTAAAGAAGCTGATACAAAATATACATGCTGTTTGGCATGAATAGTTTTAATCAATATTTTAGTTATAAGTTGTATAAAGCTTTTATATGTTACAGTAAAAAAAAAAAAATTGCTATTAGATAAAGCTCTCACATGCTACAGTAAAAACAGTTTTAACCAATGGCTCCCACCATCATGCCAAACACCCTAATAGATTTCTCTCTTATTACTTGACAGAAAATAATAGGGTGTTTGGCAGGGTGATGAGAACCATTGGTTAGAACTGTTTTTACTATAGCATATGAAAGCTTTACACTGTAACCATTTTTTTATCGTTACAGTAGCATATGAAAGTTTTACAATATTTATAACTGAAAAAGTGGTGAGAATCACTTTTGCCAAACACAAGACAAATTACCCGATTCACTCAATTTGTTAAGAAACACAATATTTTCAAAACGATACTTTGGGTTTTTATTCCAAATAAAAACCTTATTTTTAGGTCATGCACCATTATGAGCGCCACAATGTCCAACAACTTTTTAAACTTGGTCCCTAACCTTTGTTCCTCATCTTCACGTCTGTAAAAGGAAAAAGTTTATATTGTTCCCAAAAAAAATAAATAAATAAATAAAAGGGAAAAGTTTGTCATATATTTTATAGCATTTTGAGGGCATGGCCGAGCTGTATGGCGGGGGACTGCACATTTCTTCAATTCAAATCTGGGTGTTGTCTAGTCCTTAAAAAAATCAAAATACTTTTTTTGTTTTGCTGATATAACATCATTTTTTTTTCCCAATAGAAGCAAATAGAAGAAAAAAACTCTGGATACTTGTTTGATTCTAAATGTATTAAAATGTTGTAAATACTTTCTCTAAGGTTTTAGAAAAGATTATAATCGTCAAAACAACTAATAAATGTTTCCTCGAAAAAAAAACATAAATTTTAATTTGATAGTCCTTTCACAACTAATGTAGTGTTTATTGACTAGATCTTAGATTGAATAGTCGGATAAATAATCTAATGAAATTATTAGTTACAGAAAGAACAGAAGATACTTATACTATATGCTATACATATTAGTAGAAGTCTTTTGAGTACTCTGACATTCGCTCAATAGTTATTCGGTTGAATTGAATGGATAATTAGCTTTCACTATAACTTAAGTTAAATATACTTTTAGTTTATATACTTTTATTTATTTATATATTAGAGTTTTAGCTTAACTAAACTAAAGTACAAAAATAAATTTGAACTTTTTTGATAATTTCGAGTCAGAAAAGTAATAGGACATCTTTAAGTAGTTCATAGTGACAATAAAAAATGGTAAGATTCTGATCAAATAAAACAAAAGGAAAAAATTGAAAAGAAATAAAATAGAAGTATACAATAGATAATGATCTAGTTTAATTCTATATTTTTGACTTAGTGAAATGTCGGACGATAAAAGAAAGAATAGGTCTTATTATTCTGACATTTTATTAACATTCCTTTGATACTTTTGAGACTTCAAGGGCTGTCTCTGCGTATTTTGCTTGTACTTAATGTTTTCCGATTCTACTAGAAATCTTCTAGTAGAATCATTAGAACTTGGTCTAATTGGATTTATTGGATTGTTTCATCAATATGGTGGTGGATCAGAACCCCCTTTTGACTCTGCGCTGGCAATTCTACTATTATTAGTGAACAATAATTGAATAATTCCTTCATAGAGATCGAGGACATAATTCACATGGATATAGTAAGTCTTGTTTGGGTTTATTCTTTATATTTTTTCTTTCACTTGTATTATTAGGAAGAAGTTGTAACGACCTTAAGTATGTAGTCGTTATTTTTAATACTTAAACGTTTCTTATTATGATTTCTTAAATTTATTGAATACTTCTTTTGCTAATAGCCTTACTTTTTAATTAAATCGTTCTTACTTTTATTGCAACAAATGTTATAACCTATTGTCTTAAACATATTAGTCATAGGATCATACAGATTGAGGCTTCATAGCTAAGCCTTGGTCTCCAAAACATACATATATAATTTCAATTGTATTGTTTATACTTGATTAAAAAGTCATAATTAACAAAAATTAAATATAGAATAAAACATACACGTTATCCATTCATTATCTCCACTGATCTTCCACCACTGTGCCATGATCCATTAGACGTTACTTATTTATAGCATGAATATACTTGGATGAGCTTTCGCTCTGTAAGTAGGAACTATGTCTCGCAAAACATTTAAGAAGACATCTAGTAAAACATGCATGTGCTTATTATGCTCATTTATAATCATATCTTATTAATCTGATGGGCCTGAGTATTCCTACTAGTTGTGTGAGATCATCGAGAAATTAGGGTTTACAAGGTCCCCAACAATGCCATGATCTAAATTACTAAACTAAAATATAAGCCTTCTCGTAGGTCGGGAGATCAGTACGACTCTTAAACCTAACTTAGTCATATAGGTTTCACTAGACTTACAAGTGACTATGCAGTATGACATAATATCACATAGTGTAACATAAGGTATAAATATGCATTTATAATTTTCATGAGAACATGTAAAATATTTTTTTAGAAACTATTCATATTGTAGGCAAAATTTCTACTCATCTGATATCCAAAAATAGGACTGCTAGCTTGCTATGTTCCTATACACTATTTTTAAATTATGTGGAAGAACACCCCTTGAGAGGATAAGATTAGTTTGTCTTATGCTATGTAATTTAGCATAATCGTAAAAAGAATTGTCATTGGATTTGAACAATCATCTTATTTGTTACAATGATTAATTAGTTTAATCCCCATAATTTAGCTTTTCTTAATTGCCTTTAATTATCCATGCTATAGTTGATAATTAATTAATCAATTAATTAATTATCTTATCCGTTTCTTATCATTGCTGGGCTCATCGTTGTATAAAGACACATATCTAGTTACTATTCATTTTCATGAACCAAATATAGCCCACTAAGTCTAGAAGTGTCTATGGTATCCTAATCGCTAGATTGTCAGAACTTTGATCCAAGAGATGGCTTTTGAACTAACACAGATGTTGGGCTTGTATGTATTGTTGTAATGTTGTAGGCCTAACTTATCATTCTTCTATAATTTCTATTTTAAATTCCGTTTGAAAAACTATTGAAGTTTGTTAAGAAAAATCCATATTTTGTATAAGTGAGTTGTGTCAAAAATCATATTTTAAAATAAAGTTTGAATTTGATAAACTATAAACTATAGACTCTTATAGTTTTTCAAGTGTTAAAATTCATTTTTTGATTGTCAATTGCAATTCTGCCACTAAACAGATGTTTTTTAAAAACTAGTACCAATAAATAATTTTTCGTTAATTTTAAATGTCACATATAAATGTATGTTAGAGATCGTTTTCTTAAAAGTTAGTTTTCTTAAAAGTTTTCTCACGAAAGTTTCTTGTTTCAATGAAATTTAGAACTTTTGTGTTTTTTAAAATTTCTTTTTCTATCTTTAACATATCTATTTTCGGTTGTTTTTGTAAATTTTAACGATTTTATAATTTCTATAAAAGGTTTTGACAATTTTTATAAAATTTGTTTTAAAGTCCATTTTAGAGGTAGAATCTTAAAAAATTTTCTTCACAAAAGTTTTCCATCTCATCGAGATATAAAATTTTCGTGTTTTTAAAATTTGTAATTTGGACTTTTCGAGGCTCATCTTTTTCGAAAACAAAAATGGTTGTTTTTGAACAATGAACTATGTAGTTTTCTAAATATGCCTGCAATAGTATAATAGAGACAAAATTTCAAAAAAATTTCTTCACAAAATTTCTTCATCTCATCAAAATCTTAAACTTTCATGTTTTACGAGTATTATAATTTGGTCTCAAAAAAGGCCCGTTTCTATCAAAAACAGTGGCTTCTTATTGTTTACATAGTTTTGGGGAGTTTTCAAAAATAGTCTGAAACCTTATCTTGGAGTCAGAACAATGAAATCCTTGGTCATAGAGATTTATTTAGAACGTTGAGATCCAAAAGCTTCATGCTTGAGAAAATTCTGAAATCAACCTCTAAAGGATTTGTTTCTACACCAAAAATAAGTAGAAAATTTTGAGCTTAAGCCACTACCTAGTCCTAAACATGTTCACATCTAATCTTGCATACACTAAACCATAACAACTTAAACTTATAAAAACCATAACAAATACACAAACAAGAACTTATTTATGCCATAATCACTAATAACTACAAAATATACCAAGCTTAATTAAACGGGAGAATGAGGTTAGTTTTATACCCTTGAAGAACAATCGTTAAACCAATTTTCTAGTCCTAATTTTTTCTTCTTTCTTTTGCCTAGTATTATGAGAATGTGGGGATGGAAAAATTTTTGAGAGAGAAAGAGAGAGAGGCTACAGGAACTGGTTTTGGTTCTTGAGGGAATGCAAGAGAAAAGCCAAAAAAAAAAAAATACAATCTTGAAATAAAGGGTTACTTATAGACAAATGACTAAGTGATCTTAGTTTCTTAACCAAGTTTTATTAAGCCTCTAATCAACTCTTTGGGGTCAATTTTTTTATTAATTAGGCTCTAATGGTAGTGCTGCAATGAGGGAGAAAAGGTAGAGGGAAAAATCTCATTATTACCTCAAGGCCACTCATCAAATTAAATACCAATCCAAGTCATTTCCTAGTCCTAGTTCTTATCTCTTAACAATCTTTAAAAAATTCCTTAAAATAGATATTTCCTATACTGGCTAGAGATGACTACTTAGTTGATAGCGGATTTTGTTTCGCTACATGTCCTCTATTATTGCTTCTTCACAATCCAAAACTAATCTCCAAATAAATTGATACCAATATTAATTCTTAAGCGCATGTTAAAATTGGACTGTTTTAAATCTTAAAATTATTTGTAGACTAAATAAAACCTAAACTTGATTTTTCATGCAGTTTCTCTCGATAATGACATAGTCTTTGACGGTGTTGATTCCTAAGCTCGAATAGTAATTTTATCAAAAAATGCTACTCGTAGAACTCCGATTTTTAACTAATAGGCAATTAAGGATTTGATATATGTTAAAGTGTTTATTGGTATACTGCTAATACCGTATAATACTTGAAAATCCTTATAACTCTAATTCTCAAGACATTTACATATTGAAATTTCTTCCGTCTTTCATCGCGGTGAAAATTGTCAACTGAATTATTTGATTATAAAAGTTAATAAATTTCAACTTTAATATTTACTGTAACACCCGCCTATTTTATGTAACGGATAATGTTATATTAATGATGACGTTAAGCATTATATTCCATAATGATTTATGATAATATTGTCACTAACCATTTATTCTAAGTGTTATGACAGATGAGGGTCACGTAGAATTGATGTGCTCAAGTGTTCATGTTATTATTAGTGTATGTTTTATGATGATTCATTAAAATGTTATGATGTATTCTATTATGCAAGGACAGTTCGGTAGGCCGAATTGTCTCTCAAGAATCGGTAGGCCGAACTTTGTGGAATCAGCAGGCCGAAGTGAGGAATCGGCAGGCCAATGACAGCTAGCAAGCAGTCAGCAGAAGTCTCTCCAAATTTGTGATTGAGATAATTAAGATGATTAGATGGTTTAATGTGATTGATTGGCATATTTATGGATTAATTTCCTCATTTAAGGAAATAAAATAATTGACATTTGAGTGATTGAATGTAATTGATATGGTTTTTCTTTTTGAAGAGTTGAAATATGGTAAGATGAGATAAAATATTGACTTTCCCCTTATCTCCCTCCATTTCCCCACGATTTTAGTCAAAAATTTCTGATAATAATGGAAAAGACAAGCCTCATTTTTATGTGTTTCTCTCATTTTCTTCTTTCACGATAATCTTTCTCTCTCTCTATTTTTCTTAGATGTTCCCTCTCTCTCTTTCTCCTTTTCATGTTTTCTTCCTTGTCACCCTCTCGAATTTCCCTGTGTGACACCCGTTATTCTCCTAACGGGTATTGAGGTAATTAAATTAATTTTTAATGTATAAAAAAAATTGCTTCATTTAAATTTATTTTATAATATTTATTTTTATCTATTTTTAAATTTTCTAAAATTCTCCTATATTTATTTAGTATGATTACTAAAAAGCCTTAGAACTTCTAATAAATCTCAAAAATGTCATATTGGCATTATGTGTGTTAAAGTCTTTAGATGAGACATAAGGATATCTTTTCCAACTACTCTTGACCCTCATTTTCTCTATTTCCTCCGTGACATGCTTCAACATGTCTCCTCTATAATTGTTTCTATCACTTCTCTTCAAAGACTTCATCTTTTCTTCCTTTCTCTTCCACGGTTCCCACACTCTTCTTCTCATTTCTTTGCTGAAGCAAAATACTTAGAGAACTTCTTCAAGGCAGCCATAAAAATCAGCCACCATCACCTCCATTTGAGCAAGAATTTCAGTCATACCGAAGTAAAGGAACCTGTTTTGAAGCCATTTCAAGCTTCCAACTAACCATAATCCGAGGTTAGAATCTTATGAACAAATTTAGTCTTTCATTTATAAATTTTCTTTTATACTAAAGAATTATTCAATTTTTGTATTGGAAACTAGTAAATCTACCAGTTTGTTATGGTATACCAGCTGCTAACCTAAACCAAGAACCCATCTTTGCTCACCACCTAATTCTTTAATGTCTTGCAACCTTTCCAATATTATCCTAAGTGATTGATGAATCTTATTAGGGACTAAAACATATAGATTACTTGTTCACATTTTATATTGTGTTAAGACAAAAATTGTTTACTGTGGTATTCAAAAGAGATTTATATAAAAGCTTTAATGGCATACTAGTAAGATAGGTTTACACATGATTTATTTATGAATGTAGTTGTATGTTGTGCTTTAGTTTTAATTGTCCTTATGCACGCCTTAGGATCAAGGGAGTATGGAGCTAACGTTAACTGATTCCAGGATTAAAAGATTGTTGATAAGCTTGAAAGGTAGGGATTCTATTACTCATCTTTTGTGAGGTTTTTATAGAATTAAAATTGATTGTTTTGCCGCAATATATATATCTATGTTGAACTAATATTATATGAGTATCACATATGAAACTATGACATGGACTCGTCTTGTATTGTACGGCGAGGAACATAATGAATTGACACATGTTATAAATTGAGAAGCATGGTTAGGAAAACTAACTCTATTTAATAATGATTCAATATAGAGAAATTGTGAGACATGAAGAGGGCGACAGGTTACGTCCTTGAGCATGAATACCCTAAAAGGTAAAATAGGGGGAAGGCGATGACGCTTCCTTGGGTTGAAAGTCCCAGAACACACTGTACAGGAATCGACTTGGTGAGGACTCGGGGCTTGATGTCCCCTCACCGGAACACCCTTGGAATGTTTATAGGGTGATCAAGTGCGCCCATTTGGGTTTCGATGAGTTGAGTGATACTCTATTTAACATGGATACCTAGGAACAATGATGATTGGTAATATTTGTATAAATGTGTAATTATGACACTTGGTAATGATTAACTACGGTATCCATAAGATGTGATCATAATAAACCTCATAATCTGAAATATGATGTAACTTATTAACCATGCAGGTTTTAATGTGGTAATGATAAAAACCTAAAGGTGAGTAATGGTTTTCTCTACTAAGCATAGTGTCGCTCATTTCCTTATATTTTTATCTTTTAGGACTCACTAAGTGTGAGGTGGCTACGAGAAATATAGTTGAGGAAGTGATGTAGCTATATTACATTGGGACTGCTTCAATTGTTGAGAATGTTCTTCATGATAATGTAAGCATCAATTGTTACTTTCTGTGACTGTATTACAATGTGTTGAGGGTTAAAATGATGATGACAACATTTTATACTATTAAATTTAAGGTGCTACATTAAACTGTGGTTTATTTATCGTTTATATTTTTATTTTTGAGTTGAGAGTTTTCATTTAAGTCCCGGGCAAATTTTATTTTTAAGGTTTTACTTTTATTATTTATTTTTATTTTATCTCATTAAAAACTGTTAACCCCCATATAGGGGCGTTACACCCTGCTATTATTTGTAAGAAATATTGAAATTTCTTTGGTTGAATTTGGAGTTTGTGAAGAAATTTGTTTAAGGTAAGAACTCTCTTTTTTTTTTCAGTGATTTTGAAATGCATTTCTCCTCCTTAATCCGACTGCCATAACTATGTCTAGGTATTTTCTTTTGCTCTGAAATTTTAATATGTTGTTCATGGATGTGTTATGTGATGATCCTCCAAATTTCACCTTAATTGGATTTTTTCTATGTTAAGATATGAATTTTCTTCTCTTTGCACCTCATAATGAAATATTGTTGTTTGTAAGTATGCATGAAAAATATAGGTGTTGTTCATAACGAAAATGAATGTTATTTTGCACGAAATTTGGCAATATATTTATGTATATGTCAATGTATGAAATGGAAAGTCTCATGATAATATGACTAATATATTATGTGATATGGAATTTTTATTGAAGCTAGGTTACAGACTGTTATATCGATAAATTGTTGAACTTTTATTGTGAGATGTTTTTGTGAGATTTAATGAATTTATTTGATGATAAAATATTTTTGTGGTTCTCTAATTATATGTTAAGTAGTTGTCTTATGAATTTTAGGGTCTTCATCATTTTATTTTAATTATGGGAATATGATGATTGCTTATTCTTTACTCTAACTATTTCTCATACACCTATGAGACATGGATTCACTACGACACTATCCTCCAGGGAAGTGATTTTATCTACGCATTGTTTGCGTACAGTACCCCTATGGATTTCTGCTAGGGAGCTATTCGTCGACCTTATTGTGATCGACATGCTTGACTATAACATGATTCTTGGGATGGATTTTCTGAGTAAGTATAATGCCTCTATTGAATGCCGTAAATGAAAGGTGATTTTTCATCCTAAAGGTGATAAGAAATTCATTTATGTTGGCAAGTCTAGGAAGAAACCCCACATGTTTCTATCGGCAATGAAAGCAAGGAAGCTATTAGCAAGTGGCTGTATGGGCTATCTGGCAAACATTATAGACAAAAGCCAAGAAGGAAAGACAAGAATTGAAGATGTGCATGTTGTTCATGAATATGAAGATGTGTTTCTTGACGATTTGACAAGTCTACCGCCAGAAAGAAAAGTTGAATTCGAGATTGAGCTCGCTTCAGGCACCAATCCAATCTCAAAAGCGTCTTACAGAATGGCCCCGGCAGAATTAAAGGAGCTTCACACGCAATTAAAGGAGATACTTGACAAAGGATTCATCAGGCCAAGTCACTCACCATGGGGTGCTCCGGTCTTGTTTGTGAAGAAGAAGGATGGCACTATGAGACTCTACATCAACTACAGAGAGCTGAACAAGGTGATGATCAAGAACAAGTATCCGTTGCCTCGAATAGATGATTTGTTTGATCAGCTCAAGGGTGCATCGATTTTCTTAAAGACTGATCTACCATCGGGATATCACCAGTTGAAGGTTAAAGAAGGAGATATCCCCAAGACTGCTTTCAGGTCGAGGTATGGTCACCATAAATTTGTGGTTATGCCTTTCGGTCTGACGAATGCACCTGCTGCCTTTATGGATTTGATGAACAAGGTATTCAAGGATTTCCTCGATAAATTTGGTGTTGTATTTATCGATGATATTCTTGTCTATTCGAAGAATCAAGAAGAGCATGAGGAGCATTTAAGGATTGTGCTGGAGACTTTAAGAAGACACCAGTTATATGCAAAGTTCTCCAAATGCGAGTTTTGGCTTGATAAAGTGTCATTCTTGGGGCATGTTATTTCAAAGGAAGGGATTATGGTTGACCCTGCTAAAGTAGAAGCTGTTCTTAATTGGAAGCAACCAATGAATGCAAGTGAAATAAGGAGCTTCTTGGGTTTAGCAGGTTACTATCGGAGATTCGTAGAAGACTTCTCCAGGATAGTAGCTCCACTTACGAACCTGACTCGCAAGGGAAAGAAGTATGAATGGACAGATGCATGTGAAAAGAGTTTTCAGGAACTAAAGAAAAGGCTAACGACGGTTCCAGTGTTGGCGATTCCTGAAGGAAATGATGGGTTTGTTATTTTATAGTAATGCATCCAAGATGGGCCTCAGAGTTGTATTGATGCAAAATGAAAGGGTGATTGCTTATGCTTCAAGACAAACAAAGGATTATGAAAAGAATTATCCTACTCATGATCTCAAGTTAGCAGCAGTAGTCTTTGCGTCGAAGATATGGAGACACTACTTATATGGGATCCAATGTAAGATCTTCACTGATCATCAAAGTTTAAAGTACTTCTTCACGCAAAGAGACTTGAACATGAGACAACGAAGATGGCTAGAATTGGTGAAGGATTATGATTGTGAAATCCTTTATCATCTTGGTAAAGCTAACCGAGTGGCTGATGCTCTAAGTAGGAAGTCAGTTGCCACGTTGATGTCAATGGAAGCAATGTATCCACCTTTAAGGAAGGAAAATCTAGACTTCGGTTTGAAACTTATAGCAAGCAGCTATCGGCTCTCTCTCTTGCTCCGACGATGTACGATGAAATTCGAAGGAAACAAGATAACGATGTAAGCCTCGTAAGGATCAAGCAAGAAATAAAAGAAGGGAAATGTCAAGAGTTTCGTATTACGGATGACGAAACTCTGTATCTCAAGGACCGTTTATGTGTTCCCAATGTTGATGATTTAAGGGAAAAGATCTTGGCAGAAATTCATGATACTCCTTACTCTATTCATCCAGGTGCAACAAAGATGTATAATGATCTAAGGGGTAACTTCTGGTGGTTTGGAATGAAACGTGATGTTGCAAAGTATGTGAAGAAATGTATGACATGTCAGCAAGTAAAGGCTGAACACTAGAGACCTGGTGGTGAACTGCAGTTTATCCAAATACCGGAATGAAAATGGGAGGATATAGCAATAGATTTCATTACCGGTTTGCCCAGAACTATGAATGGTTATCATGCAATTTGGGTAGTTGTGGATCGACTGACGAAAATGGCACATTTCATTCCTATCAAGATCACCTACTCTATGGAACGGTTAGCAGAACTCTATGTTAAGGAAATTGTACGAATTCATGGAATTCCCAAGTCAATCATCTCAGATCGTGATGGCAAGTTCACATCTAAGTTTTGGAAGAGTGTACAGTCTGCAATGGAAACCAGGCTTCATTTTAGTATAGCCTTTCATCCTCAGACAGACGGCCAAACGGAGAGGACGAACTTGATTCTAGAAGATATGCTATGGGCATGTTCTTTCGATTTTAAGACCAGCTGGTGTAAAATGTTGCCGTTAGCAGAATTTGCTTACAACAACAGCTTATTCTTAATAAATTGTACGGGCATGTTCAATTTCGGTTGTCGTAGTGAATATGATGATTTTATTATTTGCTCATACACCTATCTAACTATTTCTTTATTCTTAAGCACCATTAATTTTCTAATATGTAGTTAATTTATGATCTAGGCTTGAATATAATTTGATAAGTGAGGGCAGTTTAGTTGGTTGTAAATCCGGTTCGAGTCACGCTTAGCCCTACTCAAAAGTGTGGCATTCTCCCTCCCCTTGTATCAAAAATATATATATAATTTAATTTTTTTGATACCAGCTAAAATAACTTTGATATCATATTTACCAAAATCTGAGAAATAATATCCCATTTCCATAAAACTTTGGTTTTTATATCTACGATTATTGTTCTCAAATACGTATAAATATATCACCAAGATAATTACATTATTATTCTCACCCATTTACAAGTCCCAGGACATATACATGAATATGAGTTTATAAAATATAGTCGGGATTAAAGTTAATCTATATATGGTTATCATTCATAGAAATTAATTCTTCCCATGAATTTACTATATTGTTTGAATTGATCTATCATGTATCATGTCCAATTTATTATATTTCAAATACATACGTGTTTCTAGTTCATTAATCACCACTACAATAATCTACCTAATGGAAAAGACAATCCCCAAGAAAAAAAGAGAGAGAAAGAATGAAACGGACAACACCATGATATGAAGAAAAAAAACAACCGAAAATATACGTAAAATTTTACAAAAGCAACCACATAAAGCGCATATATTTTTATTATTAAGGATTTTCAAGAGAAGCGAAATAGAACATTGTACACTTTAAAAAAAAAAAAATAGAACATTGTATTGGATGTGACTGATTCGGTAAAAATCACCGTTGGTTTTTAAGTTTAGGCATCAAAATTGTCAATAAAAATAAATCCAGGAACAAAGCGACCTAAAGATTGTTTAAAGACAAGAGGATGTAAAGATAGTTATTGAGGAACTAAGGGTACCAAAAGCTTTTCTTTTTTATTATATGAGATTAACAATTAAATATATGAGATTAACAATTTCATGAATTTAGGGTGTTAGGGTTGTGGTTCCAACCATATAGTTTTAATCACAAATTGTGTAAAGTTCTTATATGCTACAGTGTGTTGTTGTAATTTTTAGATTGTTTGGCACGTTAATTAAAACCAAAACTTTTGGTTCAAACACTGCAGTATGTAAAAATTTTACACTGTAATTTTTTTTGTTTACTTTATACTGTAACATATAAGAGTTTTACATTATTTTTGAATCAAACCATTTGTTATACTAACTCTTCTCCGGAACACCGCAACAATATCCGAATTTCAATCACAGAGATCCTACAAAAAAAATTTTTAAAATAGCATGTGCAATTTTTCCCACGTGATAATCTCAAACTAATAGTTTAATCAACTAGATGTAATTAATTAGGGGGAATTTTTGCTTTATTTTGATATTCATATAAAACCATCTTTAAGGAATTATAGTAGTTTTCATGATATTTTAGAAAGTTTAGCATTTTAAACTTACTATATTGTTTGATTTGATTTGATTTACAAGAATACAGGCACAAACTAATTCATACCACACAAAGCACAAGATCGTAGTAAGAATGATCCAATCGACTTCAGTTGTAAGCAACAATATTAATTTTAACGAATAATATCAAGTGAAATAATGGAATAAAGCAAAAGCTTTGTTGAAACAAAACGTTGTCGTTTTCAAAAAATTTCCTTTGATGAAACGTCAAAGTGCTTAAAGCTTCAACACTAACCAATTACTTTTTATTCGGTACTTCTACTGTAGTTGATTATAAATTTATAATTCTTTATGTTGTTGTTATCGTTAGTGTTAAAGGTTATAATTATAATCAAGATTCTTTTGTCAGACACTAGTTTCGTTTGTTTTCTGCCTGTTTTGAAAATGGTGACAGGTGAATTCGGGATTAGTGCAAGATTAAGAAATAAAAGAAAGAAAACAATCCACGTGCTTCTTCACGTGTGGATGAAACCTCGAGGCCAACCTCTGTCTGGGTTGTTGGCAATGTATCCTAGGCGACATTTGTGCACTAATTTCAATTAAAAACGTAATTTGAAAGCAATTTTAAATCTATATAATTTGAACGATAATTTTAAATTAACGTTTATAAAAAAAACACTTAATAAATTTCTAGGCGAAACGAATGGTTGGATAGTTTAAATATGTGATTTTAAATTGATGTTAAAAAAAAAAAAAAAAACAACTTAACAAATTTTTCGGCGTTGGATGGTTTAAATATGAGACTAGAGTTTCAAAAAGTTTTTGGCGCAAATCATAGGCTATCCCAGCTATATGTTCTCTCACATATACAATGTGCTTTTAACGTTATTTTAATTTTACAATTATTTCTGGAGGCATCAGTAAAATGAGTGCATATCAAGATTATGGACCTATGCGTCTTTATTGAATCCAAGCTCCATGGAAAGAGGTAAAAGCTCAGATTGAGGAAGAACTAGGCTTTGATGACAAAGAGCCAATACAGGGGAAATGGAGTTGGCGTTGGCTGGAAGAGTCCAAGATTATGGGAAGGCTTTGGCGCTAGGCAAGCATAGTTTCAAGGAAAAAAAAAAAAATCAAGTGACCAATGGGTGGTGTTTTAGTAAATAGCTAACGAGAAGATCAAGGCATTGGGTTAAAAGCGTGTTTAATAGAACCGTTTGAATTCAAAAAATGAATTCACACTGTAGCATGTTGTAATATACTTTTATTTTACATCGTAATATCTAAAAGTTTTATATTATAAATGATTCAAACTCATAAATTTAAATTCATCTCCCAAACACAAAGTAAAAAACAAAATTGTTAAAAGAATGCCTACTTAATTTTTTTAGTTCAATGCATAGTAATACCCCTATAGGGATTAGCAGTATTGAATAAATAAGAATAAACTTAAATACAATATCATTTTGAAACATTAAAACAATGCCTATGGGTCTTGAAATAAACATAAAATAAAAATAAACTGTAAATACAAACCACAATTTTAGTATAGCACCAAATATTAAAATACAGTCATTATCATAGTACAATTCCTAATCACACATATAATTTAACATAGCCATCATAAAGGTATAACAAATCTTACATGATTTAGACGAGTTACAATTAAGCTAGGATATTCCAACACGTAACCAACAGTGTTGTTACTTATTCCTCGTCAGATAGGTTGCACTGAGTTCCACCTGAGAGATGTAAATATAATATGGATGAGCATCGACATGTAACACCCAAGCATTTTGAGTATATTAAAAATGCAGTCATTTAAGGATTATGTTAAGACAAAAATATAGTTTAAGAAAAAATACCGTATAATAATACAAGAAATTATACAGTATTAGAATAATCTAGTGTGAGGAAGTACACCGATAAATTTTTGCAGTATAAAAATTACACTGTAAAAGTAATGCAATGTAGGAATTAGACTATTTAAGGTTAAGCAGTATAGAAATTAGGCGGTTTAAGTTAAAGTAGTGTAGAAATAATACTGTTTAGCGAATATGGATGAATAAGGAATGGTGTAGCAGTATGGAGAACATACCAGCAATACAAGAAAAATACTATCAATATAAATTTACACTGTGTAAAGTTAGAAAATATTGGAATTATATTATGTAATGGATGTGGATAAGTATTGGAGGTTATGGGACCTCATGAACTGTATGTAAAAGAATACTAGCAGTATAGAAAAAATACTATTAGTATAAACTTAGACTGCGTAAAAAGTTTAGTGGGACACCTTGAAAGTTTGATTGGGCCACCACAACCACTAATGTGGCCATTCACATTTGGCCACCCAAAGGAACTAAATTGATTACCAAGGTGACTCATCACCTTTTTATTTAAAAAAAAAAGAAAAGAAAAGAAAAAGAAAAAAAAAAGGGGGGGGAATCAATTAATGATATAAGAGACCATCATGGTCTCCATGGTGGAAGAAGAAAAAAAAGGGAAGAAACGTGAAAAAGGAAAGAAAGAAGGAGAGAAAGAAGAAAGGAAAAAAGAAAAAAAAATGCTTCATATGCCTCCCAAGAAAACCGTCCCCTTCATAAGTTTCTCTTAAATTTTGATGATTACCAAACCTCCAATTAAGCTTAAAGCAAGCTCTAATATTTTAGTGCAAAGTTTTACAACTTTGGAGGTAAATTTCTAAACTTTTTCTAAGGATTTTAGGGATTTTTATTCAAGATTATGGTTGGGCCTTGATTGGGTTTTGTCATGGTTTTGAGGAAAGACATGACAAAGTTTTGAGCTTGGCAAAGGAGGGACAAAAAGGTTGGCAAAGTTTAGGTAAATTTCTAAACTTTTTATTTGAAATTTACATGCATACCATGTGTTTGATAAAATGATTTTGCTCTATGGCATGTAAATGGACAATATGGCATGATTGATTTATGCTATACGTTGATCGTGATGATGAGGGAAAGAAGAAAGTAAGGGTTTTGGTGAAATTCCAAAGGGACTAAATTGTAAAGAAAAGTGTATTCTCGACAAATTTTAAAATCAGCCAAAAAGTCCCCCTAAACGTTGAAATTTAAGGAAAGTTAAAACACAAAAGTTGTAGAACCCATCAAAACTGTTAGGACAGCGCGAACAGTTTGTCAAAATTCGGCTCGGTTTAGGAGTTATGCATTTTACGAAATTTTGACCACAAAATTTTATGTATTGAATTCGACCATGGTGCTTTTATAAGTTTTGTTCCTTGTGAAAAATTGAACGTTATGGTATAAATTGGCTGCTTTTGGTTTTGGGGGCAAAAATGTTAAGATTTTTTTGTTTCGGGCCAAAACCATAAAATCATGTGAAAGCTAGATTTTCATTGAGAAATGTTGAGATCCTGCACTATTGTAGGCAATGAGTACTCATAGATGCCAAGTTTAGTCAAGGAAAGAATCAAAACAAAAAAAGTTAAGGGCAAAATGGTCATTTTATGAAAAATGGCCACAATGGACCTAAAATGCCCAATGTCGGAAAACACTCCTTAGTGGAAATTTTTCCATAATATGTAGGTAATGAAACGGTAAATTTTTTCATAATATGTAGGTAATGAAACGGTAAAGTTAAGCAATGATTTTTATAAAGTTACGAAAATTAGCGAAAAACCCGCCAAGGGTGAATCGTCATTATTAAGAAAACGGCTAAAGCGGAATCAAACACTCCGAACTAGCAAAACACTCTTAGACGAAAAATGTTCCGTAATATGTTAAGTGACAAAATCGTCATGTGAGATGAGAAATTTAATAAGGTGTTCGAGTAAACGAAAGGTAACCTGGTGGGTTACAAAGTTAAATAAAGAAAAAAAGTAACCTGATGGGGTAAAAAGAGTGATAACCTGATGGGTTATAGAGTTAAGTAAAAGGTACGGTAACCTGTGGGTTACAAAGTTAAAAGCAACAGGTTACAAAATTAAGTAAAGAGAAGGGTAAACTGATAGGGTACGAAGTTAAGTTAAAAGGAAAGAATGGTTAATGTTTACGTTATATTATCAATCGAGTAGATTGATAAAAAGAAAGTTAACTAATAAGTCGGCTGCCATTTGATCAGGACATAGAAGCCGACTAATGAAAGGAAAAAGAACGGAATAGGGAACACTAGAGCGTTATCAAGGTAAGTTTCGAACCTCACCTACAACATGAAGTAAATGCTTTTTAAATGTTTATGTATATGTTTGCAATTGTTAAGCAAGTTGATTTAAAAGAATGTTTGCATTTGTTATGCAAAAGGTTTTAAAATTTAAATCATGATTTGCAATGTATTTTTTTTTTAAGCATGATTGTATTTAATATGCATAAAGTTATTGAAGATCAAGTAAAAGTTTGCAATGTAATTGCAATAATTATGTTTAAAGTATGTTTTGCATTTTGTTAATGCATAATGTTTTACAGTTTAAGTTATAAGTTTTATGTTGTATTTGTTATGCAATAAGTTTTATAGTACAAGTTATAATTTGCAAATGTGTTTGCATATAATGTGTTAGCAGTTGATATGCTCACTAACGTTAAAAAGAAGGTAAAGTAAAGAAAAAAAAATCGTACCACCCTCCTTGTTGTGAGGTACTAAAAGTAAAGTTAAAGTTGTGACCTTTTAAATGTGAGGTTCACAAGTAAAGTTAAAGCTTGACCTTCTAAATGTGAGGTACATGACCTCGATGTTTGATGGTCTCAAGTCTTCCACAAGAGAAGCATCATGTTTATGATCTTATGATTAAAGATGTTGGTACGAATACTAAAAGTTATACGATAAAGAAAGTGAAATAACAAGGATAAAGGTTAAGAAAGAAAGGAATGTTTAAGTTTATAGAATGTTCATAAAATGCACATAATTGAAGTTCATAATTGAGCATAATTGGAATCATGCATTATGAATTTGCTTGTATTCCTTATTATAAAGTATTTACGTTAAATGCTTCTGAAAAACATTTTTAAAAATGTTTTATGTTAAGTGTTTATGAAAAACATTTTTATGTTTACAAGAAAAGGTTTATAAATGATGTTTTAAGAAAAACGTTCAAGAAATGTTTTACGAAAAACGTTTATGCAAAACGTTTCAGAAATGTTTTATGAAAAACATTTTTAGAAATGTTTATGAAAAACTTTTTGAAAAACATTTAAGAGAAAGGTTTTTATGAGAAAAGTTTTTAAAGCATGTTTAAATGATTTGTGAGTTTATGTTTAAACTTATTGAGTGAAAGCTCATAAAAAGCTTCTTCATACTATAGGTAGCCCTAAAGGTGACAAGTAGGACTTGTTTGAAGAGCTTGGTGTTACATAGGGCATGCGAAGATTTGGATATAGATACCACCACAGTTTGCTTCCACTACACAAAGAAAAGGTTATCCACTCTTTGATATAGTGTTTTCAACGTTTTAAGAAAATCACAGTTTTAAGAAATGTTTCAAAGTTTTAAGATATGTATTTTACGAAATGTTTTAAGATAATAATAAAAATAAGTTTAAAGTTACGATTCAGTTAACGTTTCTTATTAAGTTTAAAGAAACAGTTTGAAATGGTTTTAAAGTCAAGTGTTGAGCAATGACTCAACCTAAATTGCGACAGAAGTCACAACAGTTTTTAAGGACGTTTTAAAGGATGTAAAGAAAAAAATTTCTTTAAGTATTTTTCTTACTAAGTAAGATTACTGTTTACGAAATGAAGTTAAAAAAAGTTAAATGATTGCCCGAAAAGGCAGGTCATCACATGACATGCCCAGTAGGGAAAACCATTACTCACCTTAAGGTTTTATTCATTACTACATTAAACTTGCATGGTTAATTAGTTCATATCATTATCCAATTTATGAGATTCATTATGATCATATTTCATGGATACCATACGTTAATCATTACCGAGTTTTATACATATACATATATACAATTATTACAATTTATCATTATTCCTAGGTATCCACGTTCATCAAAGTATTCATCATTTAACTCATCGAAACCCAAATGGGGGCACTTGGCCGCCCTCCAATCATTCCAAGGGTGTTCTAGTGAGGGGACAACAAGCCCCAAGTCCTCGCCAAGTCGATTCTTATACAGTGCGTTCTGAGACATAACCGTCGCCTCCCCCTATTTTGCCTTTTAGGGTATTCATGCCCAAGGACATAACCGTCGTCCTTTTTACGTCTTACCATTCCTCTATAATCAATCAATATTTATAGAGTTAATTTTCCTAACTATGCTTCTCAATTTAGAACAACATTTGTCAAATCAATATATTCCTCACTGTACAACACAAGATGAGTTTCACATCATTGTGTTATGAGTAATATTCATATACTTTCCAAATATCATATACATATCTTGCAATGTAAAACAATCAAGTTATAATTCATCAAAACCTCACAAAAGATGAGTAATAGAATCCCTAACTCTTTGCTTCAAATCTTTATACATCAAGTTATAATTCATCATGTTTTAAATACTTATAACCATTTTGCTTCAAATCTTTATACATAAAACACATTTAGATCATAAAACCTCAAGTTTTACAAAACTTATACAAGAACATGTTTCAAGTCCAAAGTACTCAAACATCACAACTTAGTTTCTAAAGGTGTTTAGAGTTTCAAAACATTGTATAAACATCTACAACATGTTTTTTTACAATTTTCATACCAAAATACAACTTAAAATCAAGGTTAAAGTTTTAGAAATCTAACCTCAAAAATTAACTCAAAAGTAGAGTTTGATCTTGAAAACGTCCAGACCTCCTCAATCCTTGAGTTTGTAAGAAGTTGTTTGTGGAGATTTTAAGAGAAAATCAATTTAGAAGCCTTAAGTGTAGCTTGAGCTTTTCTTTAATTTTTCTCTGGGCTTTGTGTCAAAACAAGAGAGAGACGTGTGAGAAGAAAGAAGAAAAGAGCTGAATAAAAAGAAGGAAAAATTATTGAGGGGACATGGTAGGTAAATGTTAGGTGTCAAATGGTAGGTAGGTCACGGGAGAAATTTGAAAGAAGTGAACAAAGGAGTAGTTGGAGAAGGATTCTTCATTTCTCTACCGAAGACTTTTGTAAGAAAATGCCAAAGTAGCATTTTCGTATATAGATGGAACATCCAATAACAATTTAGTAATTTTAAATACAACTAAAATTTTAAATTGCCATGTTTTATACATTAAATTTTACAAAATCATTTCCGTTAAAATAACAGGTGTTACAACCTTCTATAATAAGTCATAAAAAACATTATATCATCAAATGTAATAAAGGTATTGTCTGTTTCTATCATTAGATCTGTAACCATTGATGGAAACATTGCCATTGAAAACTCATCTATACGTATGTATGTATGTAACTTAAAAGTATTTCGTAAGTAAGCATATTTTAGTAATAAAAAAACCTATTATTTTGTAAATAAGTATATTTTAGTGATAAAAAAACCCTATTAAATCTGACTTATTTAGGCCTCTTTTTTTACTTTTAAAATGAAAAAAAAAAAGTATGTATACAGAATCATCTATGATGATGTCGGGTTGGATCTCTAATCCACACTGATTTAGGAGTCTGCATGAGAAGCATCACGATACTCCATAATCAAGAACATGATCTTCGTACTCCTAGTCATAATTGTCTATAAACACGATCATTACAGTCACATCCTTCATTGCTTACGAAATGTGTAGTTATTACACAATAAGGCACAAACAACCATGAAACTACAGCTAAAGAACTAGCATATCGCCCTTTTATTTCCAACTATCTAGCCATTCATAATCACGTCTGTCGTGAAGAAGCTGATACAAAATATACACGCTGTTTGGCAAGAATAATTTTAATCAATATTTCAATTATAAGTTGTATAAAGCTCTTATATGTTACAGCCAAAAAAAAAATTGCTATTAAATAAAGCTCTCACATGCTACAGTAAAAACAGTTCTAACCAATGGCTCATACCATCATACTAAACACCCCAATAGATTTCTCTCTTATTACTTGACAGAAAATAATAGGGTGTTTGGCAGGGTGATAAGAACCGTTGGTTAGAACTGTTTTTACTATAACATATGAAAGCTTTACACTGTAACGATTTTTTTATCGTCACTGTAACATATGAAAGTTTTACACTATTTATAACTGAAAAAATAGTGCAAATCACTTTTGCCAAACACAAGATAATTACCCGATTCACTCAATTTGTTAAGAAACACAATATTTTCAAAACGATACTTTGGGTTTTTATTCCAAATAAAAACCTTATTTTTAGGTCATGCACCATTACGAGCGCCACAATGTCCAACAACTTTTTAAACTTGGTCCCTAACCTTTGTTCCTCATCTTCACTTCTGTAAAAGGAAAAAGTTTATATTGTTCCCAAAAAAAAAATTAAATTAAATAAAAGGGAAAAGTTTGTCATATATTTTATAGCATTTTGAGAGCATGGCCGAGCTGTATGGCGGGGGGGATTGCACATATCTTCAATTCAAATCTGGGTGTTGTCTAGTCCTTAAAAAAATCAAAATACTTTTTTTGTTTTGCTGATATAACACCATTTTTTTTCCAATAGAAGCAAATAGAAGAAAAAAACTCTGGATACTTGTTTGATTCTAAATGTATTAAAATGTTGTAAATACTTTCTCTAAGGTTTTAGAAAAGATTATAATCGTCAAAACAACTAATAAATGTTTCCTCGAAAAAAAAAACATAAATTTTAATTTGATAGTCCTTTCACAACTAATGTAGTGTTTATTGACTAGATCTTGAATTAGATTGAATAGTCGGATAAATAATCTAATGAAATTATTAGTTACAGAAAGAACAGAAGATACTTATATGCTATACATATTAGTAGAAGTCTTTTGAGTACTCCGACATTCGCTCAATAGTTATTCGGTTGAATTGAATGGATGATTAGCTTTTACTATAACTTAAGTTAAATATTCTTTTAGTGTATATACTTTTATTTATTTATATATTAGAGTTTTAGCTTAACTAAACTAAAGTACAAAAATAAATTTGAACTTTTTTGATAATTTCGAGTCAGAAAAGTAATAGGACATCTTTAAGTAGTTCATAGTGACAATAAAAAATGGTAAGATTCTGATCAAATAAAACAAAAGGAAAAAATTGAAAAGAAATAAAATAGAAGTATACAATAGATAATGATCTAGTTTAATTCTATATTTTTGACTTAGTGAAATGTCGGATGATAAAAGAAAGGATAGGACTTATTATCTTGACATTTTATAATATTCCTTTGATACTTGTGAGACTTTAAGAGTTATCTCTATGTATTTTGTTTATACTTAATGTTTTTTTATTATACTAGGAATTCTTCTAGTATAATGTTTTGAACTTGGTCTAATTGGATTTGTTGGATTGTTTTATCAATGGTGGAAGATCAAAACCCTCTTTTGACTCAACTCTGGCAATTCTACTATTATTAGTGAACAATAATTGAATAATTCCTTCGTAGAGTTCGAGGACATACTTCACACAGATAAAGTAAGTCTTTTTTGGGTTTATTCTTTATATTTTTTCTTTCACTTGTATTATGAGGAAGAAGTTGTAACGACCCTAAGTATGTAGTCGTTACTTTTAATACTTAAACGTTACTTATTATGATTTCTTAAATTTATTGAATACTTCTTTTGCTAATAATCTTACTTTTTAATTAAATCGTTCTTACATTTATTGCAACAAAAGTTATAACCTATTGTCTTAAACATATTAGTCATAGGATCATACAGATTGAGGCTCCATAGCTAAACCTTGGTCTCCAAAACATACATATATAATTTCAATTGTATTGTTTATACTTGATTAAAAAGTCATAATTAACAAAAATTAAATACAGAATAAAACATACACGTTATCCATTCATTATCTCCACTGATCTTCCACCATTGTGCCATGATCCATTAGACGTTACTTACTTATAGCATGAATATACTTGGATGAGCTTTCACTCTGTAAGTAGGAACTATGTCTCGCAAAACATTTAAGAAGACATCTAGTAAAACATGCATGTGCTTATTATGCTCATTTATAATCATATCTTATTAATCTGATGGGCCCGAGTATTCGTACTAGTTGTACGAGATCATCGAGAAATTAGGGTTTACAAGGTCCCCAACAATGCCATGATCTAAATTACTATACAAAAATATAAGCCTTCTCGTAGGTCGGGAGATTGGTACGACTCTTAAACCTAACTTAGTCTTATAGGTTTCACTAGACTTACAAGTGACTATGCAGTATGACATAATATCACATACTATAACATAAGGTATAAATATGCTTTTATAATTTTCATGAGAACATGTAAAATATTTTTTTAGAAACTATTCATATTGTAGGCGAAATTTCTACTTACCTGATATCCAAAAATAGGACTGCTAGCTTGCTATGTTCCTATACACTATTTTTAAATTATGTGGAAGAACACCCCTTGAGAGGATAAGATTAGTTTGTCTTATGCTATGTAATTTAGCATAATCGTAAAAAGAATTGTCATTGGATTAGAACAATCATCTTATTTGTTACAATGATTAATTAGTTTAATCCCCATAATTTAGCTTTTCTTAATTGCCTTTAATTATCCATGCTATAGTTGATAATTAATTAATTATCTTATCCGTTTCTTATCATTGTTGGGCTCATCGTTGTATAAAGACACATATCTAGTTACTATTCATTTTCATGAACCAAATATAGCCCACTAAGTCTAGAAGTGTCTATGGTATCCTAATCGCTAGATTGTCAGAACTTTGATCTAAGAAATGGCTTTTGAACTAACGCAAATGTTGGGCTTGTATTTAGTGTTGTAATGTTGTAGGCCTAACTTATCATTCTTCTATACTTTCCATTTTAAATTCCGTTTGAAAAACTATTGAAGTTTGTTAAGAAAATCCATATTTTGTATAAGTGAGTTGTGTCAAAAATCATATTTTAAAATAAAGTCTGAATTTGATAAACTATAAACTATAGACTCTTATAGTTTTTCGAGTGTTACAATTCATTTTTTGATTGTAAATTGCAATTCTGCCTCTAAATAGACGTTTTTTAAAAACTAGTAACAATAAATAATTTTTCGTTAATTTTAAATGTCACATATAAATGTATGTTAGAGATAGTTTTCTTAAAAGTTAGTTTTCTTCAAAGTTTTCTCACGAAAGTTTCTTGTTTCAATGAAATTTAGAACTTTTGTGTTTTTTAAAATTTCTTTTTCTATCTTCAACATATCTACTTTCGGTTGTTTTTCAAACTTTAACGATTTTATAATTTCTATAAAAGGTTTTGACAATTTTTATAAAATTTGTTTTAAAGTCCATTTTAGAGGTAGATCTTAAAAAATTTTCTTCACAAAAGTTTTTCATCTCATCGAGATCTAAAATTTTTGTGTTTTTAAAAATTGTAATTTGGACTTTTCGAGGCTTATCTTCATCAAAAACAAAAATGGTTGTTTTGGAACAATGAACTATGTAGTTTTCTAAATATGCCTGCAATAGTATATTAGAGACAAAATTTAAAAAAAAATTCTTCACAAAATTTCTTCGGCTCATCAAAATCTAAAACTTTGATGTTTTACGAGTTTTATAATTTGGCCTCGAAAAAGGCCCGTTTCTATCAAAAACAGTGGCTTCTTATTGTTTACATAGTTTTGGGTAGTTTTCGAAAATAGTCTGAAACCTTATCTTAGAGTCAGAACAATGAAAATCCTTGGTCATAGAGATTTATTTAGAACGTTGAGATCCAAAAGCTTCATGCTTGAGAAAATTCTGAAATCAACCTCTAAAGGATTTGTTTCTACACCAAAAATAAGTAGAAAATTTTGAGCTTAAGCCACTACCTAGTCCTAAACATGTTCACATCTAATCTTGCATACACTAAACCATAACAACTTAAACTTATAAAAACCATAACAAATACACAAACAGGAACTTATTTATGCTATAATCACTAATAACTACAAAATATACCAAGCTTAATTAAAAGGGAGAATGAGGTTAGTTTTATGCCCTTGAAGAACAATCCTTAAAAGAATCTTCTAGTCCTTTTTTTTTTCTTTCTTTTGGCTAGTATTCTGAGAACGCGGGGATGGAAAAATTTTTGAGAGAGAAAGAGAGAGAGGCTACAGGAACTGGTTTTGGTTCTTGAGGGATTGCAAGAGAAAAGCCAAAAAAAAAAAAAACAATACAATCTTGAAATAAAGGATTACATATAGACAAATGACTAAGTGATCTTAGTTTCTTAACCAAGTTTTATTAAGCCTCTAATCAACTCTTTGGGGTCAATTTTTTTATTAATTAGGCTCTAATGGTAGCGCCGCAATGAGGGAGAAAAGGTAGAGGGAAAAATCTCATTATTACCTCAAGGCCACTCATCAAATTAAATACCAATCCAAGTCATTTCCTAGTCCTGGTTCTTATCTCTTAACAATCTTTAAAAAATTCTTTAAAATAGATATTTCCTATACTGGCTAGAGATGACTACTTAGTTGATAGCGGATTTTGTTTCGCTACATGTCCTCTATTATTGTTTCTTCACGGTCCAAAACTAATCTCCAAATAAATTGATACCAATATTAATTCTTAAGCATGTTAAAATTGGACTGTTTTAAATCTTAAAATTATTTGTAGACTAAATAAAACCTAAACTTGATTTTTCATGCAGTTTCTCTCGAGAATGACATAGTCTTTGACAGTGTTGATTCCTAAGCTCGAATAGTAATTTTACCGAAAAATGCTACTCATAGAACTCCGATTATTAACTAATAGGCAATTAAGGATTTGATATATGTTAAAGTGTTTCTTGGTATACTGCTAATGGCGTATAATACTTGAAAATCCTTATAACTCTAATTCTTAAGATATTTGCATATTGAAATTTCTTTCGTCTTTGATCGCGGTGAAAATTGTCAACTGAATTATTTGATTATAAAAGTTAATAAATTTCAACTTTAATATTTACGGTAACACCCGCCTATTTTATGTAACGAATAATGTTATATTAAAGATGATGTTAAGCATTATATTCCATAATGATTTATGATAATATTGTCACTAACTATTTATTCTAAGTGTTATGACAGGTGACGGTCACGTAGAATTGATGTGCTCAAGTGTTCATGTTATTATTATTGTATGTTTTATGATGATTCAATAATGATTTAAATGTTATGATGTATTCTATTATACAAGGACAATTCGGTAGGCCGAATTGTCTCTCAAGAATCGGTAGGCCGATGGAAATCATCGGCAGGCCGAACTTTGTGGAATCAGTAGGCCGAAGTGAGGAATCAGCTGGCCAATGACAGCTGGCGAGTAGTTAGCAGAAGTCTCTCCAAATTTGTGATTGAGATAATTAAGATGATTAGATGGTTTAATGTGATTGATTGGCATATTTATGGATTAATTTCCTCATTTAAGGAAATAAAATAATTAACATTTGAGTGATTGAATGTAATTGATATGGTTTCCCTTTTTGAAGAGTTGAAATATGGTAAGATGAGATAAAATGTTGACTTTCCCCTTATCTCTCTCCATTTCCCCACGATTTTAGTCAGAAATTTCTGATAATAATGGAAAAGACAAGCCTACTTTTTGTGCGTTACTCTCATTTTCTTCTTTCACGATAATCTTTCTCTCTCTCTATTTTTCGTAGATGTTCCCTCTCTCTCTTTCTCCTCTTCACGTTTTCTTCCTTGTCACCCTCTCAAATTTCCCTGCTATTATTTGTAAGAAATATTGAAATTTCTTTGGTTGAATTTGAAGGAGTTTGTGAAGAAATTTGTTTAAGGTAAGAACTCTCTTCTTCTTTTTTTCGGTGATTCTGAAATGCATTTCTCCTCCTTAATCTAACTGCCATAACTATGTCTAGGTATTTTCTTTTGCTCTGAAATTTTAATATGTTGTTCATGGATGTGTTATGTGATGATTCTCCAAATTTCACCTTAATTGGATTTTTTCTATGTTAAGATATGAATTTTCTTCTCTTTGCACCTCATAATGAAATATTGTTGTTTGTAAGTATGCATGAAAAACATAGGTGTTATTCATGATGAAAATGAATGTTATTTTGCACGAAATTTGGCAAATATATTTATGTATATGTCAATGTATGAAATGGAAAGTCTCATGATAATATGACTAATATATTATGTGATATGAAATTTTTATTGAAGCTAGGTTGTAGACTGTTATATCGATAAATTGTTGAACTTTTATTGTGAGATGTGTTTGTGTGATTTAATGAATTTATTTGATGATAAAATATTTTTGTGGTTCTGTAATTATATGTTAAGTAGTTGTTTTATGAATTTTAGGGTCTTCATAATTTTATTTTAATTATGGGAATATGATGATTGCTTATAACTCACTGCATGAATTGATTATGATTATTTTGTCTTTGAGTTCAAACACACATTTTGAAATGTATGGAATTTTTTTAAAGCCAATTTTTGGATAAGTACAAATCAATTTTGTTTTGAATTTTTTTTTGTAGTTGTCCAAATATTGGATTGTAAGTGAACGAAATACACTGTTGAATTATCCTTGACATCTGGCATATCGCCTATACGTGCCCCACGAAAGAGAAGAAGTTATACTTTCTGTAGTGTAGAGACTGAGAAAGTTATTGCCAATGCCAATCAAATACTAGCATTGTAAACAGCTTTATAGTGAGATTTTTCTTATTGGCTGATTGCCATCGTGGTTAGAACCATTAATTTGAACCAACAAACAGTGTAAAGTTCTCAACAACTATAATAAAAAATAAAAAGTTGTTACAATGTAAAACTCTTATATGCTATAGCTTTCTTTTTTGAGGAGAACATGTTACAGTTTTCAAAAAAATATTTTAAATTTCAACTGCTCTCTCAAACACCCTAATAGCCTCCATTTTGAACTATCAAACACATTTTAGTGTTTGATTGTTGATAGCCAAGATCAACTGAAACGAGAATTGATATCAACATTGTAGAAAGAGTTCAAAACATCCAAGAAGATTTGATGTTGCCCACATACTTCTTGATTCAAGGAAAAAAAAAAAAACTAATAAGAAAGATCTAAAGGTGCATGAACACTTTTTCAATCGAGAATTAATTGCTCTTGCTCTTGAATTATGTGGACAACAAAAGCTTTAAATGATGATTTCGAGCTCGCCTATCAATATAATCAATTCCCAAATTTTAATGCTTCATAATTATATTAGTTTTAGCTAAGTTACTTTTATTACACCTATCTAACTATTTCTTTATTCTTGAGCACCATTAATTTTTTAATATGTAGTTAATTTATGATATAGGCTTGAATATAATTTGACAAGTGAGGGCTGTTTAGTTGGTTGTAAATCCGGTTTGAGTCACGCTTAGTCCTACTCAAAAGTGTGGCATTCCCCCTCCCCTTGTATAAAAAAATATATAATTTAATTTTTTTGATACCAGCTAAAATAACTTTGATATCTTATTTACCAAAATCTGAGAAATAATATCCCATTTCCATAAAACTTTGGTTTTTATATCTACGATTATTGTTCTCAAATACGTATGAATATATCACCAAGATAATTACATTATTATTCTCACCCATTTACAAGTCCCAGGACATATACATGAATATGAGTTTAAAAAATATAGTCGGGATTAACGTTAATCTACATATGGTTATCATTCATAGAAATTAATTCTTCCCATGAATTTACTATATTGTTTGAATTGATCTATCATGTATCATGTCCAATTTATTATATTTCAAATACACACGTGTTTCTAGTTCATTAATCACCACTACAATAATCTACCTAATGGAAAAGACAATCCCAAAGAAAAAAAGAGAGAGAAAGAATGAAACGGACAACACCATAATATGGAGAAAAAAAACAACCGAAAATATACGTAAAATTTTACAAAAGCAACCACATAAAGCGCATATATTTTTATTATTAAGGATTTTCAAGAGAAGCGAAATAGAACATTGTATTGGATGTGACTGATTCGGTAAAAATACCGTTGGTTTTTAAGTTTAGGCATCAAAATTGTCAATAAAAATAAATCCAGGAACAAAGCGACCTAAAGATTGTTTAAAGACAAAAGGATACAAAGATAGTTATTGAGGAATTAAGGGTACCAAAAGCTTTTCTTTTTTATTATATGAGATTAACAATTTCATGAATTTAGGGTGTTATGGTTGTGGTTCCAACCATATAGTTTTAATCACAAATTGTGTAAAATTCTTATATGCTATAGTGTGTTGTTGTAATTTTTAGATTGTTTGGCATGTTAATTAAAACCAAAACTTTTGGTTCAAACACTGCAGTATGTAAAAGTATTACACTGTAATTTTTTTTGTTTACTTTATACTGTAACATGTAAGAGTTTTATATTGTTTTTGGATCAAACCATTTGTTATACTAACTCTTCTCCTGAACACCGCAACAATATCCGAATTTCAATCACAGAGATCCTACAAAAAAACTTTTTAAAATAGCATTTGCAATTTTTCCCACGTGCTAATCTCGAACTAATACTTTAATCAACTAGATGAAATTAATTAGGGGGAATTTTTGCTTTATTTTGATATTCATATAAAGCCATCCTTAAGGAATTGTAGTAGTTTTCATGATATTTTAGAAAGTTTAGCATTTTAAACTTACTATATTGTTTGATTTGATTTGATTTACAAGAATACAGGCACAAACTAATTCATACCACACAAAGCACAAGATCGTAGTAAGAATGATCCAATCGACTTCAGTTGTAAGCAACAATATTAACGAATACTATCAAGTGAAATAATGGAATAAAGCAAAAGCTTTGTTGAAACAAAACGTTGTCGTTTTCAAAAAATTTCCTTTGATGAAACGCCAAAGTGCTTAAAGCTTCATCACTAACCAATTACTTTTTATTCGGTACTTTTACTGTAGTTGATTATAAATTTATAATTCTTTATGTTGTTGCTATCGTTAGTGTTTAAGGGTATTATAATCAAGATTCTTTTGTCAGACACTAGTTTCGTTTGTTTTCTGCCTGTTTTGAAAATGGTGACAGGTGAATTTGGGATTAGTGCAAGATTAAGAAAAAAAAGAAGACAATGCACGTGCTTCTTCACGTGTGGATGAAACCTCGAGACCAACCTCCGTCCACGTTGTTGGCAATGTATCCTAGGCGACATTTGTGCACTATTTTCAATAAAAAACGTAATTTGAAAGCGATTTTAAATCTATATAATTTAAACGATAATTTTAAATTAAAATTTATAAAAAAAAAACTTAATAAATTTTTAGGCAAAACAAATGGTTGGATAGTTTAAATATGTGATTTTAAATTGATGTTAGAAAAAAAAACAACTTAACAAATTTTTCGACGTTGGATGGTTTAAATACGAGACTAGAGTTTCAAAAAGTTTTTGGCGCAAATCACAGGCTATCCCAGCTCTATGTTCTCTCACATATACAATATGCTTTTAACTTTATTTTAATTTTACAACAATTTCTGGAGGCATCAGTAAAATGAGTGCATATCAAGATTATGGACCTATGCGTCTTTATTGAATCCAAGCTCCATAGAAAGAGGATAAAAGCTCAGATTGAGGAAGAAACTAGGCTTTGATGACAAAGAGCCAATATAGGGGAAATGGAGTTGGCGTTGGCTGGAAGAGTCCAAGATTATGGGAAGGCTTTGGCGCTAGGCAAGCATAGTTTCAAGGAAAAAAAAAAAATCAAGTGACCAATGGGTGGTGTTTTAGTAAATAGCTAACGAGAAGATCAAGGCATTGGGTTAAAAGCGTGTTTAATAGAACCGTTTGAATTCAAAAAATGAATTCACACTGTAGCATGTTGTAATATACTTTTATTTTACACCGTAATATCTAAGAGCTTTACATTATAAATAATTCAAACTCATAATGTAACGTCCCGAAATTTATTTAATATTAATGTAATGTAAATGATGAATTAGTGTGCCATAATTAAAGTTTTAACTTTAATTAGATTATTTGGTTGGATTTTTAGTTTTTGGTTGTTTTGTTAAATTGATGTGTTCAAAAGATTTCTTATTGATTTAAAATGATGTTTTGAGTTTTAAAACACAACAATTTGTAAAATGTTAAAAATACTTCGTTTTACAAAACCGTGGGCGGCACATGGTTTTCGCACAGTAAAACCGCCCACCGATTTTCTCTATTTATTTCTCTTTCTTCCCTCTCTCTCCTCACTTCCACGCCAATCTCTCTCTCTTCCTCTTGATATCTCTCGGCAGCCTCTCTCTCTCAATCTCTCTCTAAAAATTTTGAAACCACATTCGAATCCAAGCTTCGGAACAGCAAGGAGGAAGCTCGGGGACGTGATTCGGCGACCGAGAACGCGGATTGAAGCTTCGATTCGAGGTTAGATTCGAAATTTCTAAACTTTTTACAAAATTTTCGATTTTGTGTGTTTTTGAAATCTAAGTTTGTTTTAGCTTAGAAAACCGTGGATTTGTGTTAAATGAGCTTAGAACAACTAGAATCTAAACCTAGATTGAAGAAAAACGGATTGGATTCAAGATTTTCATTTTTCTCCTCTTTTTTTCATTTTCGGATTTTTGAGGATTTCGAGTTCAAATGTTGTTTAAATGATTCCAAACATGTTTTAGAATGTTTTTCTTTCAACTATGATTATTTTTCATGCCTGGGAATTGAGAAAAACAGGTTGGAATTCAGATTTGGATTTTGGGGATCGAGAAACCCATGGCTGGGATTTCTGGATCTTCCCAGTTCGGCAGGCCGAAGTTCATGTTCGGCAGACCGAAGTGATGATCGGCAGGCCGGTGTTCTTCCGACCGGCAGGCCGAATCTGGGGAAATGTTCGACAGGCCGAACTTTGCTTCCGGCAGGCCGAACTGTACAGTTCGGCAGGCCGAAGCAGGGCGTCCGGCAGGCCGACCGAGGCATGGAAAATTTTGTGATTTTTACCCGATTTCATTGTTTTGAACCCTGATTTAAATCCCAACCTTATAGGATGATTTTAATGATACAAATGGCACACTAGGACATCATGAAATGATTTAGTAACATAGAATGTTTCGAACTAGATATTGATCGACTTAGTTTGTATCTAGGATTGTTCGTGGTTCCGTGGAGCTAACGTATAGCGGACCGGGATTACGGTGTGGGGTACCGGCACGAGTACTGAGGTAGGACTTCTATCCTATTTCTTTGGTAGCCTGGTTTTGAAATGATTTGGCTTTGAAAAGGATTTCTATCAAAATGTTTTCAACGGTTGTTTGAAAATGGTTTTATCGGTTATATTTTTATATACCGTGACATGAAATGAATTTCATAATGAATGTAATTGACAACACTCGGTAATTGGGTTTTGAATGATAATGATAGTAAACACATGGGCATGATGCCATATCAGAGATCGGGTCGTGATCGACCTTGGGGGCAGGTCCCGAAACCCAGCTGGGCCACTACGGTGGTGATATCATGGTTTGCCTAGGTAAAAGTAAACTGGTGTTTTGATTTGACGAGTAGACTGTTCTGTGTCAGAACGGTTCTACTCAATTTATTTATTTATTTATTCAAGTTTCTTCTTGCATAACTCCTGATAATGCTATGTTTCTTTGCATTAAATTATTTTATAAAACTTAGTCCTACTGAGCCTTTCGCTCACGTTTTATCTGTTTTAAATCCCCCCCTTCTAGGTGGTTTCCCATTTAGGTTTGGAGAAGATTCTTCGGACCGAACTCAGGAGCAATAGGAGAATTTATTTACATTCTGTAATTATTAATTAAGGCATGTAAGACTTAACTTTATTTGTACTTGGACTGTAATTGTATTTGTGATATTGTCAGATCCATGTGTGTGCACAAGTTGTGGGTTGTGGAACCCATATTCGCGGTTTTTATTCAATTATTGTTATTTGTTTAATGATTTTAAATTCTTTAACAAATGTGGTGGAAAAATCTCTTTATTTCTTGCTTAATTGGATTTTTAAACCCTTAATTTCAATTAAACTCTCTTTTAATTAATCTAAATATTCCGCCACGTCACCTCCCGTACTCCGGGGCGTGACACATAAATTTAAATTCATCTCCCAAACACGAAGTAAAAAAGAAAATTGTTAAAAGAATGCCTACTTAATTTTTTTAGTTCAACGTATAATAACAATAATAATTATAGGACTTCAATGTATAATAGTTTTTTTTTTTTTAGGAATATGAAAGATACCAACAATAAATAGGGGTTACTATAGGAGTTTAAAAACCATTCACATTCTTATATAAATTATAAAAAAAAGTTTAAAAGAAACAAAAATATTTTTAATTAATGCTTAAGGCTAATAGGTTGTTTAACCTTTGTAACACCCCTAGTTGGGGGTTTGTAGTATTGAATAAATAAGAATAAACTTAAATACAATATCATTTTGAAACATTAAAACAATGCCTATGGGTCTTGAAATAAACATAAAATAAAAATAAACTGTAAATACAAACCACAATTTTAGTGTAGCACCAAATATTAAAAGACAATCATCATCATAGGACAATTCTTAATCACACATATAATTTAACATAGCCATCATAAAGGTATTACAAATCTTACATGATTTAGACGAGTTACAATTAAACTAGGATATTCCAACACGTAACCAACGGTGTTGTTACTTATTCTTAGTCAGATATGTTGTACTGAGTTTCACCTGAGAGATGTAAATATAATATGGATGAGCATCGATATGTAACACCCGAGCATTTTGAGTATATTAAAAATGCAGTCATTTAAGGATTATGTTAAGATAAAAATATAGTTTAAGGAAACATACCGTATAATAATACAAGAAATGATACAGTATTAGAATAATCCAGTATGAGGAAGTACACTGATAAATTTTTGCAATATGAAAATTACACTGTAAAAGTAATGCAATGTAGGAATTAGACTATTTAAGGTTAAGCAGTACAGAAATTAGGCGGTTTAAGTTAAAGTAGTGTAGAAATAATACTGTTTAGAGAATATGGATGAATAAGGAATGGTGTAGCAGTATAGAGAACATACCAGCAATACAAGAAAAATACTATCAATATAAATTTACGTTGTATAAAGTTAGAAAATATTGTAATTATATTATGTGATGGATGTGGATAAGTATTAGAGGTTATGGGACCTCATGAACTGTATGGAAAAGAATACTAGCAGTATAGGAAAAATACTATTAGTATAAACTTAAACTGTGTAAAAAGTTTAGTGGGACACCTTGAAAGTTTGATTGGGCCACCACATCCACTAATGTGGCCCAATCACATTTGGCCACCCAAAGGAACTAAATTGATTACCAAGGTGACTCATCACCTTTTTATTTTAAAAAAAAAAAAGAAAAGAAAAGAAAAGGAAAAGAAAAAAAAAGGGGGAATCAATTCATGATATAAGAGACCATTATGGTCTCCATGGTGGATGAAAAAAAAAAAAAGGGAAGAAACATGAAAAAGGAAAGAAAGAAGGAAAGAAAGAAAGAAAGGAAGAAAGAAAAAAAAATGCTTCATATGCCTCCCAAGAAAACCGTCCCCTTCATAAGTTTCTCTTAAATTTTGATGATTACCAAACCTCCAATTAAGCTTAAAGCAAGCTCTAATGTTTTAGTGCAAAGTTTTACAACTTTGGAGGTAAATTTCTAAACTTTTTCTAAGGATTTTAGGGATTTTTATTCAAGATTATGGATGGGCCTTAATTGGGTTTTGTCATGGTTTTGAGGAAAAGACATGACAAAGTTTTGAGATTGGCAAAGGAGGGACAAAAAGGTTGGCAAAGTTTAGGTAAATTTCTAAACTTTTTATTTGAAATTTACATGCATACCATGTGTTTCATAAAATGATTTTGCTCTATGGCATGTAAACGGACAATATAGCAAGATTGATTTATGCTATACGTTGATCGTGATGATGAGGGAAAAAAGAAAGGAAGGGTTTTGGTGAAATTCCAAAGGGACTAAATTGCAAAGAAAAGTGTATTCTCGATAGATTTAAAAATCAGCAAAAAAGTCCCCCTAAACGTTGGAATTTGAGGAAAGTTAAAACACAAAAGTTGTAGAACACATCGAAACTGTTAGGACAACACAAACAATTTGTCAAAATTCGGCTCGGTTTAGGAGTTATGTATTTTACAAAATTTTGACCACAAAATTTTATGTATTGAATTCGACCATGGTGCTCTCATAAGTTTTGTTCCTTGTGAAAAATTGAATGTTATGGTATAAATTGGCTGCTTTTGGTTCTAGGGGCAAAAATGTCAAGATTTTTTTGTTTCAGGCCAAAACCGTAAAATCAAGTGAAAGCTAGATTTTCATTGACAAATGTTGAGTTCCTGTACTACTGTAGGCAATGAGTACTCATAGATGCTAAGTTTAGTCAAGGAAAGAATCAAAACAAAAAAAGTTAAGGGCAAAATGGTCGTTTTATGAAAAATAGCCACAATCGACCCAAAACGCCCAATGTCAGAAAACATTCCTTAGTGGAAATTTTTTCATAATATGTAGGTAATAAAACGGTAAAGTTAAGCAATGATTTTTATAAAGTTACCAAAATTGATAAAAAACCCGCAAAGGGTAAATCGTCATTATTCAGAAAACGGCTAAAGCGGAGTCAAACACTCCGAGCTAGCAAAACGCTCTTAGACAGAAAATGTTTCGTAATATGTTAAGTGATGAAATCGTCATGTGAGATGGGAAATTTAATAAGGGATGTTCGAGTAAACGAAAGGTAACCCGATAGGTTACAAAGTTAAATAAAGAAAAAAAAGTAACCTGATGGGTTACAAATCTAAGTAAAAAGAGTGATAACCTGATGGGTTATAGAGTTAAGTAAAAGGTATGGTAACCTGGTGGGTTACAAAGTTAAAAGCAACGGGTTACAAAATTAAGTAAAGAGAAGGGTAAACCGATAGGGTACGAAGTTAAGTTAAAAGGAAAGAATGGTTAATGTTTACGTTATATTATCAATCGAGTAGATTGATAAAAAGAAAGTTAACTAATAAGTCGGATGTCGTTTGATCAGGACACAGAAGCCGACTAATGAAAGGAAAAAGAACGGAATAGGGAATACTAGAGCGTTATCCAGGTAAGTTTCGAACCTCACCTACAACATGCAGTAAATGATTTTAAATGTTTGTGTATATGTTTGCAATTGTTAAGCAAGTTGATTTAAAAGAATGTTTCCATTTGTTATGCAAAAGGTTTTAAAATTTAAATCATAATTTGCAATGTATTTTTTTTAAGCATGATTGTATTTAATATGCATAAAGTTATTGAAGATCAAGTAAAAGTTTGCAATGTAATTGCAATAATTATGTTTAAAGTATGTTTTGTATTTTGTTAATGCATAATGTTTTACAGTTTAAGTTATAAGTTTTATGTTGCATTTGTTAGGCAATAAGTTTTATAGTACAAGTTATAATTTGCAAATGTGTTTGCATATAATGTGTTAGCAGTTGATATGCTCACTAACGTTAAAAAGAAGGTAAAGTAAAGAAAATAAAAAAAAAAGTGTCGTACCATCTTCCTTGTTGTGAGGTACTGAAAGTAAAGTTAAAGTTGTGACCTTTTAAATGTGAGGTTCACAAGTAAAGTTAAAGTTTGACCTCCTAAATGTGAGGTACATGACCTCGATGTTTGATGGTCTCAAGTCTTCCACAAGTGAAGCATCATGTTTATGATCTTATGATTAAAGATGTTGGTACAAATACTAAAAGTTATAAGATAAAGAAAGTGAAAGAACAAGGATAAAGGTTAAGAAAGAAAGGAATGTTTAAGTTTATAGAATGTTCATAAAATCCACATAATTGAAGTTCATAATTGAGCATAATTGGAATCATGCATTATGAATTTGTTTGTATTCCTTATTATAAAGTATTTACGTTAAATGCTTCTGAAAAACATTTTGAAAAATGTTTTATGTTAAGTGTTTATGAAAAACATTTTTATGTTTACAAGAAAAGGTTTATAAATGACGTTTTAAGAAAAACGTTCAAGAAACGTTTTACAAAAAACGTTTATACAAAACGTTTCAGAAATGTTTTATGAAAAACATTTTCAGAAATGTTTATGAAAAATGTTTTTGAAAAACATTTTAAGAGAAAGGTTTTTATGAGAAAAGTTTTTAAAGCATGTTTAAACGATTTGTGAGTTTATGTTTAAACTTACAAAGTGAAAGCTCATAAAAAGCTTCTTCATACTATAGGTAGCCCTAAAGGTGTCAAGTAGGACTTGTTTGAAGAGCTTGGTGTTACATAGGGCATGCAAAGATTTGGATATGGATACCACCACAGTTTGCTTCCGCTACACAAAGAAAAGGTTATCCACTCTTTGATATAGTGTTTTCAACGTTTTAAGAAAATCACAGTTTTAAGAAATGTTTCAAAGTTTTATGATATGTATTTTACGAAATGTTTTAAGATAATAATAAAAATAAGTTTGAAGTTACGATTCAATTAACGTTTCTTATCAAGTTTAAAGAAACAGTTTGAAATGGTTTTAAAGTCAAGTGTTGAGCAATGACTCAACCTAAATTGCGACAGAAGTCACAACAGTTTTTAAGGAAGTTTTATAGGATGTAAAGAAAAAAAATTATTTCAGTATTTTTCTTACTAAGTAAGTAAGATTACTGTTTACGAAATGAAGTTAAAGAAAGTTAAATGATTGCCCGAAAAGGTAGGTCGTCACATGACATGCCCAGTAGGGAAAACCATTACTCACCTTAAGGTTTTATTCATTACCACATTAAACTTGCATGGTTAATTAGTTCATATCATTATCCAATTTATGAGATTCATTATGATCATATTCCGTAGATACCATACGTTAATCATTACCGAGTTTCATACATATACATATATATAATTATTTCAATTTATCATTATTCCTAGGTAGCCACGTTCATCAAAGTTTTCATCACTCAACTCATCAAAACCCAAATGGGGGCACTTGGCCGCCCTCCAATCATTCCAAGGATGTTCTAGTGAGGAGACAATAAGCCCCAAGTCCTCACCAAGTCGATTCTTGTACATTGCGTTCTGGGACATAACCGTCGCCTGCCCCTATTTTGCCTTTTAGGGTATTCGTGCCCAAGTACATAACCATCGCCCTTTTCACATCTTACCATTCCTCTATAATCAATCAATATTTATAGAGTTAATATTCCTAACCATGCTTCTCAATTTGGAACAACATATGTCAAATCAATATATTCCTCACTGTACAACACATGATGAGTTTCACATCATTGTGTTATGAGTAATATTCAAACACTTTCCAAATATCATATACATATCTTGCAATGTAAAACAATCAAGTTATAATTCATCAAAACCTCACAAAAGATGAGTAATAGAATCCCTAACTCTTTGCTTCAAATCTTTATACATCAAGTTATAATTCATCATGTTTTAAATACTTATAACCATTTTGCTTCAAATCTTTATACATAAAACACATTTAGATCATAAAACCTCAAGTTTTACAAAACTTATACAAGAACATGTTTCAAGTCCAAAGTACTCAAACATCACAACTCAGTTTCTAAAGGTGTTAAGAGTTTCAAAACATTGTATAAACATCTACAACACATTTTTTACAATTTTCATACCAAAATATAACTTAAAATCAAGGTTAAAGTTTTAGAAATCTAACCTCAAAAATTAACTCAAAAGTAGAGTTTGATCTTGAAAACGTCCAGATCTCCTCTTTCCTTGAGTTTGTAAGAAGTTGTTTGTGGAGATTTTAAGAGAAAATCAATTTAGAAGCCTTAAGTGTAGCATGAGCTATTCTTTAATTTTTCTCTGGGCTTTGTGTCAAAACAAGAGAGAGACGTGTGAGAAGAAAGAAGAAAACAACTGAATAAAAAGAAGGAAAAATTATTGAGGGGAGATGGTAGGTAAATGTTAGGTGTAAAATGGTAGGTAGGTCACGGGAGAAATTTGAAAGAAGTGAACAAATGAGTAGTTGGAAAAGAATTCTTCATTTCTCCACCGAAGACTTTTGTAAGAAAATGTCAAAGTGACATTTTTGTATATAAATGGAACATCCAATAACAATTTTGTAATTTTAAATACAACTAAAATTTTAAATTGCCATGTTTTATACATTAAATTTTGCAAAATCATTTCCGTTAAAATAACGAGTATTACAACCTTCTATAATAAGTCATAAAAAACATTATATCATCAAATGTAATAAAGGTATCGTCTATTTCTATCATTAGATCTATAACCATTGATGGAAACATTGTCATTGAAAACTCATCTATACGTATGTACGTATGTATGTATGTAACTTAAAAGTATTTCGTAAGTAAGCATATTTTAGTAATAAAAAAACCTAATATTTTTGTAAATAAGTATATTTTAGTGATAACAAAACCCTATTAAATCTGACTTATTTAGGCCTGTTTTTTTACTTTTAAAATGAAAAAAAAAAAGTATGTATACAGAATCATCTATGATGATGTCGGGTTGGATCTCTAATCCACACTGATTTAGGAGTCTGCATGAGAAGCATCACGATACTCCATAATCAAGAACATGATCTTCGTACTCCTAGTCATAATTGTCTATAAACACGATCATTACAGTCACATCCTTCATTGCTTACGATATGTGTAGTTATTACACAATAAGGCACAAACAACCATGAGACTACAGCAAAAGAACTAGCATATCGCCCTTTTATTTCCAACTGTCTAGCCGTTCATAATCACGTCTGTCATGAAGAAGCCGATACAAAATATACATGCTGTTTGACAAGAATAATTTTAATCAATATTTTAATTATAAGTTATATAAAGCTCTTATATATTATAGCAAAAAAAAAATTGCTACTAAATAAAGCTCTCACATGCTATAGTAAAAACAGTTCTAACCAATGGCTCCCACCATTATGCCAAACACCCCAATAGATTTCTCTCTTATTACTTGACAGAAAATAATAGGGTGTTTGGCAGGGTGATGAGAACTGTTAGTTAGAACTGTTTTTACTATAGCATATGAAAACTTTACACTGTAACGATTTTTTTATCATTACTGTAGTATATGAGAGTTTTACACTATTTATAACTGAAAAGTGGTGCGAATCATTTTTGCCAAACACAAGACAAATTTCCCGATTCACTCAATTTGTTAAGAAACACAATATTTTCAAAACGATACTTTGGGTTTTTATTCCAAATAAAAACCTTATTTTTAGGTCATTCACCATTATGAGCGCCACAATGTCCAACAACTTTTTAAACTTGGTCCCTAACCTTTGTTCCTCATCTTCACTTCTGTAAAAGGAAAAAGTTTATATTGTTCCCAAAAAAATAAATAAATAAATAAAAAAAAGGGAAAAGTTTGTCATATATTTTATCGCATTTTGAGGGCATGGCCGAGCTGTATGGCGGTGGACTGCACATTTCTTCAATTCAAATCTGGGTGTTGTCTAGTCCTTAAAAAAATCAAAATACTTTTTTTGTTTTGCTGATATAACATCATTTTTGTTTCCAATAGAAGCAAATAGAAGAAAAAAACTCTGGATACTTGTTTGATTCTAAATGTATTAAAATGTTGTAAATACTTTCTCTAAGGTTTTAGAAAAGATTATAATCCTCAAAACAACTAATAAATGTTTCCTCGAAAAAAAAACATAAATTTTAATTTGATAGTCCTTTCACAACTAATGTAGTGTTTATTGACTAGATCTTGAATTAGATTGAATAGTCGGATAAATAATCTAATGAAATTATTAGTTACAGAAAGAACAGAAGATACTTATATGCTATACATATTAGTAGAAGTCTTTTGAGTACTCCGACATTCGCTCAATAGTTATTCGGTTTAATAATTAGCTTTCACTATAACTTAAGTTAAATATACTTTTAGTTTATATACTTTTATTTATTTATATATTAGAGTTTTAGCTTAACTAAACTAAAGTACAAAAATAAATTTGAACTTTTTTGATAATTTCAAGTCAGAAAAGTAATAGGACATCTTTAAGTAGTTCATAGTGACAATAAAAAATGGTAAGATTCTGATCAAATAAAACAAAAGGAAAAAATTGAAAAGAAATAAAATAGAAGTATACAATAGATAATGATCTAGTTTAATTCTATATTTTTGACTTAGTGAAATGTCGGATGATAAAAGAAAGAATAGGACTTATTATCTTGACATTTTATAATATTCCTTTGATACTTGTGAGACTTCAAGAGTTATCTCTATGTATTTTGTTTATACTTAATGTTTTTTGATTATACTAGAAATCTTCTAGTATAATGTTTTGAACTTGGTCTAATTGGATTTGTTGGATTGTTTTATCAATGGTGGAAGATCAAAACCCTCTTTTGACTCAACTCTGGCAATTCTACTATTATTAGTGAACAATAATTGAATATTTCATTCGTAGAGTTCGAGGACATACTTCACACAGATTAAGTAAGTCTTGTTTGGGTTTATTCTTTATATTTTTTCTTTCACTTGTATTATGAGGAAGAAGTTGTAACGACCCTAACTTTGTAGTCATTACTTTTAATACTTAAACGTTACTTATTATGATTTCTTAAATTTATTGAATACTTCTTTTGCTAACAATCTTACTTTTTAATTAAATCGTTCTTACATTTATTGCAACAAAAGTTATAACCTATTGTCTTAAACATATTAGTCATAGGATCATACAGATTGAGGCTCCATAGCTAAACCTTGGTCTCCAAAATATACATATATAATTTCAATTGTATTGTTTATACTTGATTAAAAAGTCATAATTATCAAAAATTAAATACAGAATAAAACATACACGTTATCCATAAATTATCTCCACTGATCTTCCACCACTGTGCCATGATCCATCAGACGTTACTTACTTACAGCATGCATATACTTGGATGAGCTTTCGCTCTGTAAGTAGGAACTATGTCTCGCAAAACATTTAAGAAGACATCTAGTAAAACATGCATGTGCTTATTATGCTCATTTATAATCATATCTTATTAATCTGATGGGCCCGAGTATTCGTACTAGTTGTGTGAGAGCATCGAGAAATTAGGGTTTACAAGGTCCCCAACAATGCCATGATCTAAATTACTATACTAAAATATAAGCCTTCTCATAGGTCGGGAGATTGGTACGACTCTTAAACCTAACTTAGTCTTATAGGTTTCACTAGACTTACAAGTGACTATGCAGTATGACATAATATCACATACTATAACATAAGGTATAAATATGCGTTTATAATTTTCATGAGAACATGTAAAATATTTTTTTAGAAACTATTCATATTGTAGGTGAAATTTCTACTCACTTGATATCCAAAAATAGGACTGCTAGCTTGCTATGTTCCTATACATTATTTTTAAATTATGTGGAAGAACACCCCTTGAGAGGATAAGATTAGTTTGTCTTATGCTATGTAATTTAGCATAATCGTAAAAAGAATTGTCATTGGATTAGAACAATCATCTTATTTGTTACAATGATTAATTAGTTTAATCCTCATAATTTAGCTTTTCTTAATTGCCTTTAATTATCCATGCTATAGTTGATAATTAATTAATCAATTTAATAATTAATTAATTATCTTATCCGTTTCTTATCATTGTTGGGCTCATCGTTGTATAAAGACACATATCTAGTTACTATTCATTTTCATGAACCAAATATAGCCCACTAAGTCTAGAAGTGTCTATGGTATCCTAATCGCTAGATTGTCAGAACTTTGATCCAAGAGATGGCTTTTGAACTAACACAAATGTTGGGCTTGTATTTAGTGTTGTAATGTTGTAGGCCTAACTTATCATTCTTCTATAATTTCCATTTTAAATTCCGTTTGAAAAACTATTGAAGTTTGTTAAGAAAATCCATATTTTGTATAAGTGAGTTGTGTCAAAAATCATATTTTAAAATAAAGTCTGAATTTGATAAACTATAAACTATAGACTCTTATAGTTTTTCGAGTGTTACAATTCATTTTTTGATTGTAAATTGCAATTCTGCCTCTAAACAAACGTTTTTCAAAAACTAGTAACAATAAATAATTTTTCGTTAATTTTAAATGTCACATATAAATGTATGTTAGAGATAGTTTTCTTAAATGTTAGTTTTCTTAAAATTTTTCTCACGAAAGTTTCTTGTTTCAATGAAATTTAGAACTTTTGTGTTTTTTAAAATTTCTTTTTCTATCTTTAACATATCTATTTTCGGTTGTTTTTGTAAACTTTAACGATTTTATAATTTCTATAAAAGGTTTTGACAATTTTTATAAAATTTGTTTTAATGTCCATTTTAGAGGTAGAATCTTAAAAAAATTTCTTCACAAAAGTTTTTCATCTCATCAAGATCTAAAATTTTCGTGTTTTTAAAAACTGTAATCTGGACTTTTCGAGGCTCATCCTCATCAAAAACAAAAATGGTTGTTTTGGAACAATGAACTATGTAGTTTTCTAAATATGCCTGCAATAGTATATTAGAGACAAAATTTCAAAAAAATTTCTTCACAAAATTTCTTCGTCTCATCAAAATATAAAACTTTCATGTTTTACGAGTTTTATAATTTGGCCTCGAAAAAGGCCCGTTTCTATCAAAAACAGTGTCTTCTTATTGTTTACATAGTTTTGGGTAGTTTTCGAAAATAGTCTGAAACCTTATCTTAGAGTCAGAACAACGAAAATCCTTGGTCATAGAGATTTATTTAGAACGTTGAGATCCAAAAGCTTCATGCTTGAGAAAATTCTGAAATCAACCTCTAAAGGATTTGTTTCTACACCAAAAATAAGTAGAAAATTTTGAGCTTAAGCCACTACCTAGTCCTAAACATGTTCACATCTAATCTTGCATAAACTAAACCATAACAACTTAAACTTATAAAAACCATAACAAATACACAAACAGGAACTTATTTATGCCATAATCACTAATAACTACAAAATATACCAAGCTTAATTAAAAGGGAGAATGAGGTTAGTTTTATACCCTTGAAGAACAATCCTTAAAACAATCTTCTAGTCCTCATTTTTTTTCTTTCTTTTGGCTAGTATTCTGAGAATGCGGGGATGGAAAAATTTTTGAGAGAGAGAGAGAGAGGCTACAGGAACTGGTTTTGGTTCTTGAGGGAATGCAAGAGAAAAGCCAAAAAAAAAAAAAAACAATACAATCTTGAAATAAAAGGGTTACTTATAGACAAATGACTAAGTGATCTTAGTTTCTTAACCAAGTTTTATTAAGCCTCTAATCAACTCTTTGGGGTCAATTTTTTTATTAATTACGCTCTAATGGTAGCGCCGCAATGAGGGAGAAAAGGTAGAGGGAAAAATCTCATTATTACCTCAAGGCCACTCATCAAATTAAATACCAATCCAAGTCATTTCCTAGTCCTAGTTCTTATCTCTTAACAATCTTTAAAAAATTCCTTAAAATAGATATTTCCTATACTGGCTAGAGATGACGACTTAGTTGATAGCGGATTTTGTTTCGCTACATGTCCTCTATTATTGTTTCTTCACAGTCCAAAACTAATCTCCAAATAAATTGATACCAATATTAATTCTTAAGCGCATGTTAAAATTGGACTGTTTTAAATCTTAAAATTATTTGTAGACTAAATAAAACCTAAACTTGATTTTTCAGGCAGTTTCTCTCGATAATGACATAGTCTTTGACAGTGTTGATTCCTAACTCGATTAGTAATTTTACCAAAAAATGCTACTCGTAGAACTCCGATTTTTAACTAATAGGCAATTAAGGATTTGATATATGTTAAAGTGTTTCTTGGTATACTGCTAAAGCTGTATAATACTTGAAAATCCTTATAACTCTAATTCTTAAGATATTTGCATATTGAAATTTCTTTCGTCTTTCATCGCGGTGAAAATTGTCAACTGAATTATTTGATTATAAAAGTTAATAAATTTCAACTTTAATATTTACTGTAGCACCCGCCTATTTTATGTAACGGATAATGTTATATTAATGATGACGTTAAGCATTATATTCCATAATGATTTATGATAATATTGTCACTAACTATTTATTCTAAGTGTTATGACAGGCGACGGTCACGTAGAATTGATGTGCTCAAGTGTTCATGTTATTATTATTGTATTTTTTATGATGATTCATTAATGATTTAAATGTTATGATGTATTCTATTATGCAAGGACAGTTCGGTAGGCCGAATTGTCTCTCAAGAATCGGTAGGCTGACGGAAATCATCGGCAGACCGAACTTTGTGGAATCAGCAGGCCGAAGTGAGGAATCGGTAGGCCAATGACAGTTGATGGGTAGTCAGCAGAAGTCTCTCCAAATTTGTGATTGAGATAATTAAGATGATTAGATGGTTTAATGTGATTGATTGGCATATTTATGGATTAATTTCCTCATTTAAGGAAATAAAATAATTGACATTTGAGTAATTGAATGTAATTAATATGGTTTCCTTTTTTGAAGAGTTGAAATATGGTAAGATGAGATAAAATGTTGACTTTCCCCTTATCTCTCTCCATTTCCCCACGATTTTAGTCAGAAATTTCTGATAATAATGGAAAAGACAAGCCTCCTTTTTGTGCGTTACTCTCATTTTCTTCTTTCACGATAATCTTTCTCTCTCTCTATTTTTCTTAGATGTTCCCTCTCTCTCTTTCTCCTCTTCACGTTTTCTTCCTTGTCACCCTCTCAAATTTCCCTGCTATTATTTGTAAGAAATATTGAAATTTCTGTGGTTGAATTTGAAGGAGTTTGTGAAGAAATTTGTTTAAGGTAAGAACTCTCTTTTTTTTTCGGTGATTCTAAAATGCATTTCTCCTCCTTAATCTAACTGCCATAACTATGTCTAGGTATTTTCTTTTGCTCTGAAATTTTAATATGTTGTTCATGGATGTGTTATGTGATGATTCTCCAAATTTCACCTTAATTGGATTTTTTCTATGTTAAGATATGAATTTTCTTCTCTTTGCACCTCATAATGAAATATTGTTGTTTGTAAGTATGCATGAAAAATATAGGTGTTGTTCATGATGAAAATGAATGTTATTTTGCACGAAATTTGGCAAATATATTTATGTATATGTCAATGTATGAAATGGAAAGTCTCATGATAATATGACTAATATATTATGTGATATGGAATTTTTATTGAAGCTAGGTTGCAGACTGTTATATCGATAAATTGTTGAACTTTTATTGTGAGATGTTTTTGTGTGATTTAATGAATTTATTTGATGATAAAATATTTTTGTGGTTCTGTAATTATATGTTAAGTAGTTGTCTTATGAATTTTAGGGTCTTCATAATTTTATTTTAATTATGGGAATATGATGATTGCTTATAACTCACTGCATGAATTGATTATGATTATTTTGTCTTTGAGTTCAAACACACATTTTGAAATGTATGGAATTTTTTTAAAGCCAATTTTTGGATAAGTACAATCAATTTTGTTTTGAAATTTTTTTTGTAGTTGTCCAAATATTGGATTGTAAGTGAACGAAATACACTGTTGAAGTATCCTTGACATCTGGCATATCGCCTATACATGCCCCACGAAAGAGAATGAGTTATACTTTCTGTAGTGTAGAGACTGAGAAAGTTATTGCCAATGCCAATCAAATACTAGCATTGTAAACAGCTTTATAGTGAGATTTTGTTTATTGGTTGATTGCCATCGTGGTTAGAACCATTGATTTGAACCAAGAAACAGTGTAAAGTTCTCAACAACTATAATAAAAAGTAAAAAGTTGTTACAATGTAAAACTCTTATATGCTATAGCTTTTTTTTTTTTGAGAGAACTTGTTATAGTTTTCAAACAAATATTTTAAATTCTAACTGCTCTCTCAAACACCCTAATAGCCTCCATTTTGGACTATCAAACACATTTTAGTGTTTGATTGTTGATAGCCAAGATCAACTGAAACGAGAATTGATATCAACATTGTAGAAAGAGTTCAAAACATCCAAGAAGATTTGATGTTGCCCACATACTTCTTGATTCAAGGAAAAAAAAAAACTAATAAGAAAGATCTAAAGGTGCATGAACACTTTTTCAATCGAGAATTAATTGCTCTTGCTCTTGAATTATGTGGACAACAAAAGCTTTAAATGATGATTTCGAGCTCGCCTATCAATATAATCAATTCCCAAATTTTAATGCTTCATAATTATATTAGTTTTAGCTAAGTTACTTTTATTACACCTATCTAACTATTTCTTTATTCTTGAGCACCATTAATTTTTTAATATGTAGTTAATTTATGATCTAGGCTTGAATATAATTTGACAAGTGAGAGCAGTTTAGTTGGTTGTAAATCCGGTTCGAGTCACGCTTAGCCCTACTCAAAAGTGTGGCATTTCCCCTCCCCTTGTATAAAAAAAATATATATAATTTAATTTTTTTGATACCAGCTAAAATAACTTTGATATCTTATTTACCAAAATCTGAGAAATAATATCCCATTTCCATAAAACTTTGGTTTTTATATCTACGATTATTGTTCTCAAATACGTATAAATATATCACCAAGATAATTACATTATTATTCTCACCCATTTACAAGTCCCAGGACATATACATGAATATGAGTTTATAAAATATAGTCGGGATTAACGTTAATCTACATATGGTTATCATTCATAGAAATTAATTCTTCCCATGAATTTACTATATTGTTTGAATTGATCTATCATGTATCATGTCCAATTTATTATATTTCAAATACACACGTGTTTCTAGTTCATTAATCACCACTACAATAATCTACCTAATGGAAAAGACAATCCCAAAGAAAAAAAGAGAGAGAAAGAATGAAACGGACAACACCATAATATGGAGAAAAAAAACAACCGAAAATATACGTAAAATTTTACAAAAGCAACCACATAAAGCGCATATATTTTTATTATTAAGGATTTTCAAGAGAAGCGAAATAGAACATTGTATTGGATGTGACTGATTCGGTAAAAATACCGTTGGTTTTTAAGTTTAGGCATCAAAATTGTCAATAAAAATAAATCCAGGAACAAAGCGACCTAAAGATTGTTTAAAGACAAAAGGATACAAAGATAGTTATTGAGGAATTAAGGGTACCAAAAGCTTTTCTTTTTTATTATATGAGATTAACAATTAAATATATGAGATTAACAATTTCATGAATTTAGGGTGTTATGGTTGTGGTTCCAACCATATAGTTTTAATCACAAATTGTGTAAAATTCTTATATGCTATAGTGTGTTGTTGTAATTTTTAGATTGTTTGGCATGTTAATTAAAACCAAAACTTTTGGTTCAAACACTGCAGTATGTAAAAGTTTTACACTGTAGCTTTTTTTGTTTACTTTATACTGTAACATGTAAGAGTTTTACATTGTTTTTGGATCAAACCATTTGTTATACTAACTCTTCTCCTGAACACCGCAACAATATCCGAATTTCAATCACAGAGATCCTACAAAAAAACTTTTTAAAATAGCATGTGCAATTTTTCCCATGTGATAATCTCAAACTAATAGTTTAATCAACTAGATGAAATTAATTAGGGGCAATTTTTGCTTTATTTTGATATTCATATAAAACCATCTTTTAGGAATTATAGTAGTTTTCATGATATTTTAGAAAGTTTAGCATTCTAAACTTACTATATTGTTTGATTTGATTTGATTTACAAGAATACAGGCACAAACTAATTCATACCACACAAAGCAAAAGATCGTAGTAAGAACGATCCAATCGACTTCAGTTGTAAGCAACAATATTAATTTTAACGAATAATATCAAGTGAAATAATGGAATAAAGCAAAAGCTTTGTTGAAACAATTACTTTTTATTTGGGCTACTTTTACTGTAGTTGATTATAAATTTATAATTCTTTATGCTGTTGTTATCGTTAGTGTTAAAGGTTATTATAATTAAGATTCCTTTGTCAGACACTAGTTTCGTTTGTTTTCTGCCTGTTTTGAAAATTGTGACAGGTGAATTCGGGATTAGTGCAAGATTAAGAAAGCAAAGAAAGAAAACAATCCACGTGCTTCTTCACGTGTGGATGAAACCTCGAGGCCAACCTCTGTCTACGTGTTGGCAATGTATCCTAAGGAACACTGTGCACTATTTTCAATTAAGAACGTGATTTGGAAGCCATTTTTAAATTTATGTAATTTAAATGGTAATTTTAAATTAATGTTTATAAAAAAAAAAAACTCTTAATAAATTTATCGGCGAAACGAATGGTTTTGGATAGTTTAAATATGAGATTTTAAATTGACGTTAAAAAAAAAAAAAACTTAACAAATTTTTCGACGAAACGGATAGTTGAATGGTTTAAATATGAGAAGGGTGTTTCAAAAATTTTTTGGCGCAAATAACAGGCTATCCCAGCTATATGTTCTGTCACATATACAATATGCTTTTAACTTTATTTTAATTTTACAACAATTTCCGGTGGAATCAGTAAAATGAGTGCATATCAAGATTATGGACCTGTGCGTCTTTATTGAATCCAAGCTCCATAGAAAGAGGATAAAAGCTCAGATTGAGGAAGAAACTAGGCTTTGATGACAAAGAACCAATATAGGGGAAATGGAGTTGGCGTTGGCTGGAAGAGTTCAAGATAATGGGAAGGCTTTGGCGCTAGGAAACCATAATTGGAGACCTATCAACTGGGTGGGGAAGGAAAAACGAAACTCAATTTGCCAAAAAAAAAAAAAAAAAAAGAGGAAGAAACAAAAAAATCAAGTGACCAATGGCTGGTGTTGTAGTAAATAGCTAACGAGAAGATCAAGGCATTGGGTTAAAAAGGGTGTTCAATAAAACAGTTTGAATTTAAAAATGAATTGACACCGTAGCATATTGTAATAATTTTTATTTTACATCGTAATGTGTGAGAGCTTTACATTATAGACAATTCAAACTCATAAATTTAAATTCATCTCCCAAACACAAAGTAAAAAGGAAATTGTTAAAAGAATGCCTACTTAATTTTTTTAGTTCAATGTATAATAACAATAATAATTATGGGAGTTCAATGTACAATAATTTTTTAGGAATATGAAAGATACCAACAATAAATAGGGTTACTATAGGAGTTTAAAAACCATTCACATTCTTATATTAATTATAAAAAAAATTAAAAGTAACAAAAATATTTTTAATTAATGCTTAAGGCTAACAAGTTGTTTAACCCTCTATAATAAGTCATATAAAACGTTATATCATCAAATAAAATAAAGGTACCGTCTATTTCTATCATTAGATCTGACTATTGATGAAAACATTGCCATTGAAAACTTGTAACGTCCCGAAATTTATTTAATATTAATGTAATGTAAATGATGAATTAGTGTGCCATAATTAAAGTTTTAACTTTAATTAGATTATTTGGTTGGATTTTTAGTTTTTGGTTGTTTTGTTAAATTGATGTGTTCAAAAGATTTCTTATTGATTTAAAATGATGTTTTGAGTTTTAAAACACAATAATTTGTAAAATGTTAAAAATACTCTGTTTTGCAAAACCGTGGGCGGCACATGGTTTTCGCACAGTAAAACCGCCCACCGATTTTCTCTATTTATTTCTCTCTTCTCTCTCTCTCTCTCTTCTCTCTCTCGGCAGCCCCTCTCTCTCTCTCAATCTCTTTCAAAAATTTTGATTTCCATTCGAATCCAAGCTTCGGAACAGCAAGGAAGAAGCTCGGGGACGTGATTCAGCAACCGAGAACGCGGATTGAAGCTTCGATTCGAGGTTAGATTCGAAATTTCTAAACTTTTTACAAAATTTTCAATTTTGTGTGTTTTTGAAATCTAAGTTTGTTTTAGCTTAGAAAACCGTGAATTTGTGTTAAATGAACTTAAAACAACTAGAATCTAAACCTAGATTGAAGAAAAACGGATTGGATTCAAGATTTTCATTTTTCTCCTCTTTTTCTCATTTTTGGATTTTTGAGGATTTTGAGTTTAAATGTTGTTTAAATGATTCCAAACATGTTCTAGAATGTTTTTCTATCAACTATAGTTGTTTTTCATGCCTGGGATTTGAGAAAAACAGGTTAGAAACAAGATTTAGATTTTGGGGGTTGAGAAACCCGTGGCTGGGATTTCTGGATCTTCCCAGTTCGGCAGGCCGAAGTTCATGTTCGGCAGGCCGGAGTGATGATCGGCAGGCCGGTGTTCTTCCGACCGGCAGGCCGAACCTTGTTTCCGGCAGGCCGAACTGTACAGTTCGGCAGGCCGAAGCAGGGCGTCCGGCAGGCCGACCGAGGCATGGAAAATTTTGTGATTTTTACCCGATTTCACTGTTTTGAACCCTAATTTAAATCCCAACCTTATAGGATGATTTTAATGATACAAATGGCACACTAGGACATCATGAAGTGATTTAGTAACATAGAATGTTTCGAACTAGATATTGATCGACTTAGTTTGTATCTAGGATTGTTCGTGGTTCCGTGGAGCTAACGTATAGCGGACCGGGATTACGGTGTGGGGTACCGGCACGAGTACTGAGGTAGGACTTCTATCCTATTTCTTTGGTAGCCTGGTTTTGAAATGATTTGGCTTTGAAAAGGATTTCTATCAAAATGTTTTCAACGGTTGTTTGAAAATGATTTTATCGGTTATATTTTTATATACCGTGACATGAAATGAATTTCATAATAAATATAATTGACAACACTCGGTAATTGGGTTTTGAATGATAATGATAATAAACACATGGGCATGATGCCATATCAGAGATCGGGTCGTGATCGACCTTGGGGGCAGGTCCCGAAACCCAGCTGGGCCACTACGGTGGTGATTTCATGGTTTGCCTAGGTAAAAGTAAACTGGTGTTTTGACTTGACGAGTAAACTGTTCTGTGTCAGAATGGTTCTACTCAATTTATTTATTTATTTATTCAAGTTTCCTTTCTGTATAACTCCTGATAATGTTATGTTCCTTTGCATTAAATTATTTTATAAAAACTTAGTCCTACTGAGCCTTTCGCTCACATTTTATCTGTTTTAAATCCCCCCCCCCCCCCTTCTGGGTGGTTTCCCATTTAGGTTTGGAGAAGATTCTTCGGACCGAACTCAGGAGCAATAGGAGAATTTATTTGCAATCTGTATTTATTAATCAAGGCATGTAAGACTTATCTCTATTTGTACTTGGACTGTAATTGTATTTGTGATATTGTCAGATTCATGTGTGTGCACAAGTTGTGGGTTGTGGAACCCATATTCGCGGTTTTTATCCAATTATTGTTATTTGTTTAATGATTTTAAATTCTTTTATCAAATGTGGTGGAAAATCTCTTTATTTCTTGCCTAATTGGATTCTTAAACTCTCGGTTTTTAATTAAATTCTCTTTTAATTAATCTAAATATTCCGCCACGTCACCTCCTGTACTCCGGGGCGTGACAGAATGGTATCAGAGCTCAAGGTTATGAACCTTGGGAATTGTGCACACATAGGTTTGACAATGAAATACCTCTGACAGTCCAAATTTTGTTTTCAGAAGTGAGAGAATGGCACCTAGACGTCGTTCGACAGCTGACGCCGAGTTCGGAAATGATGAGGGCCTGATGAGGTCTATGATCGCGGCTTTCCGGCAGATGGCAGCCAGGACTAGACCGGAAGACTCCAGTGTTGGTAGTCGGCATGCCTTCTTTAAGGAATTTCGGCGGGCGTCTATTCCGACTTTTGATGGCAATGGGGATCCGCAGTTAGCAGAGTATTGGTTGGATTCGATCTTGAAGCATCTTGATACCCTTGGTGTGCCTGAGGAGTATCGTGTGGAGTTTGCGGTGTATAAGCTCGAGGGTGGCGCTAACACCTGGTGGAAACAAACTAAGCGTCTGGAGCGCGGTGGCGATATCGGTTGGGACAAGTTCGAGGATCTGTTCTATGATCGGTATTTTCCGCAGGGATATAGAGATCAGAAGGCAGCTGAGTTTTATAGATTGCAGCAGGGTGATATGTCAGTTCGAGAGTATGAGGCGAAGTTTAGCGAGTTGGCCAGGTTTGCTCCATCAGCTGTGGCATCGGAGCGCGAGAAATGCATCAAGTTTCAGGAAGGACTCAAGGGTCCTATTCGACGGCAGTTGGTTGCTCTACGGCTTAGGGGTTTCGGAGAGCTTGTGTCGTCGGCGATCTCCGTGGAGAATGATTATGTGCAGTATTGTGAGGACCGAGCCAAGGCTTCAGGAGGACCGCAGAGGAGTGGCAGGAAGAGCACCAGTAGTCGTCCAGCTCTGGGGAAAGGCAAGCAAGGCGGTGCGACCAGTGGCAGCAGCAGTTCGTCTGGCAGCGGGTGCAATCCCTACAGCTTTCATTGTCATTTCTATCAGCAGCCCGGACACATCAAGAGGAATTGCCCGATCAGGAGTGCTCGTCTTGGATCGCAGACCGGGGAGGATGCCAGTCGTTCGTCTCAGCCTCAGCCTCAGACCCTACCTCCGCCTCCGCAGTACCCGCAGTTGCAGTATCTGCAGTTTTCTCCTCAGCAATTCTCATATCCGGCACGAGGACAGCAGCTGCAGTATTTTCAGCGCAGTGTTCCTCAGTATAGAGCTCCGAGTACAGGTAGTGTGCAGTCATCTCCATCTCAGCAGTATCGGCCGAGTAATGCAGGACCCAGCAATGTCGGTAGAGGAAAAGGGAAGGCGCCAGTGCAGGTTCATGCAATGGCATCTGGAGGGTCAGATTCTCAGATTGGTAACGCGGTTGTCGATGGTATGATTTTGGTTTCTAGATCTCTAGCTCGCATTTTATTTGATACCGGTGCCTCTCATTCTCTCATTTCGAGTTCCATTGTACATGCCTTGGGATTAGAAGTAGAAGAGTTTAATGAACCCCTAGTTATAACTTCTCCCTTGGGGCGGGTGTGTGTGAATTGTATGTGTAAATCTTGTAAAATAAAGATTGGGGATGAGATTTTGAAAAGTGATTTGACTGTACTCCCCATGAGTTCCTATGATGTGATTTTAGGGATGGACTGGTTGTCCAGGTATAGTGCAGTTGTGGACTGCCAACTTAGAAAAGTGACCCTAGTGTCTGAAAGTGGGACGGTAATCACCTACCAGGGTGGTGGTGATTGGCTAATGAGTGAGCGTCTCATGAAGTCATGTCTAGGAGGGCGAAGGAATCTAGATTGTTTTGCTTTTCTTGCCAATCTAGATTGCGAGCCCTATGTTTCGAGTAGTAGTGTAGCGATTCCGGTGGTTGGTGAGTTCGAGGATGTCTTCCCCGACGAGTTTTCAGGGTTACCACCGCATCGGGAGATTGAGTTTGGTATCGAGTTGTTTCCAGGGACATCACCGATTTCTATGGCACCTTATCGAATGGCGCCGGCAGAAATGAAGGAATTGAGGAAGCAACTTCAGGAGCTTGCTGATAAAGGATGTATTCGGAATAGCACATCTCCGTGGGGAGCACCAGTTTTGTTCGCTAAGAAGCACGATGGGACTCTCAGGTTATGTGTAGATTATCGGCAGGTAAATCGTGTTACGATGAAGAACAAGTATCCTTTGCCTAGGATTGATGAGCTATTTGATCAGTTGGGAGGTTCGCGATACTTCTCAAAGATTGATTTGCGGTCAGGTTATCATCAGCTCAGAATCAAGGAAGAGGATATTCCCAAGACAGCTTTTAGGACTCGGTATGGGCACTTCGAGTTTCTGGTTATGTCTTTTGGGTTGACGAATGCTCCAGCAGCTTTTATGGATTTGATGAACAAGATATTTAGGCCGTATCTGGATCAGTTTGTGATCGTGTTCATCGATGATATTCTTGTGTATTCTAAGACTTGGGAGGAGCATGAGCAGCATCTTCGGATCGTGCTTCAGATTCTGCGGGAGCACCAGTTGTATGCTAAGAGGGAAAAGTGTGAGTTCTGGTTGACTGAGGTCAAATTTCTGGGTCATGTCATCTCGGAGCATGGTATTTCAGTGGATCCGTCCAAGATTGAAGCTATATTGGAGTGGGAACGACCAAGGAATGTAGCGGAGATTCGCAGCTTCTTAGGTCTTGCTGGATATTATAGGAAGTTTGTAAAGGACTTTTCGAAGATTGCAGCTCCGTTGACGAGGTTGATCAGGAAAAACGTCAGGTTTGAGTGGGATGAAGACTGTGAGTTTGCTTTTCAGGAATTGAAGAACCGGTTGACTTCAGCTCCAGTATTAGTTATTCCTAGCAGTGACGAGCCGTATGAGGTTTATGCTGATGCTTCAGGGCGCGGACTTGGATGCGTGTTGATGCAGCATGGACGTGTGGTTACGTACGGATCGAGACAGCTACGACCTCACGAGCGGAATTATCCTACTCACGATTTAGAGCTTGTAGCGGTGATCTACGCGCTGAAGATTTGGAGATGTTACTTGTATGGAGCATCGTTTCAGGTCTTCTCCGATCACAAGAGTTTGAGGTATTTGTTCACTCAGAGGGATCTCAACTTGAGGCAGCGCAGATGGGTAGAGTACATGGAGGATTATGATTTCGCGTTGCAGTATCATCCCGGAAAAGCTAATGTGGTCGCGGACGCGCTTAGCAAGAAGTCTTCAGGGACTCTCGCTTGTTTGATTTTTGAGGACTGGAGCAGGGATGCGACAGTGAGTGAGTATCGGCTACAGTATCATGACGATGGTGATCGAGTTTCGTTATATCATGTGGAAGCGACTCCAGCTCTTGTTCGGATGGTGAAGCAAGGTCAGTGGCAGGATCGACATTTGCAGGGGATTTGGTCGCGGATTCAGAACGGGGAGCAGTTCGAGGAATGGAGCGTGCATGCAGATGGATCGTTGTACTTCCGGGAGCGTCTTGCAGTTCCAGTTATCGCCGAGGTGACGAAAGCCGTTCTAGATGAAGCTCATAGGTCTCAGTTTGCTATTCATCCGGGGAGCACCAAGATGTATCGTGATTTGAAGAGGCACTATTGGTGGAGAGGCATGAAGAAAGATGTTCGTGAGTACGTGGCCAAGTGTTCGACGTGTCTTCAGGTGAAAGCCGAGCATCAGAAGCCTGCAGGTCAGCTTCAGCCGCTTCCTATTCCAGGGTGGAAATGGGAGCATGTGACGATGGATTTCCTCATAGGTTTGCCGAGGACGGAGCAGCGGCATGATGCAGTTTGGGTTGTGGTCGACAGGTTGACGAAATCGACGCATTTCATTCCGTTTAGGTCGACGTGTTCCAGGAAGATTCTCGGGGAGTTGTATATGCAGAACATTGTGAGGTTGCATGGAGTTCCTTTGTCCATCACCTCTGATCGAGATACCAGGTTTAATGCTAAGTACTGGAGGAGTTTTCAGGAAGCTTTGGGTACGGATTTGAACTTCAGTACGGCGTTTCATCCTCAGACTGATGGGCAGTCTGAGCGGGTTATTCAAGTTCTCGAGGATATGTTGCGTGCTTGTGCGTTGGACTTCGGCGGGAATTGGAAGCAATGTTTGCATTTGGCGGAGTTCGCGTACAACAACAGTTATCAGGCGAGTATCGGTATGGCACCATTTGAGGCATTGTATGGGCGACCGTGTCGGTCACCTGTGTGTTGGGCCGAGCCGGAAGATAGAGTTATTCTTGGGCCAGATGAGATTCGTGACAGCAACGAGAAAGTCGTGGTGATTCGGGATCGGTTGAGAGCAGCTCAGAGTCGGCAGAAGAGCTACGCGGATAGGAGACGTAGACCTTTAGAGTTCGCGGTTTGAGATTTTGTTCTCTTGAGGGTGTCACCTCGTAAGGGAACTATGCGGTTCGGAGTGAGTGGGAAACTCGCGCCGAGGTATATTGGGCCGTTCGAGATCACTCAGCGTGTTGGTGTGGTCGCTTATCGGCTTGATCTTCCGCCCGAACTTTCTCATGTGCACGATGTGTTTCATGTGTCGATGCTTAGGAAGTGTCCACCTGAGCAGGGTAAGATAGTATCGTTTCGCGATGTGCAGGTTCAGGAGGATACGACGTACGAAGAAGTGCCGATTCAGATCATCGACCGGAAAGTGATTAGCTTGCGTCGTCATGAGATACCATTGGTAAAGGTCGTGTGGCAGCATCACGGGGTTGATGAAGCCACTTGGGAATTAGAGTCGAGTATGCGGGAATTGTATCCGCATTTGTTTTGTTTTTGAGATGAGTTGTAAATTTCGAGGACGAAATTTCTTTTAGGGATGGAGAGTTGTAACGTCCCGAAATTTATTTAATATTAATGTAATGTAAATGATGAATTAGTGTGCCATAATTAAAGTTTTAACTTTAATTAGATTATTTGGTTGGATTTTTAGTTTTTGGTTGTTTTGTTAAATTGATGTGTTCAAAAGATTTCTTATTGATTTAAAATGATGTTTTGAGTTTTAAAACACAATAATTTGTAAAATGTTAAAAATACTCCGTTTTGCAAAACCGTGGGCGGCACATGGTTTTCGCACAGTAAAACCGCCCACCGATTTTCTCTATTTATTTCTCTCTTCTCTCTCTCTCTCTCCTCATTCACGTTTCACTCTCTCTCTCTATTCTCTCTCTCGGCAGCCCCTCTCTCTCTCTCAATCTCTTTCAAAATTTTTGATTTCCATTCGAATCCAAGCTTCGGAACAGCAAGGAGGAAGCTCGGAGACGTGATTCAGCAACCGAGAACGCGGATTGAAGCTTCGATTCGAGGTTAGATTCGAAATTTCTAAACTTTTTACAAAATTTTCAATTTTGTGTGTTTTTGAAATCTAAGTTTGTTTTAGCTTAGAAAACCGTGAATTTGTGTTAAATGAACTTAAAACAACTAGAATCTAAACCTAGATTGAAGAAAAACGGATTGGATTCAAGATTTTCATTTTTCTCCTCTTTTTCTCATTTTCGGATTTTTGAGGATTTTGAGTTTAAATGTTGTTTAAATGATTCCAAACATGTTCTAGAATGTTTTTCTATCAACTATAGTTGTTTTTCATGCCTGGGATTTGAGAAAAACAGGTTAGAAACAAGATTTGGATTTTGGGGATTGAGAAACCCGTGGCTGGGATTTCTGGATCTTCCCAGTTCGACAGGCCGAAGTTCATGTTCGGCAGGCCGGAGTGATGATCGGCAGGCCGGTGTTCTTCCGACCGGCAGGCCGAATCTGGGGAAATGTTCAGCAGGCCGAACCTTGTTTCTGGCAGGCCGAACTGTACAGTTCGGCAGGCCGAAGCAGGACGTCCGGCAGGCCGACCGAGGCATGGAAAATTTTGTGATTTTTACCCGATTTCACTGTTTTGAACCCTAATTTAAATCCCAACCTTATAGGATGATTTTAATGATACAAATGGCACACTAGGACATCATGAAGTGATTTAGTAACATAGAATGTTTCGAACTAGATATTGATCGACTTAGTTTGTATTTAGGATTGTTCGTGGTTCCGTGGAGCTAACGTATAGCGGACCGGGATTACGGTGTGGGGTACCGACACGAGTACTGAGGTAAGACTTCTATCCTATTTCTTTGGTAGCCTGGTTTTGAAATGATTTGGCTTTGAAAAGGATTTCTATCAAAATGTTTTCAACGGTTGTTTGAAAATGATTTTATCGGTTATATTTTTATATACCGTGACATGAAATGAATTTCATAATAAATATAATTGACAACACTCGGTAATTGGGTTTTGAATGATAATGATAATAAACACATGGGCATGATGCCATATCAGAGATCGGGTCGTGATCGACCTTGGGGGCAGGTCCCGAAACCCAGCTGGGCCACTACGGTGGTGATTTCATGGTTTGCCTAGGTAAAAGTAAACTGGTGTTTTGACTTGACGAGTAAACTGTTCTGTGTCAGAATGGTTCTACTCAATTTATTTATTTATTTATTCAAGTTTCCTTTCTGTATAACTCCTGATAATGTTATGTTCCTTTGCATTAAATTATTTTATAAAAACTTAGTCCTACTGAGCCTTTCGCTCACGTTTTATCTGTTTTAAATCCCCCCCCCCCCCTTCTAGGTGGTTTCCCATTTAGGTTTGGAGAAGATTCTTCGGACCGAACTCAGGAGCAATAGGAGAATTTATTTGCAATCTGTATTTATTAATCAAGGCATGTAAGACTTATCTCTATTTGTACTTGGACTGTAATTGTATTTGTGATATTGTCAGATTCATGTGTGTGCACAAGTTGTGGGTTGTGGAACCCATATTCGCGGTTTTTATCCAATTATTGTTATTTGTTTAATGATTTTAAATTCGTTTATCAAATGTGGTGAAAAATCTCTTTATTTCTTGCCTAATTGGATTCTTAAACTCTCGGTTTTTAATTAAATTCTCTTTTAATTAATCTAAATATTCCGCCACGTCACCTCCCGTTCTCCGGGGCGTGACAAAACTCATCTGCATGTATGTATGTAACTTGAAAGTATTTCATGCGTAAACATATTTTAGTAATAAAAAAACCTATTATTTTGTAAATTAGTATATTTTAGTGACAGAAAACCTATAAAATCTTACTTATTTAGGCCTCTTTTTACTTTTAAAGTTAAAAAAAAAATGTATGTATACAGAAGCATCTATGATGATGTCGGGTTGGATCTCTAATCCACACTGATTTAGGAATCTGCATGAGAAGCATCGCAATACTTCATAATCAAAAACATGATCTTCATGCCGCTAGTTATAATCGTCTATAAACACGATCATTACAGTCACATCGTTAATTACTCACGATATATGTGGTTATTACACAATACGGCACAAACAACCATGAGACGACAACTAAAGAACTAGCATATTGACCTTTATTTCTAACTATCTAGCTATTCATAACCAAGGCTGTCGTAAAGGAGCTGATACAAAGTATAGATTTCTCTCTCGTTTACTTATAGGGTGTTTAGCACAGTGATTAGAACTATTAGTTAGAATTATTTTTACTGTAGCATATAAAAGTTTTATACTATAGTAACTTTTTTTTACTGCAGCATGTGAGAGTTTTATATTGTACATAACTGAATTAGTAGTTAAGACCGCCCCTACCAAACACCCTTTTACGCAAAGAATAAATTACCCGATTCACTTAATTTGTCAAGAAACACAATATTTTCAAAATGATACTTTTCCTTTTTATGGGTTTTTATTCCAAATAAAAACCTTATTTGTGGGTCATGCACCATTATGGGCGCCACGATGTCCAACAACTTGTTAAACACAGTCCCTAACCTTTGTTCCTCATCTTCACTTCTATAAAAGGAAAAAGTTTATATTGTTCCCAAAAAGAGGAAAAGTTTGTCATATATTTTATAGCGTTTTGGCGGCATAGCCAAGCAGTATGGCGGGGGATTGCACATTTCTCCGGTTCAAATTTGGGCGTTGCCTAATCAATGAAAAAATCAAAATACTTTATTTTACTTTACTGATATAACAATAATTTTTTTTTACAGTAGAAGCAAATAGAAGAAAAAGACTTTGGATTCTTGCTTGATTTAAATATATTTCGAGGAGGGGTGTAACGCCCCGAAATTGATTTAATAATATTATAATGTAAAATGATGGATTAGTGTGCCATAATTAATATTTTAAAATTAATTTGATCATTTAATAAAATTTTAGATGTAAAGTTGTTTTGGTTATCTTAATGACTTTTAATTGTTTTTAATTATTTTAAATGTCATTTTGAATCTTTGGGACACAAAAATTTATAAAATGTCATATATATTCCGTTTTACAAAACCGTAGACGGCACATAGTTTTCATACAGTAAAACCGTCCAATTTTTCTCTCTATTTATTCTCTCTCCTCTCCTCTCTTTGATTCACTCTCTCTCTCTCTGTAACACCCGAGAATTTCTAATGCATTAAAAATGCATTAAGTTGAGGATTATATTAAGACAAAAAGTATAATTTAAGGAAAATACTGTATAATAACATAGAAAATTATACAGTATTAGAATAATACAGTGTAAAGAAGTACACTGATAAAGATATTACATTGCAAGAGTAAAGCAATATAGGAATGGGACTGTTTAAGGTCATGCAGTACAAAATTAGACTGTGTGGACCACAATTTTTTTATAAAAGTGCAAAAAGAAGAAAAAAAGAAAAAAAGAAAAAAATCTCACACAAAATTCGTCTCTTTCTCTCTCTACTTTCTCTCTCCTTAAATCTCGTTCAAGATTCCGGCATTTTTTTTCGACACCTCTCACACCATTAGAAAGCTCTCGTTGAGCTGAGTCCAACGAGGTGCCGTGCCACCCAAAACGCCGCCGGAGGAGGCCACACGCGCCGCCCAAGGTGGTGATGAAATCTATTTTTTTTCGACGTGATTTCTCTGTCGTCTGACCACCAATCGACGTGATCTTGGTGTCTATGGACTCAGCATGAAGAAAGGAGCAAGATGGTACCACTTTTTCAGCTCGATTTTGGCTGAAAAAGCCTCGATAGAGTAGCTCCGTCGCCGCGGTGGAGCCACCGTAGCACCCGCCGTCTCCGACGGCGGTGTGACACACCGCTGGTGCTAAAAGGACTAGAGGGCAACGACAAGCAAGACCCCTCACTCAATTGCACCGTTCCGTCGCCCCTCGCTGGAGATCGAGGACACCTACCATTGCCACAATGGGTGAACTTAGGTTCACCATTTTCAGGCCTTGTTGTGCCAAATTGAGGGCACAAACACCTTCAGAGGATTAAGAGGAAGAAATTGGGCACCTCAATTGCACGAAATGATCACCGATCGCCGGAGAACCATCTCCGTCGTCATGCACCGCCGTGGTAGAGGTGGAGCCACCATTCCATGCGATGTTGAGCTGCCCCACCATAGGGGAAATGCTCAGAGTGGCTCAGGGAACAAAACCCCTAAGCTAATTTGGCCGAACCACCACCGTAAAACCGAGATCAAAGCCACCAGTTTTGGCCAAGAAATTAGTCCTCGATTTGAGCATATGGAGGCCTAATTGGGTAAAATTGACCCCACCAATCAACTCAGGAGGGTCAAATTAAGGGGGGTAGGCCCGAGCTCAGCCTCCAACGGAGCCAATTGACGGCGGTCAACCATCGGTCAACGGCGGTCAATGGTCGATCAACGACCAATTTGGGATTTTGTGATCCGGACCTCCGATCGAAGATTCGAGACCGCCTCCCGACTCATTTTGATGCTCTGAATGCAATGGTGACCTCCGTTTGAGCTAATTTCACTCCAATGAAAATCATCCAGTACCGACTATACGCAGATCGAGGCGATTCAAACAGCAGTAACGGAGTCCAGAATGACATTTTCAAGAATGTATAATCTCCATGAAGCATTCCTAGCTATGCATGGTTGCTCGAGGAGCACTGCAGAGGATGCTTCGCATACTGTAGATACAGCGAGATACAACTAAATCTGCTTAGCTCGGAAGTCCAAGTAAGTAAGAATCTCGCCTACAGTATGAACCGTTTTAAAATAATTTTAGATGCTTTCATGAAAATTTATGAAAATGTATGATTAGTGATTGTTACACTGTTTTATGTGAGAATAGATTTTATAATGTTACAAGGTTGACGAAAAACCCGTTAAGGGTAAAATCATCATTATTAAGGAAACGGCTAGAACAAAATCGAGCACTCCGATTTAGCATAACGTTATTAGATAACAAATGTTTTGTAATATGTTAAGTAATGAAATCGCCAGTAAGACAGAATATTTAATAATGGATGTTTAAGTAAACAAAAGGTAAACCGGTGGGTTACGAGGTTAAAAGGAAAAGTAACTATGCTGGGTTATAAAGCTAAGTGAAGGAAAGGTAAACCGATGGTTTATAAGGTTAAGTAAAGACAACGGTAAACGAATGTATACTAGTCAAGTTAAAAGGAAAGAATAGTTAATGTTTACGTTTTATTATCAATCAAGTAGATTGATAAAAAGAAAGTTAATTAACGAGTCGGCTGTCGTATGATCAGGACACAGAAGCCGACTAATGGATGGAAAAGGAATAAGACAGGAACGGAATAGAGAACGTTAGAGCATAGTCCGGGTAAGTTCAGACTTCACCTACAGCATGAAGTAAATAGTTTTTAAATGCTTATATATACAATTGTAAATGAGTTTACGATGGTTATGCAAGTTATCTTTAAAGTATATTTGCATTTATTATGCAAAAAAGTTCTAAAGTACAAAATAAGATTTACAATGAATTTACAACCGTCATATTTAAAGCCTATTTGCATATTGATACGCATGAATGTTATGAACTATGATTGGTGTGTGTATTATAAATGTGCCATGACTTAAAGTATTATATGAATATAACATGAAATAGTTGCTATCCAAAGAAGAAAAATGTATAGCAACTTTACGATATGAAAGTATGAACGACAAGTGTATGTATGAAATGAATGACAAGTGTATGTATGAAATGAATGACATGAGTATGAGTAATATGTGAAAGTATGAAATGTGAAAGTATGATATGAACGACATGAGTATGAGTAATATGTGAAAGCATGAAATGTGAAAGTATGAAATGAATGACATGAGTATGAGTAAAATGTGAAAGCATGAAATGAGAAAGTATCATATGAATGATACGTATATGTATGATATGTTTATGAATATGATAAGTAAGTATGATACTTGTACGAGTGAATGATATAGATATAAATGTTATGATTGATGCTTGTTAGTTAGAATATAACAAGATATAGTATATAAGTGCAATACCATGTAGTGCATAATGAACATGCACAATAAGGTCCATAAGAAACCCATTAAGGATATAATCTCCAATTTGCCTATAGGAAACTAGAAAAATTACTATAAGACATCCTAGGTTCGATTAGAAATCATGAGAATGATTTAGATAATTAAATAGAATTTGGAAAATTTCTCGTGACCAACAAAGAGGTCACAAGAGCAGAGCCAAGAGAGAAATATGAAAAGTTAAGCTCTATTATGACCTTTAGAAGTTTTCAAACAAGTATGTAAACATGTTTTAGATAATCATTATCCCTAGTCTAGAATGACTAGATGATAAAAGACCTTATAGACTGAACAATCAAAAGATGAACTTACTGGCCAGCCTTTATGTACCAGATTATGATCTAGATAACCTAGATACGAAATAGGATTAGTATAAGTCCTGTATTTCAATAATGCATAATGTTTTATAATTTAAGTTATAAGTTTTATGAAGTATTTGTTATGTAATATATTGCATTTGTATGCAATATGTTTTAGAATAAAAGTTATGATTTGTAATATGTGATTGCGATATATATTGCATTTGTATGCAATATGATTTAGAATAAAAGTTATGATTTGCAATATGTGACTGCGATATATATTGCATTTGTATGCAATATGATTCAGAATAAAAGTTATGATTTGCAAAATGTAATTGTTATATGATGCATTTGTTATGCAATTAGTTTCAGAGTACAAATTATGATTAGTAAAATGTGTTTACATTTTATGTTGCATTTGTTATGCAATGAGTTGCATTTGTTATGCAATAGATTTTAAAGTATAAGCTATGATTTGCAAGTGTATTTGCATATGATGTGGTTATATTTGATGTGCTCACTAAGGTTAATAAGAAAGTAACGTAAAGTGAAAAGAAAGTGTCGTACCAGCCTCCTTGTTGTGAGGTAATGAAAGTAAAGTTAAAGTTTGACCTCCCAGATGTGAGGTACACGATCTCAAAGTTCGATGGTCTTAAGTCTTCCACAAGGGAAGCATCACGTTTATGATCTCATGATTAAAGATGTTGGTACGACCACTAAAAGTTGTAAGATAAAGAAAGTTAAGGAACAAAAGGTGGAAGTTAAAGTCAGATAAGGAAAGTTGAAGTGTAAGATAAAAAAAGATAAGAAACAATGATAGAAAGTCAAAGTAAGAAAGAATGTTCATAAGATGCTCATAATCGAAAGTTCATAATTGAGCATAAATGAAAACATGCATTGTGATTGTATTTGATTTGTTTATTATGAAACATTTATATGCTATGAAAAACATTCTGAGGAATGTTTTATATTAAATATTTATGAAAACATAAATGACGTTATGAAGAGCAATCTGAGGATTGTTTTATGTTAAATATTCTATGAAAAACATTATATAGATTGCTTTAGAAAAACGTTTATAAGAAACGTTTTAGGAATATTTTATGAAAAATGTTTATGATAAAAGTTTTAAGAAAAAGTTTATAAATGACGTTTTACGAAAAGAATTCTAAGGATTACTACATGTTAAGTGTTTTATAGAAAACGTTTATGAGAAATGTTCTAGAAAAGTTTTATGAAGAATGCTTATGAAAGTCGTTTTTATAAATGTCTATGGAAAATATTAATGATATATGTTTCAAGAGAAAGGCTTTCATGAGAAAAGTTTTAAAGCATGTTTAAATGCTTTGTGAGATTTTGTTTGAACTTACTGAATGAAAGCTCATAAAAAGTTTCTTCATGTTGTAGGTAGTTTTATGGGCGACCTAGTAGGACCCGTTAGAAGAGTTGGCTGCTGCGGAGGACGGATGCGAGGATTTGGATATGGATACTACTACAGTAATGTTTCCGCTATTTAAAAGAAATATTTTCTACTATTTAATATAGTGTTTTCAAAGTTTTAAGAAAAAAAACAAAGTTTGAAGAAATGTTTCCAAGTTTTAAGATACAGTTTATGAACTAGTTTAATATAATTATAAAGTTAAGTTTTAAGCAATGTTTTAGTAAATGTTTCTTATTAAGTTTTAAGAAACGATTTGAAATGATTTTAAAGTCAAGTGTTGAGTGAGGTCTCGACATGAATGGCGACAGAGGTCGCAACAGTTTTTAAGTACGTTTAAAGAATATGATTAGGAAAAAAAATATTTCAGTATTTTTCTTACTAAGTAAGATTACTGTTTAAGTAATGACGTTTAAGTAAGTAAAATGATTGTCCGAAAAGGCAGGTCGTCACACTCTTTTTCTCTCTCTCTCTCCAAGCGCCTCTCACTTTCTCTCTTTCAGGTCTCTCTTCTTCTCTCTCCTTTTTCTCTCAAATTTGAACTCGAATCAAGCTCAAGCTTTGGGTTTTGGTGGATTGGAAGCTTGGGAGCTCGATTGAACAACCAAAGACGTGAATTGAAGCTTGAATTTTAGGTTAGATTTGAAATTTCTAAATTTTTTCAATTTTCAATTTTTCATGTATTTTTGAAATCTTAGTTTGTTTGAGCTTAGAAAACCCTTGATTTGCGTTAAAGGAACTTAGAAAAACTAGGATCTATGCTTTGTTTGAAGAAAAACAGATTAGATTCAAGATTTTTCATTTTTTCTCATTTTTCCCTATTTTTGGATTTTTGAGATTTTGTGTTCAAATCTTGTTTAAATGAGTTCAAAAGTGTTCTATTATGTTTTCTATCATCTATGATTGCTTTCTATGCCTGGAATTTGAGAAAAACATGTTAAAATGAAGATTTGAGTTTTGGAAGACCCAAAACCCATGCCTGAAATTTCTAAAAATTTTCTAGTTCGGCAGGCCGGATTCATCCGTCCGGTAGGTTGAACCTGGGAATGTTCGACAGACCGGACATGGTCCTCTAGCAGGCTAAACTGTGCAGTTCGGCCGGCCGAACCAAGGGATCGGCAGACCGAATAAACAAGGGCAATTTTGTAATTTTTATCCGTTTTCACTATTTTGAATCCCGATTGAAATTTCAACTTTATAAAATGATTTTAAGGATACAAATGGGACACTAGGACATCATGAAATGGTTTAGTAACATAAAATGTCTCAAACTAGATATTGATTGACTTAGTTTGTATCTAGGATCGTTCGTGGTTCTACGGCGCTAACGTATAGCAGGTCGAGATTACGGTGTGGGGGTACTAGCACGAGTGTCGAGGTAGGACTTCTATCCCTTCTTTGGTAACCCAGTTTCAAATGATTTGGCTTTGAAAAGGGCTTTTATTAAAATGTTTTCAACGATTGATTGAAAATAAATTTATCGGTTATATTTTAATAAACTGTAAACTGAAATGAACTTCATAATGAATGATAATGAAAACATCTAGTAAATGGATTTTTAATAATGATAGAAATGAACACAAGGGCATGATGCCATATCAGAGATCGAGTCGTGTAGCGATCAACCTTGGAGGCAGGTCCCGAAACCCAGCTGGGCCACTACGGTGGTGTTATTCATATGGTTTGCCTAGGAAAAAAAATGATGAGATTTCTGGTCGACCAAATAAACTGTTTTGGGTAAGAATGGTTTCACTTAAATTTATTTGTCCAAGTTTTCTTTTAAATAATCTCTTGAATAACGATATTTCTTTTTAAATTGAATGATTTCTTAAGATATAGTCCTACTGAGCATTTCGCTCACATTTTATTTGTTTTCAAACTTCCCCCTCTAGGTGGATTTCCTCTTAGGTTCAGAGGGGACTCAACAGACAAAACTCAGGAGCAGTTAAAGGGCTAGTAGATTATTTGTAATAATTGAACAAGGTATGTAAGGTTTTAACTTTTTTTGTACTTGGACTGTAGTTGTATTATTATATTGTCAGTACAATGTGTGTGCACAAGTTGTGGGTCAATGGGACCCATACTCGGTATATTTATTATTTTATTTCCTGCTTAATGATTTGCTCAATAATTTTATCGGTTTAATGAGTATGAATTCTTTTACAAAATGGTTTTTAAATCTTTCATACTTTTATATTTAACTTAACCCTTAAACTCATGTTTTTAACTAAATTTTTATTTAATTAAATTAAATCAACCGCAACGTTACCTCCCGTACCTCAGGGCATGACACGGGGAGGAAATAAAAATGTCATAAATACCTTCTCTAAGGTTTTGTAAAAGATTATAGCCATCAAAAGAACTGATAAATGTTTCCTTAAAAAAAAAACATAAAATTTATTATGATAGTCCTTTCACAACTACTGTAGTGTTTACTGACTAGATCTTGAATTAGATTGAATACTTGGACTAGATAATCTAATCAATTTATTAGTTATAGAAAGAATGGAAGATGCTTTATATGCTATATGTACTAGTAGAAGTCTTTGAGTACTCTGACATTCATTCAATTATTCGGTTGAATTGAATGGATAATTAGTTTTTACTATAACTTAGTTATATATACTTTTAGTTTATATACTTTTGTTTATTTATATATTAGAGTTTTAACTTAACTAAAATAAAGTGCAAAAATAAATTTGAACTTTAAAATAATTTCGAGTCAAAAAGGTAATAGGACGTCTTTCATTCGTTCATAATGACAATAAAACATAGTTAGAATTGAATCAAATAAAATAAAAGGAAAAAATAAAAAACAAACAAAATAGAAGTATACGATAGATAATAATTTAGCTTAATTCTATTTTTGACTTAGTGAAATGTTGGGCGACAAAAGAAAGAATAGAACTTATTATTCTGACATTTTATAATATTCCTTTGATACTTTTTAAGACTTCAAGAGCTGTCTCTGTATATTTTGCTTGTACTAAATGTTTTTCGATTATACTAGAAATCTTCTAGTATAATCATTAGAACTTGGTCTAATTAGATTTATTAGATTGTTTCATCAATAGTAGCAAATTAGAACCCTCTTTCTACTTGGCTTTGGCAATTCTACTATTATTAGTGAACAATAATTAAATAATTCCTTCTTTATATTTTTTCTTTCACTTGTAGTATGAGGAAGAAGTTATAACGACCCTAACTACGTGGTTGTTACTTTTAATACTTAAACATTACTTATTATGATTTCTTAAATTTGTGGAATACTTCTTTTACTAATAACCTTACTAATTCATTTTAATTAATTATTTCTTACATTTATTGCTACAAAAGTTATAACATATTGTCTTAAACATATTAGTCATTGGATCATACAAACTGAGGCTCCATAATGGAACCTTAGTCTCCGAAAACATACATATATAATTTCAATTGTATCGTTTATACTTGATTAAAAAGTCATAATTAACAAAAACGAATGTGGAATAAAACGTGGACGTTATCCATTCACAATCTCGACTGATCTTCCACCACTGCGCCACCATCCATCATATGTTACTTGTAGGTTACTTACTTACAACATGAAGATACTTAGATGAGCTTTCGCTTAGCAAGTAGGAACAACATCTTACAAAACATTTAAAAAGACAGTATAGTAGAACATGTATGTGCCGATTATGCTCATTTATGATCATATCTTATTAATGCCTGAGTATTCATAACAATTGCTTGAGATCATCGAAAAATTAGGGTCTACAAGGTCCCCAACAATACCGTGATATAAATTACTATACTAAAATATAAGCCTCCTCGTAGGTCTGGAGGTTGGTACGACTCTCAAACTTAACTTATTCTTATAGGTTTCACTAGACTTATTAGTAACTATGCAAGTAAATATCACATAACATAACATAAGGTATAAATATGCATTTATAATTTTCATGAGAACATGTAAAATATATTTTAAGAAACTATTCATATTGCAGGCGAGATTCCTACTCACCTGCCATCTAGAAATAGGGCTGCTAGCTCGCCATATTCCTATACACTATTTTTAAATTATGTGGAAGAACACCCAATGAGAGTATAAGGTTAGTTTGTCTTATGCTATGTAATTTAAGGTTTCCAAGATCCCCAATGATACCATGATCTAAAATACTATACTAAAATATAAGCCTCTTCGTAGGTCAAGAGGTTGGTACGACTCTCAAACTTAACTTGTTTTTATAGGTTTCACTAGACTTATTAGTGACCATGCAGTATGACATAATATCACATACTATAACATAAGGTATAAATATGCATTTATAATTTTCATGAGAACATGTAAAATATTTTTTAGAAACTATTTATATTGTAAGCGAGATTTTTACTCCTCTGATATCCAAAAATAAGACTGCTAGCTCGCCATGTTCCTATACATTATTTTTAAATTTTGTTGAAGAACACCCATTGAGAGTATTAGGTTAGTTTTTCTTATGCTACGTAATTTAGCATAATCATAAAAAGAATTGTCATTATTTTTGAACAATCATCTTATTCATTAAAATGATTAATTAGTTTAATCCCCATAATTTATCTTTTCTTAATTGCCTTTAATTATCCGTGCTATAGTTGATAATTAATTAATCAATTTAATAATTAATGAATTATCTTATCCGTTTCTTGTCATTATTTGGCTCATAGTTATATAAAGACACATATCTAGTTACTATTCTTTTTCATAAACCTAATATAGCCCACTAAGTCTAGAAGCGTCTACAGCATCCTAAACGCTAGATTGTCGAAACTTTGATCAAAGAGATAGCTTTTGAACTAACACAAATATTGGGCTAATATTTAGCATTGTAATATTGTAGGCCTGACTTGTTGGGCTTCTATGCTTTCTATTTTAAATTCCGTTTGAAAAACTATTGAAGTTTGTTAAGAAAATCTATATTTCGTATAAGTCATGTCAAAAATCATATTTTAAAATAGAGTCCGAATTCAAAAAAACTATAAACCATAGACTTTTGTAGTTTTTCGAGTGCTACAATTCATCTGTTGGTCGTAAATTGCAATTCTCTTGCTAAACAGACTTTTTTTAAAAAAATAAAACTAGTACCAAAAGATGCTTTTTCGTTAATTTTAAAAGTCACAGTATAAATGTATGTCAGAGACAGTTTTATTAAAAGTTTTCTCACGAAAGTAAAACTTTTGTTTTTATTTCAAAATTCTTTTTTCTATCTTTAACATATCTGTTCTTGATGATTCTTGTAAATTTTACCCGTTTTATAATTTCTATAAGAAGTTTTGACAATTTTTATAATATTTGTTTTAAAAGTCCATTTTAGAGGTAGAATCTTAGAAAATTTTCTTCACAAAAGTTTTTCGTCTCATCAAGATTTAAAATTTTCGTGTTTTCAAAAATTGTGATTTGGAATTTTCGGGGCTCATCTTCGTCAAAAGCAAAAATTGTTCTGTTTGGAACAATAAAGTACATAGTTTTCAAAACATGCTGCAATAGTATTTTAGAGACAGAATTTCAAAAAAATTTCTTCACAAAATTTCTTCGTCTCACTAAAATTTAAAACTTTCATGTTTTACAAATATTATAATTCAGCATCAAAGAGGCCCGTTTCCATCAAAATTAGTGGCTTCCTACTGTTTACACAATTTTGGGCAGTTTTCGAAAATAGTCTAAAACCCTATCTTGGAGTTAGAACAACAAAAATCCCCGGTCATGAAGATTTATTTAGAACATCGAGGTCTAAAAGTTTTATGTTTGAGAAAATTTTGAAATCAACCTCTAAAGGATCTGTTTCTACGCTGAAAATAAGTAGAAAATTTTTGAGCTTAAACTACTACCTAGTCCTAAACATGTTCACATCTAATCTTGCATCAATTAAACCATAGCAACTTAAACTTACAAAAGCCATAACAAATACACAAACAGGAACTTATTTCCATGCCATAATCATTAATAACTATACAATATACCAAACTTAATTAACAGAGAGAATGAGGTTAGTTTTATACCCTTGAAGAACAATCCTTAAATCAATCTTCTAGTCCTCATTTTTTTTTCTTGATTTTGGCTAGTATTTTGAGAGTGTGGGGATGGAAAAATTTTTGAGAGAGAGAGAGAGAGAGGCTAAAGGAACTGGTTTTGGTTCTTGAGAGAATGCGAGAGAAAAGCAAAAAAAAAAAATGACAATCTTGAAATAAAGGGTTATTTATAGACAAATGACTAAGTGATCTTAGTTTCTTAAGCAAGATTTATTAAGCCTCTAATTAACTCTTTTGGGTCAATTTTTTTTTTTGTTAATTAGGCTCTAATGGTGGCGCCACAAGGAGGGAGAAAAGGTAGAGGGAAAAATCTCCTTATTACCTCAAGGCCACTCATCAAATTAAATACTAATCCAAGTCATTTCTTGGTCCCGGTTCTTATCTATTAACAATCTTCAAAAAATTCCTCAAAATAGATATTTCCTATACTGGCCAGAGGTGAGTACTTGTTGATAGGGGATTTTGTTTCCCTACATGTCCTCTATTATTGCTTATTCACAATGTAAAACTAATCTCCAAATAAATCGATACCGATATTAATTCTTAATCGCATATTAAAATTAGACTGTTTTAAATCTTAAAATTATTTGTAGACTAAACAAAACCTAAACTTAATTTTTCATGCAGTTTGCCTCGATAATGACATAGTCTTTGACGGTGTTGATTCCGAATCTCGAATAGCAATTTTACCAAAAAATGCTACTTGTATAACTCCGATTTTTAACTAATAGACAATTAAGGATTTGCTATATATTAGAGTGTTTCTTGGTACACTGCTAATACCATACTATATTTAAAAATTCTTATAACTCTAATTCTTAAGATATTTATATATTGAAATTTCTTTCGTCGTAAATCGCGGTGAAAATTATTAACTAAATTATTTGATTACAAAAGTTAATAAATTTTATTATTTACTATAGAATATTGAAATTTATATATTTATTCCATAAATCTTTCAATTCACAAAAAATCAACATGATATTTTTCATGAAAATCCTTGACTTGAATACGTAAATTATATTATTTAATTCTAAAATTTTCTCGGTCATTATAAAAGTAGACTAGAAGTACTTCTAATTGACTTTAGGAATCAATCTATATCAATTTTTTTATAGATCATTTTTTTTAAAAAAAATTAATCACTATTTCAATTTTAAAATTGATTCTTAAAATATTTCCATTTCAAAGTTATATGTATTGGATCCTAGTAGAGTAATATATTTTACTCATAATAGTGCATGACCCAAAGATTTCTCTCATTTTTTGAAAAAAACTCTGATCTTGTAGTGTTGGCTTACTTACTTATAAATAGTAAGAATAGAAATATTTTAAAATACAAAATTAGCAATATTAATTGGAAAATATGTAGTTTCAGGTTTTGCAGGAAGTAAATTCAGTAAATCTGTATATATTTATTAAATTTGATCATTGGATAAATTTATTATTCATCGAGTAAATGTTGGATATCAAATTTGGCCATTGGGTAAATCCAAAATTTAAAATTTGAGATTTACTCTATAAATCTTGGATTTACCAAATTTAATTATGTAGTAAATTCAAATTTTGCATAATAAATTTTGCTTTTACTACTATTAATTAATTTATTTAAAATTTCTATGTTTTATTCAAACGAAAAAAAGTTAGTTACCTCATTCTCTCAATAAATAAATAAAATATATATATATATATATATATATCAGAAAATTTGGATTTTATGTAAATTTCTTCTCATTTTTTATGTATCTATACATAAAATGCACACAATCATCAAGCCCTTTCTAGTTCTCCAAATGGATACATATATGTAATTATTGGATGAAAGATTGATTGCATGCTCCTATCATCAATGGGATATGGCCATCCATCGCGGTGGTATGACACGAAAAATTTAAGCCTAGTATAGCAAACCACAAGGTTATATTAGTTTGGGCAAGTACAGCACAAGATAGTAGATCATGTTAGGGCACGTTAGTCGACCATAACACAACACGACAAAAAGTACAACCATGACACAAGCATGAGCATGGCATGTCCCATTAAATACGATGGGCCAACATGACAAATACGTCTTTCATTTTTTTTTATTATGTAATTTTAATAACTATGGTGAGTTAGAAAAGAAGGGTTTCCTTATGTATCGACGTCTTAGGTAAATTTACAAGTTGCTAAAGATAAAATGAGGTACTATACCCTAAATAATCCTGAATATAAGGCCTACTTTAGCTTACACAGATTATTAACTGAATTAGAAAGGCAGGCGCAGCGAACACACTATGAGGAGTTTATATTAACTCTTGCAAGATTGATTACGAAGGTTTCGTAACAAGCAAAGCCTAATAATTAAAAACATCCTTCAAAGGTGGTCCATGTTGAAAGTAAGATATCCTCAATAGGTTGGTGGCCTTTTTGATATTCAATGATGCTAGAAATCTTGGCATAATTAGACCTGAATTTTGTAATTCATCATAATTCTTAGTAATGAAGGTCAATACATCCTTGTTAATTTCAAAAGCCTGCTTCTGTAACAAGTTCATGACCTCGCAAAGAACATTATATCAATTATATATAATTATAAGAAATATATAATTATATCAATTTATATAATTTATATAAATTGAATATAATTATAAGAAATATATAATTATATTTCTCATTAATTAAAGAACATTACAATGTACATAGCTATAATTCATCAATTTCACCTTGAAAAATATCAATTTATGTTTAGAATCTTTATAGTCAACAAAATAAATATATTATAATATGAGAACTAACCATTGTCCACCTTAATTAGTTTTGACATTGTGTGTTTGATTTATATAGGATATCATATGATATGGTTGAAGATTTACAACCTTGAACAACAACTCTATGTTTTAATTAAATAAGTTTAGATATTATATTTTCCTTTTGTAGCTTTTTTTCTTTTCATTTCAAGAAAATGTGGAGTGAGAGACTTGACAAATGACATACTATTTGCCTTTAAATGGCATCAAGTTTTTTTTTCTTATTAATAAAATGTGAAATTAGATTTTTATTTCAATTATATGAAATTAAATTTTGTACTTTCTATATTATAGAAATAATTTAAAGGGGCTCAATGGCTTAGTGACCAACCCTATGGTCTATTGTTCTAAGTACAGTAGAAGCACGAGCACGAGATATGCTTGATCATGTAGGCTGGGCCTAAATTTTTCAATCTCCGGTTGGCACAAGCATGTCATGAAGTTTTGATGTCCAAGCGCAACAGGACATGAAGCATGTTTGGGCCCGACCGATTATGGGTCAGGCTGACATGACATGATTAACATCTCTATCTACTATTATAGGAAAAATAATGTTCTACATGTAGATAATAACAAAATTATAACTAATAGTAGATGTCGTTTAGACTACAGCAGTCGCAATTTACATGCATATTTATAGTCAACTTGTTTGTGAGGCACACTAATAAATAAATTGACATAATAATAATTTGAATGGTGATATTGTTAGGATAATTTCTAACTATATATGACATAAGGTTGTCAAGATATTTGGAACATATGTGGTGATTGTGACAAGCTAAAAGTTATTAGTAGATTAGTTGCCATAGAGGTAGGGATTTTAAACTCAACTTTTGTGAGGTTTTGCCTAATTAAAATTGGTTCTCTATTTTGCAAGATAAATTATATATCATTTTGTTGTTATTATTATTATACGAATATCACGTAAGACAAAATATTGTGGACTCCTATAGTGTACAACAAGGTCAAGTGATTTGAAATGTTTTAATACAATTTTGAGAAGCATGGTTAGATAATAGGACTCTATACATATCAATAAGGATATGATAGAATGGTGAGACATGAAGAGGACAACGGTTACGTCCTTGAGAACATATATCCTAAAAGAAAAATAGGGGGAGGCGTCAACACTTTCTTAGGTCGAAAGATTCGGAACGCATTGTACATGAAACGTCTTGGTGAATATTCAAGACTCGATGTTCCCTCACCGACAACTCATGGGTTAGTGTTTTGAGTTGTCAAGCGCCCCCTTTGGGGATTACAATGAGTAGAGAGACAAAATTCTAAGCTTCGTTGTAGATGCTGACAATTATTATTTAAGCATAAATAATATTATATAAAAAATGATAAAGTTAATCTATAAAGCATCTACCAGTTATAAACATAATGGAATTGTTTTAACGTAAATAATATTATGTTGAAAATAAACTAACCACATAGGTATTAACACAATAAATAATTAAACCTAAAAGTGAGTCATGGTTTTCCTACTGACATGTCGATACTCATTTCCTATTATTTTTACCTCTCAAGTGGAATTCAATGTAATCTATCCGATAAAGAGTAGGCGACAATGCTATCTATAAGGTATCGGAGTTTCTTTTAGCTTTATATATATTTCTTTTGATCATGTAAGACTTTAAAACTGTGGTGTTGACTATGTTAAATTATCTAATGACTGGGAGTTGTATAATAATAATGATGGTTGTATTTTTAGTATTTGGTGCTACAATAAACTTAAAATGATATTGTAAAATATATTTATATTTACTAAATACTACTAACCCCACTAAGGGGCGTTACAGAGTAAACTTGGAGAATTCTAGATTGATCAAATTTGGGTCATTTGGTAAATTGGAAATCTTTTATAAATCTTGAATTTACTAAATTTGATCATAGATATATCTTAAATTTACAAGATAAATTCTTCTTTTACCAAATTTGATAATAATGTAAGATACTATTTCCCAATTTATCTTTTGTTTTCAATGTTTTTTATTTTTCCCGAAAAGAATGTTATCGACCTTCTTGTTCCTAAATAAAGTTGTGTTGACCTTCAAAAAACAAAAAAGTTGTGTTGAAGTGCAGAAAAGAAACCAATTCATAAAGAAATTTATTATTGCCAAGCATAAATCTCGGCTGAAGAAGTCGTCCTAATATTTTTCGAAATTATGTCTTACCTAAAACATTTTGGTTGACATGAATGTTTGATTGTATTAAGGATTAGGATAATTTATGATCTCCTTATGGGCATCTAGACGAATATATTATTTGATTCTCTCGTGGACGCAAATGGTAGCCTTATTATCTTCGTAGTTTTTCCATATGTTTCTTTTAGGAAAGTTTCTATTTTTTTTAAAAATGTTAACACTTAATAATGCAATTTCTTTTTAAAAAAAATTGAAAAAAAATTATATATATATATATATATATAATACAAAAAATGCATTGTTAATACCAATTTTCTCACTCAACCTCCTATGTATTACAAGACACAAGACACGAATATACAATAGGGTTTAATGTGTAAATTTAAATGAAATACTGATGCAAAAAGAGTGTGTATTGGGCTACACAAATAGACACTTTAAAGAGATAAATTGACAGTGGATAGAAATATTTGATTAATAGGGTGTTTGGCATAATGGTTAGAACCATTTGTTAAAACAGTAAACACTGTAGCATATGAAAGCTTTATACTATAGCAACTTTTTTGCTTATACTATAACATGTGAGAATTTTATATTGTTCTTAACTGAAAAGTTTGTTAAAACCAACTAATGTCAAACATGCTGTCAATATTTCTAAAAACAATAGGAAATGGCCAATATCGAATGAAAGGAGAGAAACACTGTGGATGCACCACCAAATCAACCTACATGCACCACATGTTCAGGCTAATGCAACCGCATGCCCACGCGACTTTTGACACCATCAGATGCACAACACCACCAGGGATGGGACTTGGGACCTTAAGTGAGCAGGGATGTTGGAGAAAACACGGCAACCAAAAATAACTAATAACTAGCACCACCACCCATTCCATCTCAATTTCAAATTTGGCTTTTGCGCCACCATCTCCTACTTTTTGTTGCTAGCTTGTGCATGAAATTTTAAGGTTGAGAGCCCCACAAATGCTCAAAGGCGATGCCGATAAGGGCGCAATCATGAAGGACTGACTTCGGGTGGTTGGAGGTCACCGCCCCACTGATTTTAAAAGAATAAATTTTAAGCCTTGACAAGTTTCTAACTTTTTCATTTTGTCCCACTAAAATTTAATGTTCCCATATATGCCCCACTTGAATTTTACTCTTTTTCTTTATTTCTATATATAGCAGTAGTAGTTGTAATAATAATAATAATAATTCTACTCTTTTTCCTCATATGTTGTAATATTTTTTTTCTTTTTATAATTAATTTAACTTGATTATCCTTTAGCAAATTACTTTAAACATGTTTTTTTGTCTTAATTTCAGCTCCTTGATCAAGTTTAATTAAGCTTTCAATTTCCTTCAAACATGTTTTGATCCATCTAGTTTTCTTTCTCCCTTTTTGTTGCTTTGTGAATTAAGCTAATTTGTCTTGCATGGAAAAATGTCGCTTTATTGAAAAGCTAGACCTAATGAGCTCAAAAATATTCCCAAAGCTACAAGTCTCTAAGAGAAAATAGTCATGTCACTCTCAAATACTCTGAAGTCTAAAGTTGCCTGCCACAACTCTGAAGCAAACTCCATTTGAGAGTGCAAGTCATGAAAAATGGCCACCCTTCTTAGAAGGAGAAGACCAGTCTCCCTCATAAAATTCCTAATGTTGGTTTTATTGTTGGCTTTGTAAATTGTTGGCGCTCTTTCTTTGGAAGAGGTTTTTTCAGAGAAAAGAAAAAAAAATGACATACATAATTCTTTGGTAGATATTGACATAAATAATTTACATTTATGTGAGCCATAAATGCTAAAGTTTGGTATGTTGGCAGGACTCTATGTATATATGTTAAATAATCATATCCGATTGCAGTTTCGTCTTCATTCGGAAAAGTCTCTACAATTGTCTATATAAATAAAAAGTTCTCACCTAGGGGTGTGTTTGGAAACATCTTGTGAACAAAACCTTAAGAAAAACATAGAGAGGTTTTGTTCCTTAAAAAAATATTTTAATTTGTGATTTCCTTTATGCTTCCCTTTAACTAAAAATAGACAACAAAAAAAAAGGAGGGTAAAAGGCAAATTTTTTTAAGGAAATTTTTTATGAAATTATAAGAACTTTCAAAAATGTTTTGGATGTCCTACATATTAGCACTTTTCAGTTTCAAGAAATCAAATCGCTAACTCATGTATTACCCTTAGCAAATTTAAGTTACCATTTTACACTAATTTATTAAAACAATATGATAATATAATTGTACCTCTTAGTTTTAACTATTTTTTAATCTATCATTATGTATTTAAAAACTATAAAGGTATACTTTGAATTTAAAAAACTTATTTCAACTTTATCTATATGAATGAAAAATGGGCAAAACAACATAACAACCCTTAAACAGTTATGAAAAATATTTTATAAAGTCAAAAATATAAAAAAACTATTAAAAACACAAAATTAAAAAAAAAATCTTAGGTTTTATGGCTGTTTAAATGTTAAATATGTTTTTCAAATTTTTTCTTAAGAAGAAAAATACATTTCAAAAAAAAAATCGGTCTAGTTATAGGTATCCTTATCTTATTCATATATTTTTACAGTCCAAAAATGATAAAATTGAAACAAGTTTTTTTAAATTTAAAAAGATATTTTGTAGTTTTTAAAAAGAGTTGATGAGATAAATAACCTAATTATGTTTATTGAATTAAAATATGACTCCGAATTGTAAATACTGTACATAGGGCCCAATATGATATCATTAAAATAATTACTATATAATTACATAGAAATATGATACCATTAGAATAATTACTATGTAATTAAGGATATTTTAAAGATATTTTGAATATTATTTTGAATTTCAATTTCATAGTAATAATTTGGCTCCTTGAAAAAATAATTTGGCCATAGAATGTATTTTTTAAACTAGAGGTATAAATAGATAAATAATTGAAACCAAGATGTTCAGTTATGTAATTAACCCAAACACTTATAGAGTATTGGGAAACATGGTTCAAAACAAGAGTTTGATTTAATTGATTGAAATTCAAATTTTGAGAGAAAAACATTGCATAGCAAGTTTGAACCATAATTTTGTTGGTTGGACAACGTTTGCAAACAACCTATGAAAGGTTGTTCTAATTCATGGGGAAAAAAGAGTCCACATCTAACTTACATTACTAAGTTGTAGAGTTTGAATTCACTTACCCCAAATTAAAAGGAGATTTCTCTAGTAGGCATTGAAAAAGTAAACTAATAGTAGATGTCTCTTTTTCAACTATTAAATTAATAACAAAATGATTTTGATCGTATATAATGGTTTAAAAATGAGTAATATCTCAACGGAGAAAGGCCCAAATTAAGTGTCTATTTGACACTTCAGTTTTAACTTATCACTATCTAATTGTGAACCATGTAAACCGTATCTAATGGTTTAAAAATGAGTACTATCTCAATGGAGAAAGGCTCAAATTAAGAGTCTATTTAATACTTCAATTTCAACTCATCAGTATCTAATTGTAAATAGTGTAAAGTTTTAAGTAGCTACAGTCTAAAGTGAAAAGTTGCTGAGTATAAAACTCTCATAAATTGTAGTTCTTAAACTTAAAATTTCAATTACAATAGAAATGTCAAACAACCCATAAAAAAAATAAAAAAAAAGAAAAAAAAAGAAAAAAAGAAACTATTGGGAATTAGAAGCCCTAACTGTACCAAAAACGAAAAATATACAAACGAAAAATAAATAAGAACACACAAAATTTATAGTGGTTCACCTTCATGTGAGAGCTACGTCCACTTTCAGCCGCTATAGAATAATTCACTATAAGAATGAAGAAGTTTACAAGAGAAAATAACACGCACTCTCTCTAGATTTTTCTCAAGCGTCTCTTTCACTCAAATTCTGAGTTTCACTCTCTATAAAGAAAAGAACCCAACCTATATATTTATAGGTTTACAAAAGAATATATAACAAACCCCAAAAAATCACAAAACACAAGCTTTAGGACGCCAACACACACAGCCGCACGAGATTTCAACTTGCACATGAACAGGCTCTCTCCGCGTGTGGCCGCAAGACTCCAAGGCACGGCTATGCGATACTTTTGTATTACCTCGCGGCCGCATAAAAAACTTCTCCATGAGGGCACGCACCTGTAAAAAAAAGGTATTTTTCTTGTGTTTTTGATCTCGAAATCCTCTGCGTGATATGATATTTTAAAAAGTGTTAATTTGGCTCTACATTTTTTAACCAAAAAAAAAGTATTATTAGTGTATACTATTTGTTACCCACATGCAATTTCAGACCCAAATGTAGGACTGTCGTATGATTACGTACCCACATTAGGAACCTATTACTAAGGAAGTTTTTATTCCCCAAAATCTCAACCACTTTCCAATTTGGTGGTCTGCCATTAGAGTCATACACTCTCTTTGTTTTTTCGTACCTTAATAGCCAGAAATGAAAGTAATATAATATGTGCAAGATTTCCATAGCGAACCCCTAAAAACAAAAGAGAAATTTGCACAACGATGAGTATTTTTATCGTGTTTTAATAGAGAAAAAAATTCGAGTTCTATAAAATTATCATGTATTTAGAAAATATGATCTAATATGAATACTAATGTAATTCGTGTAAAATTATAGGTGAAGCATTTTAGACTAGTTCCACATTAGTAATAATTTTTGTTTGACATGATAATATCGTGGGTATGTTTATGTAACATTTAATTTTCTCCGGTGTAAACATTGAATACTATCTATGCTAAGCTATATTTTTTGAGTATCACACTAGAATAAATTGAATGTTACACTAACATACAAACAATGTTATGGATACCGAAATTGATGGATACTGGACTGAAAACATTTTAGAAAAGCATAGTTTATAGATAGATGAGTTTTTATACTCCATCTTTAAATTGTTCTAGTATTAAAAAAAAGACATTTTACGGTAGGACCTATCTTATATATTATTAGTAAGAATTGTTGTTTTCATGATTAGATTAATTTTAGGAGTTGGATTTAGTATTAAAAACTAATTTTATATTACGCGTTATAAATTTTAATATAGATACTCACATATTAAATTATTAAAAAATTAATCTAACAACTAAAACAACAATTTTTAAGAATAAAAAAGGACAACTTCAATTGTAGAAATTGAAAAGCAAGGGTATTCCTCTGAATAGATAACCTTGAATGGTTCGACTCTATTTCTAATTATTAAATGTAGCTAAATTATTATTATTTTTTTTTTACAAATTTAATATTTAAAAAATAAATATTTATCAACAGGTGATTTCCTCAATATCCACGGAAAAAATCTCCCAAAAGCAAATCCGGTAAACAAGTTTATGGGATGCCCTTGTTAAGGGATGTGCGTGTGAAAAAGGATGCCTTTTTTTTCCTGCCAAGGTAAAACAAAATTTCCATTTGTGCACTGTGTGAAAACACTTGTCTTGGATAAGGCCGAGTCTTATCAAAATCATAATCAATTAAAAAAGGGCGGAAAAGAAAAGAAAATGAAAAGAGGGGGAAAAAACGGGGAGAAAATAAAAATGCACTTTCCACTTGGCCGCTCACAGAGAGTATCCAACGTTGGCCGTCTTAGGAGTTATTTAAGGTCTATTTGTTTCGATAAGTAAATCACAGCTTAAATTATTTTATTATAATATTTTTTTATAAAATTTTAAATTTTTTTAAATATTTTATTTAAATATTTAAACCAAACAAGTTTATCTTTATTTAAATATATTATTTAAATATTTGAAATAAACGGTCCTAAGGATCTGTTTGATTTAAGTATTTGAGTAATGTATTTAAATAAAGATTTAAATTTTTATGAAAAAAATACTATAATAAAATAATTTAAACTGTGATTTAAATGTTTAACCAAACAGTCTCTAAATGTTCACTTTTTGTGAGAGAGAAGAAAAATAAAAATCAAATTAAAAATCTAAAAACAGGAAAATCTTTTTCTTCCCTCTTCTACTCTTATCGCGAGATGGTTATTTATTCTTTCTCCGCGAGAAATTAAAGGTTCGTTCGTTTGGTTGAACAGAAGCCATTTAGTTGTCTATTATGAGTAACCTGTATATCACGAGTCAGTTTGAATACGCTTTTTGAGCCAAAATTTTGGTTCAAAATAATTTTATTATTGTATTTTTTATTTTATAAAATTTATTTATTATAATGTTTTTAGTTTAATTTTTTACTTTGATTTTATTTTTAATCACCGTAACAAAAAGAAAAGTAAAACACAAGTAACATGTGTAGACTCTAATAAATTGTAGATTTTTTACTCGATTTCTTATCAATGCTTTTATTTTCAGTTTCTAAATTAGGCTAATTCTATTTGGTATATGATTTTATAAAATTTTAAATTCTCCTAGGTTAATCCTTCCATATATTCGGAATGCTAAAAATTGATACTTTCTATTAGTTAAGGATATTGATGCATTCATGGTTTAGGCAGGATCTTAACTGATTTTTGGTCTCCAATCTCTATCTCAATGAAAGAAACTTGTTGATAAGTTTAATTGAAATATATATATAAATATATATATATATATCCTTTCAAAGTATATGTATGTATTTGAATTTCCAAAATTAGGGTTGTAAAAAATATCTACTAATTCACCTACTCATCCGTCATGTCTCGCTCCACCCCACTCTAGGTCATTATATGTCAACACTGCTCTTTTGGTGGTGGGCAAGCGGTTTCAATTCGCTAGTTTTGGTGAGTGGTTATGGATTGGAATTTGAGACCGCAGGTTTTAAAGCGCTCTATCCGCTTAAATATGATATATGTGTAATATAAATTTTTAAATTTTATAGAATAAATGAAAGTGCACGTTGACTTTTGAGTTTTCTTTATATGCGTAACATTATGAACTTGGAGTTTGAATTTTTATTTTTTTAGCATTTTAAATTTTAAAATTTGGACTGAAATTTAAAAAATAAATGTTTCTTTTGTTTGTTAATCTTTCTACGTTTAGATGTTGGATCATATCCGGGACTTTTCTTTTCAATTATGATATATTTTGAACTCTTTTACATTCACATACTTGTTTAAAAATTAAATTTGTGCTTGTAAATGCATATTTATCAATAATCATATTTAATTCTTTTTGTTCTATATATATCAAGTACATTAATACTTTAGTAAAAGGCTGTAAAAAAAGGTACAAATATTAAACCGTTCAATATGACGTCCAAATCATCCACTAAATATTCACCCAAACCGTTTAAATTTTTGGCAATTATAGTTTGGGTTTTTTTCAAACCACCATAACCAAAACCCCTTAAACCGCTCAATAACCATACAAGCTGTCTGTAGTACACCCCTGGCTAAAATTGGTGATATTTGGTTTTTATCCCCAATTAATACATACCTTTTCTAATGTATGTTCACATTTATCGTAACATTTAACTAAAGGAAAAGAAAAGGCAAAATCACTATGTAATTATCTTCAATAAGGATTTTAAATATTAAAGAAAAAATAAAAGTTCAAAATTAATCGAAAAAGAAGTAACAATTAATACTTTCAAGACTAACATGGAAAGAAAAAAAAAAACATGGTTTTTCTGTAAGAATTTTTATTGGTAGTTTTTAAGTTGTTAGGTCTGTAAATATGATAGCTTAAAAAAGATACCCATCAGTATTGGCGTGCACTCATTCAATTTTTAAAAGATGTATTTTAGCCTAAAAGTTTATTAAAAAATATAGATTTGTTCTTCTTTTATAAAAAAAATTATAATTATGCTTTTGCTGAATAGTTAAAAGATGTTGCCATGCCCCCATTTTATAAGAAAAATTATAATCATACTCCTAATGAATACTTGAAAGATGTTGTTGTGCCTTCTATTATAATTGAAAAAGGTGTTTGAAAAAATTAATTATAATTAAAACTTTTAATTGCTATAGTGTAAAGCTCTCACATGTTATAGTAATAAAAATAGTGAGCTGCAATGTAAAGCTTTCTCATGTTACGTTTTTATTTTAAAAGTTTCAATTCTAACAATACTTCTCAAACACCCTATAAATATTTGTGCTCCCCACTAAATAGTCAATTATAAAAATATATAATTATGTATTTATTTAATAAATACTATATATATATATATATATTTCCTAGTGCCTTAAAAAAGTCAAACTTTTATATATGTATATGTGTTACTTTTTTTTGGACGTGGGGTTAAGAGATTTCGAATTATTAAGGATGTGTTTGTTTCGTGATTTAAATTATGATTCGAATCATTTTGTTACAATATTTTTTTTTATAAAATTTAAATTTTTATTTAAATACTTAAACTAAACGGACTTTAATATTTTTTTAAAATCAAGTTTAAGTATATATTAGGTTCTCTCCAGCCACCAAATCGTTTTTTCTTTTTCGGTATCCACCGGAAAAATTGTCTCAAACAAAGAGAGAAAAATATAGATGGTGAATAGAAGAAAGAATCCATTCCAAAAAGAAAAAAAAAAAAGAAAAGAAAAGAAAGGTGAAGAAAGAACAACGATAAATAAGAAAGAGAGACGAAAAATAAAAAGCAAAATATCACAGTAAGAGAGAGTGGGGGGAGAGAGAGAAGTGAAGAGAGTACAGTGGCCCACCCTTTTTTTCTAATTTGTTTGCCTTGTACTTCCAGGGCACTACAAATACCCCACTCCCTCCTCTTACCCATCTTTCCCTTTCTTTCTCTCTCTTCTTTCTCTCCAAGCAAACAACCCTTTTTTTTTTCTAAACAAACCCTATTTCTCTCTCCTCAATGAGAGACTAAGCAAGCAAAGCATTCATCAGTAGCACCAGCAAATGGGCAGGTACATGAGGAAGGCCAAGGCAACAGGCGAAGTTGCAGTCATGGAGGTCTCCCAATCCTCCCTCGGGGTTCGCACCCGAGCCAAGACCCTAGCCCTAAGGAAGCTCCAGAAGTCTCCGTCCTCTTCTCCATCTCCGTCGCCGTCTCCGGCCGCCAGCTCCGGGTCCTACCTCCAGCTCCGGAGCCGGCGGCTGGAGAAGCCGCCTCCTCCGCCGCCGCCGGCGACCATCGTCGCCTCGAGCGGCGGGAAGCAGAGGCAGGTGGTGAAATTGGGGTGCGCGCGAAACCCTAGCGGGGCAAATTCGATTTCGAATTCGAGCCCTAGTAGGGCCAGCCAGAGGCCGAGGGCTGGTCACGTGATGCAGGAGGGGTCACGTGCGTCCGATTCCGTCGAGAAAGCCGAGGAGAAGCCGACGACGACGACGAAGACGGTGGGTGCCAAAGGAGGAGAAGAAGAAGTGCATGGAAACGACGCCGTTAATGGCGAAGCTTCCTTTGGAGAAAATGTGTTGGAGTTTGAGGGTAGAGAAAGGTGGGTTTTTTTTTTTTTGTTTTTGAAAAGAAAATCTTTGTCTGAATTCTGTTAGGACTAAATATTTCTATTTTCCGAAGGAGAAGGTAAACAAATTGGATTTTTTTATTGTCTTTAAAAAAATTGGAATTTTATTTTAATGGAGAGAAGGAAAATTTTTTTTCAAATAATTGAAAATTACTGATACCAACTAGCTAAATTTATGATAAATGTTGGGATTTTCTATGTGTTCTACCTCTTATTTTAGGGTTTCTGAAATGTGCCGCGTTTAGACGATGGAGATGGAAGAAATTTGGAACTTTTTCTGTCTCGCATTTTTTCTTTGTTTGTTCCCATAGATGCCAAATTTTTACGATTTTAGCGCATAAGAATAGGTAAAAAGATGTAAAGTTTTAAACTTTTTCTCTCACTTTCATTTTTTTTTTTCCTGAAGCTATTATGTGTATATATATATGTGTGTGTATATGTATATGTATATGTACATAAACCTATGTGCATTTTTAAAGTCCTAGCATAGATTTTGCTTGCTGAGAAATTGGCAGAAATTGAAATAAAATCACAAACGTTGGGATTTTTAGTTTTGGGGCTCTATCAATTTATGTTAATGAACTTTTCAAAAAAAAAAAATCTATGAACATTAGGATTTCTCTTTGGAAAATAAAAAAATTTCTCCCCTATTTTGAGGGTTCTTGGTTGCAGTGTTTATATGCTCTGAGACTTCAACATAATCTTTGAATGTTTCACTAGAAGATCATCAATCCTTCACTAGAAGCTGAAGCTTGGATTTTTTATTTACTTATTTTTAGTCAGACAATTTTTTTTTCCCCATAAGATTTGTTATTATTCCTAGAAGATCATCTTCCCTAGTCGTTTGTTCTTGATTGTTGCTTAGTATTATGGTGTTCTTGACTCAGTAAAACTCCTAAATATGGTCTCTTTGAAATAGCTGTGTCTGTATTACAGTTTCGACAAAGAAATTTGCTTTTTCTCTATCACAAACTGTTGTCACTCTTCATGTTTTCAAGATTATCTGAATGAAAAAAGAAAAGAAATGATTATCAGTTCAAATTGTTGGTAGGCAAAAGAGTTGGGGTTCCGTTGGTTCATAGAAATACCCTGTCATTCATATTTTTTGCTGAAAAACTTGGTCATGTAACAGATAACTGTCAGGGAAAGTTTAATATTTTTTATTTTTGGAATGTAAATTGAAGGAAGGAGATAGAAATGGAAACGGAAAAAAGGAAGGAAAGAATTGTCAGGCGTGGTACTACTAACCACAGTTCAAAGGAAATCAGCAGAGACAAAAAAAAATTATATGGTGATGAGATTTTTGTTTTTTATTTCTAGAAAGTGACAATTTTATTTTAATGTTACTTTTCCCCCCCAAACTAAACCGGAAATCAGGCAATTGAATAATGTAATGGTAGAAAATAACAGTTTTCTTTATATGTATTATAGCAGTACCGCGTACCGTGCTTCTTTATATTGGAGTTATTTTATGCATAATTGGTGGGGCCTTTTACTTTTCTAGGATCATATTTGTTTGTTACTCCGCAATTTGCATGATTGGCTTTTGGGTCAGGTAATAATACAGAATTAAAGACTAAAAGTAACAGTAGAATAGTGGATGGCTTAACTGGTTGTGGAAGGAGAAGCTGCTGGTTTTACTTGTGCTACTTTATCACATGTCTCTTCTCAGCAAAACTTGACTCTGTTTTGAGATGATAATCTGTTATTTTTGCTTTTGATTGGCTATTTTGCTGGAACTTAAGCATCACATGATTCACATCTCAGAGACATTTAAATTAAATCTTGCTTGTGACAGAAGCACCAGGGAATCCACACCTTGTAGTCTAATAAGGGATCCTGATGCGATCAGAACTCCTGGTTCAACCACTAGGCCTACTAACTCAGCTGAAACAAACCGGAGAATGCAGAACTCTTCTCAGAGACACATACCAACAGCACACGAAATGGACGAGTTCTTTGCCGGAGCCGAAGTAGAGCAGCAAAAACAATTCATTGAAAAGTATGTAATGCATCATTGGTATTTTTCATTTTGCGATTTTGAAGATTTTTTTATTGTTAAATATCGAATGTGGGAATATTTGCAGGTACAACTTTGATCCTGTGAATGACAAGCCGCTCCGGGGCCGTTACGAATGGGTGAAAGTTGATTCCTAGAAGAGATAAAAGTATTTCCTGCATATTCTTGGTTGAATTCTTTAGGAGTTCTTAGATTAGCAGGAAATTAGTTTTTAGTTTGTAAAGGTGATGGTTTTATTTCCATTTTCCATCATCCTTTTGTTTTACTTGTAAAGAAGTAGGAGAATCAAAGATGTGTAGCTTAGAGTACTAATGGTCTGTAACATAACAGAGGTTATGCAAGTACACAACAAACGCAAATCACAAGTCCTTTGTCTAACAGATCATCTGAGAGGGGAAAGAAAAAACAAGGGTGTGAAGTTTTTGGAATTAGGGTTCAGTCAGGTAGGTCAGTTAATGTGGTACAGAAATTTACTACATTTTCTCTCTTTGTACTGTATTTTCTTCCTCTTCCTTTGTCCATACTTGTACTGATGTAATGTCTAAAAAAAAAACTCTTGGAATAAACAATGCCCATTTCCCTCTCTTCACGTTACGTCTTTTCCTTCATCCTCTTCTTATGTTTTATATCCGGTTACATTTCGGCCTTTTTAACTTTAGTGGGGCAAAATGAATCTTTCAACAACCTTTATGACGCTGTACCCCACGTTGATCTGTAGCAACATTATTTAGAAACTCTGCTTTTTTTTTTTTAGTACTTGAAAATTGTTTGGTGGGTTTTTGCCTCGTAATGGTGGGGTAGTTTTATTTATGGTGCTGTGTGGACGAATCTTGTTCTCCACTTTCTCTTTTGTTTTGTATTACCTAATTGTGTTTGAGATGTTTACAAAATTTGTACTACTTGACATCTGCAAGACTACAGGTCATGTTGAAGATTGGTCAATTTTGTATAATTATCTTACCATCTAAATCTGTACTGGGCCATGTTGCTAACTTAAGTGAACTTGCAAAAAAGTAGAAATTGTGGATGTGTACCTAACCTTCAGGTGTTGAGTTCTGCATAAGTTCATTATTAATATGGCAGAGGAGGATTTATCATGTTTACTGTTTTCCCATTTTGAATTTCATGGAGATTGACATTATGAAGCAGAAAACGAGGGTCCTGTCGGCTCGAGACAACAAATTCAATTCAATAAGTATGAACAAAAACCTCATTGTCCATGGAGTTTGCAAATACGAAACTGTAATCATTCTAAACAGTGAGAAAAAAGATTCCCATCTTACACAATCATGGGCAATCCGCTTCACACGGCTACAGTATATATGGCTGTGGACCTGTATTACTTTAATATACGTATATGGTATATCTATATGTATATGTAATATATCATTTTGTATGTATATGTGGCTGTGGTGAAGCCGGGGGAAAACGGCGGTTGCAGTGGAAAAGTTGACGGTGATTGTGGGGCAAAAATAGTTGTAACCATTGTCTTATTTATAAATAGTATAAAATTTTTATATATTATAATAAAAAAATACTATAATATAAAATCTTTACATACTATAATTAAAACATTTTTAATTAATCATTTCTACTACTATATCAAACACGTAACGGTTGAATCCGAGGTATCTTCAATTCCCAAGGAGACTTTCTCGGTTTTTCAAAATCAATTCTTATGTAAGACAGAATATCGCCTTCTTTATAGTTTTTCAAATTGAACATTGATTGTTTACTCACCAAATGGAAGACTCCAACAAACAAACATGATCTTTACATGCTTTTGAGTTTGACCTCTGTTCTTAGCAGATACGTGGCGCCACTCAAATTCATCCGATCAGGGGCAATGTCGTCTTTTTACCACATGTAGAAATTAGAAAACGAACAAAATGTGCAATATTTTCAAAGCTGTTACAATGAGATTGGCGGAGTGAGTTTGCGGAGTGGAAGGGACAGATTCGGACGTCAGATTATTATTTTGAAGTTTCAAAGACAAGGTGGTTGTGTTCATTATGTCCATATGAATTTGTTTCGATTCAACAATATGCTATTTTTGTTTTTGCTGGAAATTCAACCATGTTATTTAGCTTTAAAAGATTTATGATGATTTTACGATACTTAATCTCAAATTTTCAGAAGTACTTTAATTGATGAACTAGGAATTTTTCTTCTTATTTTTTCAACACCTTTTCTAGGTACCATACTTTCATGTTTCTTGAATCATTAGGCTGAGATCCAAGCTCTTACTTTTGCAGCTTTAGCTTCGGCTTATACAGAAAAATTCACGGAAGGTCATCGTTGGCTATTATATTTTAAATTAATAACGTATCATCACGCTGTGACATTTTTTTTCCTTCAGTGGCCACAAAGTCACTACAAGCTCACATGCGGTGTCCTTATATCTGGGAGGTGCATGAATTTAAAGCGTCTACGATGTAAAGCTTTCGTATACTATAAGATTTAAAAACGATCTCAACTGTTGAAATTTTTCAATTTCGCTAGATGATAGCTGGAGTTGTTCTCGTATATTATAAGACTTAAAAACGATCTCAACTGTTGAAATTTTTTCAATTTCGCTAGATGATAGCTGCAGTTGTTTTTAAACGACTGTAGAGATGAAAAATGGAATGTATGTATTGTAGTTTTACTATATATTCTTCTAGAGATATAGACAATATGGCTCCCCTAAACTCATATCCAAAGCAAGGTTGAAAATGTCTTTTCACACAATGGTGAAAACTAACCCACATTATATTCAATTCCAAAGTCACTGATGGTGGGGTTGGGCTTTGGAATGGTGGTGGGCGATGGGGCCTAAGATACAAGTGTCCAGAAATGGGAAGAGACAGGTTTGACCCATTCTGTAGACGAATTTTGGAGGCTTTACCAGGTGCAGAGTCTGGGGTGAGTGTCGGAAACGGCACTTCACATAAGTTTTGTAAGAGGTGGAGACTCTCTCTCTATCTCTCTTCTTTCTCTCTCATACACACACTCTTGGGCATATTGAGCGTTTTCAGAAGTGCAGTGTATCTTTTACGGGGCCTGTCATCTTCAAAAAACAGGAAAGCACATGGACAGGCTTATCATGTGTATGTTAATGTGGTCCTAAATTTAGCAAGTTGTTGGCATTTGCAATGATGATAACATCTCCATAGCAATTGAGAAAATGCAAGGAATTGAAACTCTTTTTTATGGAAGAGTTGTAAGATATACTCTATTAGTAAGGGACAATTCAAAATTGTCAGATCTTCATCAAATCATTTCGAATGGTGATATTTTTCTTAATCTGATATAAATTCTATGTATAGGATATGCATTCAATGTAATAGTTGAAATTGTATTAAATTTACCAAAGGAGAACACAACGAAGGCTTTTAGGAAGGACGGAGTAAAAAAAATTAATAAGAGGGCGATTGTGTGATTAAACTAATGATATGAGGGGCGAAATATAATTTTAAGGGGAGCGGAATGGAATTTTAAGGGGAAAGGAAAGGGGATACAATTTTTATAAAATTTTACATATAAAATTATAAGAAAAAAATAAAAGTTTAAAGAGGACGGCCGTCCATCTTCGTCCTTATATGGCTCCGCCTCTGTTTTTGGGGCTGCTTAAGCCTATAAAATGAGGGTCTCAATTACGCCCTTTAGACCCTGGGAGGATGGGGCAAGTCATGCCTAAAAGGGCCATGGCCAACACTGTACAGTAGTAGCCTTAAGACATTAGAAAACAAATTCAAGCCAGCAAGGGAAGTTGCAAAATTTACCGTTTAGAAAGGCCGTTTGAAAGGTCTTGATTATGTTATTAATTTGTTTCCATTGAAGTCATGATTTTAACCCAATTCTTACGTGACTATTTGAAAAAATCATTTATCTTCGTCCAGATGTTTCAAAAAGCAATCAACTTGAAATACACAATTACATATATTAACTTAGGTACCTCAATATCTCTTCTACTTATACTGGGTACCTTGGTTTTTCCCTATTGGCTTCACTTGAATGTTGAGAACGGAATACAAAAACATAAGCAAGAGCCCACTTTCACATGTTTTCAAATCCATGAATGGTACACCAGAAGCAAGAAACTCATGCAACCAAAAAGCATGCAGTTCTTATTAGCATTCACTTCAAAATCACATCATTCACCTTTCTCTTTTATAATTTGTTTCAGTTTTGCCTTTGCTGTGTTGTCACCATTCTGCTTCACAGTGAGTTACAAACAATGAAGACCTTGGGGAGAGCTCTGCTATTAAACCCCTCGGAGCCAAGGGGGCTCGCAAGATACAGGAGTGGCGCCACATATATGGGTGGGGCCCACATTTTCTCTTGCAAGCCTCCAGCTCCAGAGCGCGGGAGCCAAGGGGGCTCGGAGGATACAGGAGTGGCGCCACATATATGGGTGGGGCCCACATTTTCTCTTGCAAGCCTCCAGCTCCAGAGCGCCCAATAGCATTTTCGTATGAGAAATAGAGCCTATTATACTATAGACAAGAGAGGAAGAAAGTACAAATATAATCTCCAATTGTATACCTGTTTTGATTAGAACGGATGAATTAAGGTATTATCATAAGTCTAGGAAAAGAAAGGGAAAAACACATCTTCCGACTTAGATCTAATCCCACCTAGGAACCAACAACAGAGTGATAACGAAGAAGTCTCAAATTGTGGGCATGAATGGACATCACCTAACACTAGAACCTTAAGCAGCTTTGGTGTAGAAGCGGATGCCAACAGCCAAACCCAATATTGCAAGGGGAACTAGGAACTGCAGAAGTTTAATGATGAACTCGGATGTCTTATCCTGATTGTAATGGGGCTGCTTTGGCGGCGTGTAAGTCGTCTTCTTCGGGATGGTTGAGCTATCAATCTCGCCTACGTAGTATTCCTTCATCATGTCTCTGGCACTATCACTATGACCCACATCCTCAAAATCATCGGTTGCATCCTTCCCTAATAAAAAATGCAAAAAGGTCAAAACGTTAAGGACTAGTAAGTTGTAAGTACCATGGTTTTGTTGTACTTTTTCTCCATCGCGTTAAGATATCTAACAGTAATTCAACTGATCGTGATTTGTTACTAATATTATTATTACTTTTTTCACTAACGCGACTCTCCAACATATAGCCATTTATTTGCAAAGTTAATAGAGACGGCTCATGTACACAATGATTTGGGCCGAATTCATACCTGTGGCAGGAAAAGGTCTACTATTTTAAAATAAACACCCTTTGCTTAACAACTTACAAGTACCACGGTGTAGTTGTACATTTTATCCATTAGATTAATGTTCTGTTTGGTTTATAGATTTGAACACAAATTCAAATTTGTGAGAGAAAACACCAGCAAAAAAAAGAAAAAAGAAATGCTACTCTCCTTCCATATGTAGACAATTTATTTGCAAGGTTAAACAAAGCTGACTCATACACCCAAAGATTTTGGCCGAGTTTATACCTGTTGCAGACAACAAAACCTCATCTCCACCAGGGTGGTCCTCCAAAAACTTTGTTACATCATACACCTGTTCCAATAAATAAAAAGATACTGGTGGAGTTTTTTTGAAGCAGCTGAAGCAAGTAGGCTAAAAGTATTCGATTGTTTTCCTCTAGAGGAAGACAGAAAAGCCTAAAATTTTAAGAACGAGATTTAAAGACAATGTTTCGAGAATACTGAGATAAAGAAAAACTCCAAAAACCTATCATGCAGAAACAAAGATGAGAACCAATCATCTAAAAACATTATTTTTGTGTGAAGCTTAAAGCTACGTCCTGCAGAAATGTGCATAATACAAGACGTGAATTTAACACCAAGCTCGTCAATGGAATCTCAGATAGCACGTTCAACTTTCCATCTAATATCTCACCAAGGGCATATGCGTTTATCTTTAGTTTCTCTGCATTTTTATTTTCTGGTGCTGTTTTCACTTTTGCTCTCCTGATGTTTGAGCAGGTTGTTTCCTTCTCACTTGTTATCGTGTTGTCAGGCCTCTTTTGCTCTTCTATAATCAAAACTCTTGTTATTTAAATAAGAGAGAAGACAAGGAAGAATGAGGAGAAATACGAGTTTCAGCATTGCTTATGATTTTATAAGTAATTGCATTACTAGAAGAAAGCAAAGCAAGAAACTCAGGTTGCAGGAGCTCAAGAGAAGTCAACTACAAAGACATTAAGTCATCAACACAACTATTATGCTACTCCAGCAACAATTATTTTTCATCGAAGCTCTCTTCAATGCATTTGATCCCTCTTATATCTTATCCAGTTTCATTACTTTTCCTTCCCCCTTTTGACTGCTTTTTCTATGGTGATTTTAATCTAAGATCCATGTCCATGTCAAGCTAACTAAAGCATCAGGAGCCCTGTCAAAGTTGCATACCTTGTTCTTCGATTTGCAACCGAAGTATTTGTACATATTATTCTTTAAGAACTTCCATTTTCGTCATAAACTATATAAGACGCTAATGTTCCCCTATCATTGTAAACTTTGACACTTATATTCACCTATAAGCACAATGATATTCAAAGTGCCTAGGTTCTCGCTTTAAGGAAGACCTGAATCCTGAGGTGGCTAACAATTCTTTATTTGGGACTTTAAAGCACAAGCATGTAGACTTGCACAATCACAGATGCCTTTCAAAAGCATAACCAAATAAATCAGAGAAAAAAAAAGGCTTAAAGAAATTATTTGCAAGCAACGCAACTGCAGTAACTAGCACATGATAATGCTGAGCTAACTTTTTTCCCAATTATCAAGCACCTAGAATTAGGCCACTTGACATTCAGCCAAGCCACACCCTGTCAATATTGTGTACTTTAAAAGTTCTATTTTCTTCCCTTTTGTTATGCTTTTAGTTATTTTGTACTTTGGTAAGTTTCAGAAAGCAAAAAATACCTGTTCCAGGGACTAAAAGAACTTAAAAGACAAAAACGTCTACTCCATGATTTGTAACCAGGGGTTCCAAGTTCTAAACTTAGGGACCAAATAAAGTAATGGATAGATTCTAAAATATAGTCTCAATCCAAAAATAATCCGGATTATGATCAGAATATGATCAGTGACTTGACCCTATATGACACTTTAAAGTTGAAAACTAAAGACATTTGAGCCTAAGATATTCTTAGCTCTTGCAACGAGAATTTCACATTACTTAAACAAGACCAGACCCTAATACTTTCCTTAAACATGCAATATGGTTCAGTTTACTGTACATCACGTAAAATAAACCACTTAGTAAAATAGAAGATCAACCTCATAAATAACATGAGAGTTGATCAAAATCTTTGTAAACCAGCCAAGTAGGACATTTTAAATTGACAACCATCAGAAAGTACCACCATTAAAGTGGGAAACTCCTTTTGCCCGCTAGAGCCTCAACAAAATCAGTGATCATGAAAATATGCAACCTTTCAGAAGCGATAATGACAATTTAAGGAGATTACGATAATACACAAAGACAAAAGGCAAAAGATTCAGCCAACCAATAAGCCACAACCATTAATTCAGTCAAAGAGAGACATTAAGCAAACTTATAAAGGCCAATTAATACCATTGCAATATAACTGTAAAAGAACCCACTTATGAAGGCCAATTAATAACATTGTAAACATAACTGCAAAAGAACCCAACAATCGATGACTGAATTTCAGGAATCAACATAGTTAAGAAACCAAGGTCATGTGCTGTTAGACAAAAGTTTCTTAAGCAACATGTACCAAAAAAATAAACAATAAAAAAGGCCCACGTCGGAAAAAAATCCTTAGATTGAGAGAAAAAAAAAAAAAGAATCCATCATTCAAACACAAAACAATGCCCATAAACAAATATGCAATCTTGACAAATCGGCTAATTTGGGACCATGAAATGCTATTCTCTAAAAAGGGTAAGAAATTTTCATCCAAAACTTCACTTGGATCATAGAAAGGAAAAAAAAAAAAAAAAAAAACAAAGAAAATAACTGATGAACTAAAGAACATAGAGAAAAGCTATATGTGAACAGAAGGAATAAGGGCTGCTCTTACCTTGCCATTAATGATAAGCCAACAGTCCTTGGGAGTGTTGTGGTCGGAGACTTGAGCCAAAGTGAAGACCTTCTTGTCATCGCCAGTACCCATTTCGCTTTCTGAAGCAATACAAGGCCTCGGAGAGGAAAATAGGAAGATGGGCAATTGTAACTCTTGTGGGTTGATGAACACAGAACAGAAGACCAGACCAGACCAGGCCAGACCAGACACTAGGCGTCGTTGAACGGTATCGTTGAACGAGAATTTGGCGGTAGGTACGTGTAGGTGGACTAGGTGACCCTCTGTGCAGCCAATTCAAGGCTGCCAGATTGTTTGGTAATTTTGGTGGACCGTGGCCAGTCACTTGTCTTGCCTTTCGGTTAGGCCTTTTGCCTTTTTTTTCTTTTTTTTTTTTTTCTTTTGTTTTCCTTTGTTTACAATTATTTTTGAATTTAGGTGAAAATTTTGATATCCATGCTTTATAACATGACCAGATGAAAAACACGCCCTCAGCCGCTGCCTATTAAACATATTAATAAAAAATGAGTTAAAAAATTAAGAAGAAAAAAAATAAACATAGGACAAGAATGAGAAGAAAGACAAATATGCATGAAAAAAGTATAAGAATAAAAAAATAGGAGAAAAGAAAAAGAAAGAAAAAGAAACCCAAAACAGCCAATGTTTTGAAGTTCAGTGAACGTGTGTGTATAAAAGATTAGGTATGAATTTATCATAGACGGTTCCTTTTTTAATTTTTTGAGAAATAAATATTTGTGAAAATTTATTAGAACTTTTTTGGTCACGAATATTAGTCTAATGGTAATTTCATGTGTTAAGACAGTATTTTTGAAGGCATTGAGAAGTGCAACAAATCTAAATTTGGACTCGAGCACGAGTTGGGGCTTGAGCACATGATCATGTGCTCGAACAAAAGGTAGAAGTACAAAGGTCACCAAGCATTGTCAAAGAATGAAACGGTCCGCAATTAAAGGCATTCATAGACTAAGGTTTAATACATATTCATTATTTTATCAGTTATAATACCCAATGGGTGAAGAGTTTCATATTTATTGTAATAAAAGAGAGAATAAATGTCTATCAATCAAATAGGAGAATTGAATTCCTCCTGATTCCTATTAGACCTTGTTTGTTACACAGGCTTGGGACTAAGATTGGGATTAATAATCCCAAGCTCATGTTTGGCAGTAGTGTATGACCGAATTACTTGGGATAATTTATCTCATTGACCACAAATAATCCCACTCAAAGTGGGATTATTAATTCCAATAAAAAACATGGGATAATTTATCCCAGATTAGATTGGACTACAACCCTAGTTGTGCTCTTGCTTTCTCGGCATTCTCGTTCCCCCACCAGCAGTGACTTTAGCACCCCAGACGTTTCGTCCTTCAAGTACGGTTTTTTCGTCTACGAAACGTTGAAAATTGGATGTCTTTTCCTTACATTTGTCTCAGCTTTGATCGAGTTTTCTTATCTGTTGATAGGTTTGTTTATATTTGCCCATACGTGCAAACTGTTGGATTTCTGAGACTTGTGATATGGTTTATCTTTTGATCGGTTTCATGTTCGTTTGTAAAGCTTTTTGCGGTGAACAGATAAAGGTATATGATTTGTATGATTAATCAATCCAAGTGTTTAATTACTGGAAATACTTCAACCTATTTTTTTTTTCCTTTTAAATTTGAGTAATATAGCCTGTAATACTTTTTTGGATGTATTTGAAATAGAAGTGGCCTATTTTTGTTGTTTGACCGGAAAAAAAAAAAACATGTATCTGAGTTTTTATGGTTTGCAGAATGCTTGTTGTTTGTATCATGTGACTGAATATTTTAAAAGAAATGACCAGATAAAAGGCCTTTCATTTAATTCTTACTTTGTCCTTTTATTTATGTCTCTTAAAAAAAGCATTTTTTTTTTCTTATTTGGTGTTTTTCTGTTGGCCTTTTGGCAGCCTGCATTTAAAAGGATGGTGTGAATGATGCCCTTAAGAGCGTGTACAATATTACATCCAAAGTTATGACTTTTGATTTGACCAGTGTAGGATTAAAAAAGAAAAGGAAAAAGAAAAAGCAGCCACGCTGTTGAAGCCATGAAACCTTGAGCTCCTTCAGAGAAGTTGCTTATCATATATGCTCTTTTATTAACTCCATTTCTACCGAAATATTTTCAGCCTCTTCTTCTTTAGCTTCGCCTGATGTTTTGTCCTAAAATTCTGATCTTGAAGGAAAGCAGATGACTTCGTTTTAACGATTATGGTGGAGGCCGTTATTTCTTTATGTAGTCTTTGTTTCTTATCATTGTTTGATGTTGTTTTTTTACTTATTTTTTATGTGTTTCAGGCAACAATCTTGATGCGTACTTTATTTGTTTATTTATTTGTTTGATTCGTACTTTCTCACATCCAATGCTGATTCTCTTCCATCATTATTGTTTTCTGCACCGTGGGGATAAAAAAATTATAGATTGTTTAAGATTGTTTCAACTCTTAAAGCACATTTCTCTCGCAATACACAAGAGTGGAGTAACAGTCATAGTTGATCTGTTACGCCTTAAAGTATAGGCAGAGACATGATAGATTAATTAAGTTAATTAAATTAATTTTTTTTTATAAAAATCATCAATTAAACATTTTAGGTTATTTTAAAAAACGTGATAGTTTAAAAACTCTTTAAAACAATTATCGTTATTTTGAAACAGTTAATCATGAAATAAAATAATAAAGACAAATAAACGTGAGCTAGGCCCCACTAGACCCACCTTAGTGCGCACACAAGATATCGACAATAAAATGTTACAATCACAGTCCAATATGAGAGATAAAAATTTAAATAATATATGCCTTGATTTAAGTAGGGAAATAACCTAGACAGAATTCCTATGACTCACTAGTTTACCATGTGGTCTCCCAATAGGTCCTAAGCTATAATCCACCTACAGGAAAAGGTTTTAAAAACAAATAGAGTGGAAGGCTCAGTTGGACTAGATTTAGAAAACATTAGTTCTAAATATAAATTTTCATATTTGAAAATAATTTACAAAATTTCAAAAGAATGAATAAAACATATTAAAATTCATCCTTACCTTTAGAATCTTTATTCATTTGTAATTATTCCTTATTATTTTTTTCTAGCAAAGCCATGGTATCATCACCGTAGTGGCCCAGCTAGGGTTTCGAGACCTACCCCCAAGGTCGCACTCTCCACAACCCGATCTCTGTGTATGGCATCATGCCCTAGTTTATCATTCTAGACGGTGCAAGTCGGCACGTCCGATATCTTATCATTATTATGTTCTATTTTACTGGATATTCTCATTACGTTCATTATTTGATTCATTATGACCATTCATTCTTTAGCAAGTAAAAAAAGTTACTAAGAAGTTCATCTCAATCATTTTCTTGAAACTCATTTTAAAGAAATCATTTGTAAGAAGTCATTTTGAAAGAAGTCATTTTGTGGCCAAAGGCCCCCTCTTGAAAACATTTAAAACATTTTGTCATTTATTGATAACAATTTGAAAGAATCTTTTGAGGCCAAAACTATTAAAAACCTAGCTACCAAAAAAAGGGGTAGAAGTCCTACCTCGATACTCTGCATCGAGACCTAATATCGCAGTCCCGACCCGCCATGCGTTAGCTCCACGGAATCACAATAAACCCTAAAAGTAAACTAAGCTTTATCAATATCTAACTCATAATATTCTATGCTACTATGCTATTTCATGGTGCCTTAGTATGCCTTTAAAGTTCACAAAATCATATCATGAGGTTAAAATCTTTATCTAGGTTTTAAACGGTGAAAAATGAACAAAAAACGGTGAGTTTTTATGAAGTTCGGTTGGCCTGTCGGAACCCCTAGTCCTGCCTATCAAACTGCATAGTTCGACCTGCCAGCTATGCAACACCGGCCTGCAAACTAGCCCAAGTTTGGCCTACTGATCAGATGAATCTAGCCTGCCAAACTGGAAAAACATGAGAGGTCTGAGACTTCGAGTTTCGGCCTCATTGAGCTAAAAATCAAAATTTAAACCTGTTTTTCAGGTCCCAGGGCATACAAAACATTCATAAATGATAAATAAACATAGTAGAACACATTTAAACAAATTTAAGCAAGATTTTCATAGAAATTTCAAAGAAATCCAAAAATAGAAAAAAGGGAAAAAATGCAATTCGATCTAATTTTAGTGAAATCAAGCCTAGATTCTAGATGATTTGAGCTCTACTAACTTAGATTAAAGGTTTTCTAAGCTCTAGAAACTCAAATTTCAACATTTCAATTAAATTTAAAGAATTAGGAAAAAGTTCAAAATTTTGAAAGTTTAGTAAACTAACCTCAAATTCGAGCTTGAAATCAAGTTTATGGAGACTAAATCTTGCTTCTTGAGCTTCTAATCTCGTGTGGATTCAAGGCTTGAGCTAAAATTTTGGAAACAAAAATGAAGAGAGAGAGAGAGAAGAAACGAAGAAGAGAAGGGAGGGAAAGAGAGAGACCTGAAAGAGAATGAGGGAAAGAGAGGGAGAGTGAGAATTAAATAGAAGAAAATGTGGTTTTGCGAAGTGAAAATCATGTTCCAACACATGATTTTAAAATTGGGATATATCGGGTATTTGATAAATTGTTTTGTTTCAAATTTTAAACACATAAAGATAATTAAAAGTGAGATAAATTTAAAATATACCACAAAATGTTTAAATTTAATCTAAATCACGTTAAAGCATACTAATCCACCATTTACATGCTAACCTTACTTAATTAAATTCTGAGTGTTACATGATCTCTTTTGATAGAAGGGCTAAACTTTGTGACAATCAAAATGATTCTTGTATTGAATTTAGTGAAATTTTTGCAAGTGTTCTTGTTATCATATTAATAGTATGTGGTTTATGCTCTGTTCTTGTCCTCTGTCTTTTCATTTGGTTAATTCGATAAGGGTTGTGACTGGAAAAGGGGCCTAAAAAGTTAGGTCTGTTTGTTCTAGTTTCATTTGGACATTTGGCATTCTGTAGCCTGAGATTCCTATGCTTAGGTCATGGTATTGCTATTGACTTTAAATTTTTGTTGCTTTGATAGATATGGATGAGATGGATATTATTATATTAATCATTGCAAGACATTTGCGTTTGAGGAGAATTATGATGGGTTGTTTGGTATTGATTAATGCTTATATTATGGTTCAAAGACTTTATGAAAGATGCATGCTTAAGAATTGTACATTTGTGAACCATGAGACTCGCTTAAGTATATTAGATAGCTATATATCTACTAGTGATATTGAGTGTGTAAACCAACTTAAAGTGAATAGGAGAACATTTGGTCTATTATGTGAACTATTCCAAATTCATGGGAGATTAAAGATAGATGGATTGGCCACCATTGAAGAACAAGTTTGTATTTTTTTATATATATACTTGCTCACCATGTGAAGATTCGAACCATAGTGAATAGGTTCAAAAGGTCAAGTGAAACAATTAGTAGGTACTTCAATTCTGTTTTAAATGGGGTCTTTCAGTTTACATAGTATCTTATTGACGACGCCACCATTGATACCGGATGACTGTAATGATGATAGATGGAACTGATTTACAGTATGTCCAAAGTTATGATATCAACAATTCTAATGTTTGGTCTTTCATATGCTCACAAATTATTTGATTCATACTTAATTCTTCTTTAGCGTTGCTTAGGAGCCTTTGATGAGACATTTATTAAAGTGCACGTATCTGAACTTGATAAGCCAAGGTATCGAAATAGAAAAGGTGAGCCTACTACCAATGTTCTTGGAGTCTGAAACTAAAATATGAATTTCATATTTGTGTTAACTAGTTGGGAAGGTTCTGGATCTAATTCTAGAATTTTATATGATGCAATTAGTAGACCAAATGGCTTAAGAGTTCCTATAGGTACAATATAATAGAGTAATTTTTAATATATTGAAATTTTTTGTGGTTAGTTAATAATAGGGTTCTATTTTTTTCACTTCTTAGGTAATTATTACCTAGTAGATGCTGGATACACAAATTATGAAGGGTTTCTTGCACCATATAAAGGCACAAGATATCTGTTAGTTGAATGGCAAGATGGAGGTGTGCCTATAAATGAAAGAGAATTTTTTAACATGAAGCATTCTTAGACAAGAAATGTCATCGAATGTTGTTTTCGATTGCTTAAGATCCGATGGACTATTTTAAGGAGCCCCTCATTTTATCCTGTGAAAACTTAGTGTCGAATTATAATGGCATGTTGTCTTCTACATAATCTTATAAGAAAAGAAATGACAATTGACCCCATGGAATGTGATTTGGAGAGACAAGAGAGCTTCTACAAGTCAAAATATTGTTGGCACAATTGAACCCTCCTATCAATGGACAACATGGAGAGACAATTTAGTGACACAAATGTTTAGTGAGTGGAGAACACATAGAGGGTATAGGAAATAGTCTATTATCATGACAACTTCGTGTGAATTTGAATTTGAATTTCATTGATGTTTTACTTTGTTCTTTCATTTGAATGATTTTTGATTTTGTTCTTTCATTTTAATGATGTATCAATTACTTGTGAACACAATATTAATGTTATTTCATTTTGTGTTTTGTTTGAGATCAATATATGAATTATGTTATTTTTTAATCTTATTGATTTTTTTTTTAGCATATCATGTATGACAATCTTAATGAACAAATTATTTTTTTTCTCTTTTAAACAAATTTACATGGTTAAGGGTGAAATTGGAGGTAGCACTCAAAACAATGAAACTCAAAAGAAAGGGAAGTAGATGTACATGGAGCAAAGTAGAGGAGGAAGCACTATTGACCTTATTAGAAGATGCAGTAGCATGTGGACTCCGTTGTAATAATGGTAGTTTCAAATCTGGAACAATGACTATAATTGAAAAGCAATTACATACTCTATGTCCTAATTCTAGTTTGAAAGCAAGTCCTCATATCGAGTCAAAGATGACGATATGGAAAAAAACAATATGGTGTAGTTTTTGATATGTTGAACACGAGTGGCTTTGGATGAGATGATGAGTTAAAATGTATTACTGTTCAAAGTGATGAAGTCTGGCAAGCCTATATGCAGGTTTGATTAATATTCTTATTATTCTATTTCATTATATTTGCTTATATAGTTAAATCACTACTAATTATGTTGGCACTTTTTTTTAGAGCCACAATGGAAGCAAAAGGATGGAGAGAAAAACCTTTTCCACAATATGATAGACTAGCTATTATTTTTTGTACTGATCGTACAACTGGAAGAGGAGCTGAAACACCTGGTGAGATGGTTAATAATGTTGATAATGAAGAGCTTAACGAGGTTGACATTGAAATGCAACAAGAGTCTTCTTACTGTCCCATGTCCTGTAAACCAAACTCTACTAGTACTGTGTCTAGATTTAGCCAAAAAAAAAAAAAAGAGAGCACGATCATCTAGAGATATTGCTATAGTATTAGAATAACTGGCAAAATCATTTGACAAAATGATTGAGTATTCAAGAGAAGAGTCACAAATGCTAGTTCAAGCTATCAAGAAAAAAGTTTAAAGTGTGCTACATGAATTTGTATGGGGTGAGATTACAAAGTTGAACCTTTTTGTGGTTGATTAAATCAAGGCTTTGAAGTTGTTTGCTAAACAACCATGGAATGTGAGTGCCTTGAAATCTATGGATGAAGCACTTAAGATGGATTTTGTTATGACTCTTCTCTAGCAAACTTCAACTAGAAATTAGTTCGACCAATATTATTCGTATAAACATAATTAGCTTTAATATAGATATTTATAGGTTTTTTGTTGCTTAAGCAAGCTTATTTTGAGTATAATAGATGTGTAACTTTTATTACTTACAACCATTTTGGATCTAGACACTTAGATAAATTTAGTTGGACAAGCAAGCTCTTATATATTTAGGATTTTAAGTTTAAATATGATCAAAAATCTTATTTTAGATTTAGTTGTTAATTGTCGATTATAATCCAAAATACTTTTAAAAAATTATGATTATTTTAGAAAATGTTTATCATTTTATTTCAATTGTTATAGTTTATTTTTAATTTTTTAATTTTTTAATTTTATAGTTCTTGTAATATAAGTAAATATAAATTGTTATTATCATATCCAATCTATTTCAATCCGTTTACGCACCAAACATAGGATTATTCATCCAGCTTCCTAATTCGACAGTTTACTAAACACAAGATAGGATTCAATACAATTCAATCCAGTCCAATTTAATCCAATTCAGCATGCCAAACAAGCCCTTATATTATTAAATCCCCTTAGATTGAGAAAAAGGATCAAAGACACAAATTACAATAATAATAATAATAATAATAATAATAATAATAATAATAAAAAAAACTTAAGCCAATTGCACCATAATCTAGTTTTTATTCATTTTGGTCTTAAGTTTTTTTTTTCATTTCTTTAAAAAAAATTTTATGTTCTTGATGAAATATTGTGTTTGATCTCAATTTCTTGTTTAAGGGCATTAGATTTAATGTTTGAACAAAGTTTTGCTTCAACACCATGCTTTATTTCACTCTAGGATATTGAGTTTAAATCATCATATTTCAAGTTAAGGAAAAAAAAAACAAAAAAAGATTTTGATGCAACAGAATTGGGAAGAAATGATTTTACCAGCTTAACCCGAACAGAAGATTTGAAAACCCACCTAGAAAAGCCCCTCACAAGGGAAAACCCCCCAAAAGAGAGGGAAAAAAAACTCAAAGTTTATACTCAATACTCAATATTCTTAGTTTTTTCTTTATAATTAACTAATGAGGCTATTTATAGCCTTTTTAACAAAATGATAACAAGCACACACTAAAACAAACGACATAGTAAACAAATAATTATAGACTAATAGCAATATAAAGCTAAAATATAAAATTAACTAATATGATAATTTCACTACATCAGTTTACCCCGTTTGTGAAAAAGAACTCGTCTTCAAGTTCGGTAGAAGTATGCGAAATGAACTTGCAGCAAGTGAGTCAACTAATACATTATGTGGAATGAAGGAAGCTCTAAAAAGAAGACCGTTATTTCGGCTTGTGGGAATGATAGACTCCAGTTGAATAGCTCTTCCGAGATACATCCCAAAGCCATAATGGAACCAAAACAATTGCCCATTGAAATGCCGAAAATTTGTAAGCTATTCGTCATTGACGGCGACTTGCCCCTTTGGTTTTGAAATCCTCAAAATCAATGTCAAGTACTCTAACAAATTAGCCAATATAAATCAATGTCTTAGTAAACAAATCTTCACAAATGACACTCTCAATTTTTGGTTTTCCAAGTTTTATTGCAATTGTTTCAATTCCTCCAACAGCTTTGTTGGTTGGCTTACTTTGAATTCCGCCCATTATTTCATGACCACTTAGATTTGTCAAGTTTTCAATTTTACCCACATTGAAAGGCTCTATAAGCTCTTCTTCAAAAAGCACGTTAAGACTAAGTGAATCATCCATATTGTAAATTTTATCCAAATCAAATGAACCTACAACTTTTCTTGATTGTCAATTTCACATTTATCAAATTCATTACCCATTATGTCACCAAAAGCATTTTTAGCTTCCTCAAAATCAAAACAATCAGACACAAATTGTATCATATTATACAGAGTTGGGGCTTTACCTTTCAAAGTGTTTGGCTTGGGAAGACCATATTGCTTTTTGGAATTTGAAATTTGACGAGCGCCACTTGAGGCACCAGTTTGTTTGCTCGACTTGAAACATTGGGAGGTGCAAATTTGCCCATCGGGCTTAGGGATTTGAATTAGGCCCATTCAGGCTTGGGTTGAGTCAACATTGTGAAGCCCTACATGCTTGAGAAGAATGTGAAATGCAAATCATGAATGGGGTGAGGACTCTAAATGTGTAATAGTATTGCTATCATAGTGGGTCGAGAGGCTTAGAACGCCGCCACTATTTGGTCAGCTCCAAGGATGATTGTCTCCCTCTATGCATGGGTTTGGAGATGGCATGATAAATTGAGGGAGTGAGGGTGGGTTAGCTTCGAATTTTGGACAAGTGAGCATTGTCTTTGTCATTATGTCTGAGTGCCTCCCTACAAATTATCACTGCCATGGATCTCTTTCTAGCGATGATCTGTAGGTTCTATAGGAAGAGAACTCGAATGGCAGTCATTATGACGAGCTCTTTTGCTACCATTGAGCGTACTTCAAGTGGAGTCCAATAGATCAAATTTGACGAGGTTGCTATGGGAATTGAGGAGAAACGACATGTAGATCTCGTTGATCCTTTGGAGGGCATGGCGGAGAGCTTGAGAATTTGGTCGTCGCTCACAATTCCGTTGCTATTGAGGTGGGTCCTGTTCACGGACTCTGTTGATGTTGATGACTGCTGCCTATAACTAGCATAGGATCTATGGATGTTGATTGAAGCTTAAGGCCGCCCGATAATGTTGAAGTCCTAAGTGTCTTCGTCTGATTCAGACTCTAAATTGAAATGTTGAGTTCACTTCTCCCTACAACGTTGGTGGTGATGGCAGCGAAATGGTGGAACTGAAGGTTGGCGATCAGAATAGTCATGGTGGTGGTGATATTTGCAGAAGATGGTAAAGAAAGGGATGAAGATGGGACAGTGATTGTAGTCATGGTGGTTGCGATAGGAGACTGGTGATGGAGAATGGTCAACATGGTGGTCATAGAGGTGATAGGATGAATCTCGGTAGTGGTGGTAGTATCGTGAAGAATATAGTGATGGTGGTGTAGTGGTGGAGGAGAATGGGTTCGTTGGTGGGCACTCCACCATCGAGATCCATAGCTCTGATAGTATGAATCTCCCACTCCGTAATGGTGTTCTCGATCCGCCCATAAGGCTTGCACTCCTAGTTCTTCGATATCGAAGTAGTTCCAATCATCGATCATGGTTACCGTACCTCCTTAGGAAAGAACCAAGGGCTTTGATGCTAAATCGCATAGCAAAATTGTTAGGAAATGATTTTACCAACCTAACTCGGATGAAGGATCTAAAACCTACATAAAAAAAAAGCCCTTCAAAGGGGAGAACCCCCAAAAGAGAGAAAAAAACACTTAAAGTTTGTATTCAATACTCAATATTTTGAGTCTCTTCTTTACAATTAGCTTATAAGGCTATTTATAGCCTTCTTAACAAAACGATGGCAAGCACATCCTAAAACAAACGACATAGTAAATAAATAACGATAAACTAATAACAACATAAAGCTAAAATAACAAAAAAAAAAAAACTAAGATGATAATTCTGCTACATCAAGTTTTTATGTTGTGCACCGTACAAGTAGTGCAAGATGTAGAATTGAATAAGGTCAAAATCCCATCAATTTTTTTTCTTTTTAAAAAAGCAAGATGGACCTCATATAGATATGACAAATCAACAAAGAATACTATAAAATTCTAATATTAAAGATGTGCCTATACCTAAGAATTTATGTAGCTTATGTGTGTTATTTTCTTTCATGAATGAAAGTTAAATGCAGTTGGATATTTTATTTCTATCATTAAATGTGCTTATATTTTTTAAATTATAAATTAATTTATGTTGTAATGGAAAGAATTTTAGTTATGAAATGGCATAATAATATTTTTGTTGTTATACATTTTTTTAACAATTTTAATTTAATGAAAATAATTGTGTACTCCTTGTCTACTAAAAATTTTATTAGAGATAATCATGTATTTTAATAATTCAAAATTCATAAAATTAGTTATATAACTACAAGATGTTGTTTACATATTTTGAAGAATTTTGAAAATAGCTTTTTCTTGGCTAAAATAAGAAATAAATATGTGTATGTGTAGGGTTTTTTCTGGGGCCTCTTTGATAGGATATCCCTCCAGCGTAACATATTGAAGTAAACGTTAGGATTGATGCCCTCAGAATAAATACTTTAATTATTTTTATGACATTTTTGATGAAATAAATAATAATGCAAACATTTCATGTATTAATAATGGTCCTCATATTACATTCATATTAATGACTACATATTAAACAAACATGTGATCCGTGACTATTAGAACTAAATCTTGAAATTCACCATATATGGGGTCTATATGTGCATAGACTTAATTTCAAGAATAATAGTCTAAATATATAGTCTGTAGTCTGTATATATAACTGGGCACTTTATATATAATAACGTTGTAATGGGGATTTGAATGCGATTGGGGAGACGTTTTATTTTGGTTGTCAAAGCAGGTTGACTCCATGGTAAATACTTTGGTGTGGTAGATCTAATGGTGGCCGTATATTAAATTAGAGCTAAAGTTTAATTGATTTAATAATGATTCTATCTCACTTAAATTGATTCGTTTTGACAATCATTTGTGTGTCATCTTAATCCTAAAGTGGATTCATGACTTCATGCTTGTAGCTTGTATCTTTTGATATGCCAAAGGCAAAAGTTCTGATAAACAAAGTCTTTATTGTCAGTATGTTGGAGATACAATCTATATTTGATGAAAGCATGATCCACAGATACAGAATCCTTAGCTCTCCAACAAAGAGTCAATATTATCCTTTCAAAGATATTATTTGGGTATTGAAAAATATAACAAGACTCGATCATCTGGATACATATGGGGTCCGTTTAGTAAATGGATTCGAATTAATGATTTAATTTGAGTTAGTGTGATTTGAATAAGGATTTGAGTTAGAGATTTGAATTGTTATTTGAATTGACGTTTGGATGTGCATTTAAGTTTTAATCTGAGTGTGGAATAAAATTGGAATTTGTGTTTGGAGAGGTAGTGAAGATAGTTTTTGATTTATTAATAAATCTAATGAAATTTTAATGTTAATGATCTTGAAAAATATACAATATGGATTTTGATTTATTCCTATATTCATTAAGAACACAGTTAAAAAAGAATCATCTTAATTGGATATCAAATGAAGAAGTTATGATTTTTTTTCCTCAAATATAGGAGAGAGAATTTTAGTTTTTACTGTAGCAAAGATATCCAAGTATCAAAAGTTTAAGGGGATGAGAACTCTAAAAACTTAGATTCTTGATACTCAAATAATTCAGATTTTGGGGGAAACAAACGCGTATCCAAAAGATTCTTAATACTCGAATCTAATTTTAAGTCTATTGAGTTCAAAAAATACATGAAACAAACATACCCATGATAATTGGATGATATTTTGTTTGTATGAGTTACAAAAGAAATGATTTTTTAATGATGAAATAATAGAACTTTGAGATAAAATAATCAGAATATAGAATGGAACTAAGTTCTTCATTCGATTATAGATAATCTATGGGGATACACATAATTTGAGAGGTTATGGGCAAGACTAATTTAGGAGTTTCATAATAACGATATATTATTAAGAGTGCAGCTTCGAGCCTATAATGGAGTGACACCATAACTCCATGAGGAGTGGGTTAAAAGTAAATAAAATGAATTTATTGGGCCTAAATCGAATAAGTTATCTTAATGAAAAAGTATAATTAACATATATGCTCCGTAGTCTCAAATTATAATAAAATAATAATTACATAATAGTTCACTGAATTTACAATTTAATAAAAAACAAAGCATGGGACAATATCGAACAAAATAGTATATAAATACACACTAAAATTGAGGAGTTGAATAATAAGACTAATATAAAGCACTAATCGACGAAGCATTCAAGTGTACAACTGCCTGATAGGATGAATTTATTCATTATCCCAACTTATATATTTTATTAGTTTTTGAGTGAATTATTAGTTTTTATTTCATGTTTTTATGTTTATTTTAATTTTGATAAAATTTAGTTGATTGTGTCTTTTTGCTAAATTTTTAGTTTTGCTTTAGTCTATTTTATTTTTTTAATTGTTCAGTTTTGTTTTGAGTTTATTTAGTTTTATTTCTATTTTATTTCATTTTATTTTACTCTATTTTATTTTGTTTGTTTTAATAGGTATGGTAGATAAATTTTGAGTTTGATTTAGCCTCAGTTCGCACCCTAGTATAGCAAGAATGCTTGCTCCCACACGCTAGAATAGAAAGGATATACGGCCATGCAAAATTTAGCCTAGCTCATGGAATTCCCAGAAGCACACGACCGAGCAAAAAGGATGCTTATAGCAGTGTGCGTCGCTCTTCTGCCCCAGCTCGAGGTTTGCATAGCATGCGGCTACGAGTCTTCTTCTTTTGCCCCCACTTGTGTGCCTTTTTTGGCCCATTTTAGTGCTAATTTTGAGGCTAATTTAAGGAAGAATTGCCCAAGTTTTGGGAGACATATAAATACCCATCTAGAGTTTTGTGCCAAAGGAGGAGGGGACCTTATTTTGGAGAAGGAGACAGCCATATCGTGAATTTCAAAGGAGAAAGAAAAGGAAACTTAAAGACCACCTTAGAGCTCAACAATAGTTTATTTCTTTGCTATCTCTTTTCTTTGAATTTCGTAAATTGTTATGGATTCTTTCCCCTTGTTTTGGTTTATGTTTTTAGTTTTGTTTGAGACTATGTATAACTAAATCTCTTAGTGTAGAGGGCTATAGACCTAAGTTGATATTGTGTTTGGTTTATTTTCTTTGATTAATGCAAGTTGATTTCTATTTTCTATTTATTTGTATTTCCTTGAGTTTAATGTCTCTAATTGATTAGCCACCAATTAGTGATATTGCACTTAGGGTTACTACTTGAGAAATGAAGGCTCTAAATGTAGATTTAAGAAATACATCTTAGAAAATTATCGAGTCAGGAGATCTATAATTTTCTTTATGGCTAAAATATAGAACATGCTTAATGAACCGTAGTAATTGATTTTAAATAAGAACATTGGGATTAATTATTTTGGGTAAATTTCAATTGAGTACTTAAGAGAGGAAAAGTTAAGATAATTGAGAGTTCTATGCCAATAAATTAGGAAAATTAACTTGTCATTAGTTTATGCAATTACCATTTGCAAAGAAAATTTGGTGAAATAGTTCCTCTAGACTCGTTCCGTCATCGGTTAAACTAGTTTATTTTCTTTGTTGATTTTAATTTTCGTAAATTACCTTTACTTTATTTTAATTTGTTGTTTTTATTAAAAGTATTATTAGATCATCATTGTCTAGATAAAGTTAGAAGTACTTAAACAGCGATAGATAGTAAATTTTTAGTAAATGAATCCCTGAGGAAAACGATACTTAAGCTCCCACTCTATTACTTGTGACCGTGTATACTGGCACACAACAATCAAACAGAATAATCATAAGCACAATAAATAATCACTTTTGCCAGCTCGATATGTCACACAACATCATATTAAATAAAAAATAAAACAAAGAAAATGCAAAATCATGAGCAAAAGGCTTAGTAGATTTGTCTTTTAAAATACAACGTTTAATCATTTAATAAAACATACGGAAATAAATAAAATGCGTGACTCAAAAATACACTTACCGAAACTGCAATATATGATTTATCGCAAATTATAAATACATAAATACTTCAAGATGCCTGAATAAAAATCGCCAAAGTGACTCGTATGGTTTTCAGAACTTGCCCTTTAAGACACCTTCTGCGTGACCTGAATTCTAAGGCTATGTAGATAAAACTCAACTAATCGATAAATCTCATATTGGATAGCGTTTGAAATCTTATTGAAAAATAAAGTAGCTTGGAGCAATCTTAGCTGCAGGTTTTGTTTTCTTTTCACAATTTGGAACCATTTTTTGAAATAACTTTGAAAATAAGAAAATAATATAAGTACAATTTTTTTAGAATCTATTTAAGAATAATGAAGGGCCAAAACATTTAAAACATGATTCACAAAGGAAGGTTAAGGAATCCTATTTCAGTATTAACAAATCTGATACCGTTAGCTCCAAATAAGTATTAACCCAATTTGTACTCATCTATGTTCTAGAAACTATAACACCATTCTAAAATTAGATATTAATCTAATATTAATCTAATGCCTATTAATTGGCATTAGTTTATTTCCCTAATTTATTGACAAGTTAATTTCCTTAATTTATTGGCATAGAACTTTCAATTATCCTAATTTTTCCTCTGTCAAGTACTTAATTGAAATTTAGCCAAAATAATTAATCCCAACGTTCCTATTTAAAATCAATTACTATGGTTCGTTAAGCATGTTCTATATTTTAGCCATAAAGAAAACTATAGATCTCCTAGCTCAACAATTTTCTATGATGTATTTCTTAAATCTACATTTAGAGCCCTTATTTCTCAAGTAGTAACCCTGAGTGCAAGATCAACTAATTGGTGGCCAATCAATTAGAGGCATTAAACTCAAGAAAATACAGATAAATGGAAAGTAGAAATCAACTTGCATTAATCAAAGGAAATAAACTAAACACAATATCAACTTAGGCCTATAGCTATCTACACTAAGTGGAAAAATTAGGATAATTAAGAGTTCTATGCCAATAGATTAGAAAAATTAACTTGTTATTAGTCTATGCAATTACTATTTGCAAAGAAAATTTGGTGAAATAGTTCCTCTAGACTCGTTCCGTCATTAACTAAACTAGTTTATTTTCTTTGTTGATTTTAATTTTTGTAATTTAACCTAACTTTATTTTAATTTCTTGTTTGTAATTAAAAGTGTCATTAGATCATCATTGTCTAGATAAAGTTAGAAGTACTTGAACAACGATAGATAGTAAATTTTTACTACATCAATCCCTAAGGAAAACGATACTCAAGCTCTCACTCTTTTACTTGTGACCGTGTATACTTGCATGCAACCATTGCCCAATCTAACAAATATAATCGTGAACACAATCAATAATCACTTTTGCCAACTTGACATGTCACACAACACCATATTAGGAGGGTAAAATAAAAAATAAAACAAAGAAAATGCAAAATCATCAGCAGAAGGCTTAGTAGATTTGTCTTGTAAAATACAACGTTTAATCATTTAATAAAACATACGAAACTAAATAAAATGCGTAACTCAAAAATACACTTACCGAAACTACAATATATGATTTATCGCAAATCATCAATACATAAATACTTCAAGATGCCTGAATAAAAATCACCAAAGTGACCCATACAGTTTTCGAGACTTGCCTCCTAGGACACCTTCTGTGTGACTTGAATTCTTAAGGCTACGTAGATAAAACTCAACTAATCGATAAATCTCATTTCGAATAGCATTTGAAATCTCATTGAAAAATCAAGTAGCTCGGAGCAATCTTAGCTGCAGGTTTTATTTTCTTTTTGCAATTTGGAACCATATTTTGAAATAACTTTGAAAATAAGAAAATAATATAAGTACAATTCTTTTAGAATTTATTTAAGAATAAGGAAGGGCAAAACATTTAAAACACGGTTCACAAAGGAAGGGTAAGGAATCCTACCTCAGTATTAGCAAATTCGATACCGTTAGCTCCAAATAAGTATTAACCTAATTTATACTCCTCTATATTCTAGAAACTATAACATCATTCTAAAATTAGATACTAATCTAATATTAATCTAATGCCTATTTATTGGCATTAGATTAATTTCCCTAATTTATTGACAAGTTAATTTCCTTAATTTATTGGCATAGAACTCTCAATTATCCTATTTTTTTTTCTATCAAGCACTCAATTGAAATTTACCCAAAATAATTAATGCCAACGTTCCTATTTAAAATCAGTAACTATGGTTCATTAAGCATGCTCTATATTTTAGCCATAAAGAAAACTATAGATCCCCCAATTCTACAATTTTCTAAGATGTATTTCTTAAATATGCATTAGAGCCCTTATTTCTCAAGTAGTAACCTTGAGTGCAAGATCAACTAATTGGTGGTCAATCAATTAGAGGCATTAAACTCAAGGAAATACAAATAAATGGAAAATAAAAATCAACTTGCATTATGAAACGCCCCTTAAATCAGACGTCACAGATGTCGTTACATACTTACATTTGAACAAGCATAAACTATATACTATTAAATAATATCAAGCTTAATCGTTACAATTGATTTTACAAGTATTTAAAACTTACATTACCAGGATCCATTCATACGTTTTTTTTTTAAAAAAAAAACTTATCGTTGTTTCGAAAATAATCATTTAATTTATTTCATAACATATTTTATTCAATTATACTTAATTTATCATAAACTTATAGGTTTGTCAAGTTGTATAAATCAAAACTTATTCCATAAAAACTCTTGATCAACACATCATTTGAAATTCATTTGTTCCCACAGTTCGGCAGGCCGAACTTGGGACTTCGGCAGGCCGTTCAACATCGGCAGGCCGGTGTTTTCTCTGCCGGCAAGCCGGCAGAGGCTTTGCAAAACGGATTGAAAATTCATCCATGTTCGGCAGACCAAAAAATCCAGTCGGCCGGCCGAACTTTGGGACTTCGGCAGGCCGGCCACAGAGTTCGGCAGGCCGTCCAAGACCCCATTTCCTTGAGAAAAACTAACTTAAAACGTTCCAACTTTACGTAAAATATAGCGAAAGTTCATAATTCATCAAAAATGATAAAACAACTTATAAAAACATAATATAAGTATTCTTAAAAACCTTAACATAAAATATGTTCAAAATATATAATTGATTAAATCATAAAATCATAAAAATCATTTCTTCTTGGCATGCTTCCGGTTACAATTCATCGTTCATGTTGCTCACACGCCGTCCCATGTCCTCCACCTATTCCATGACTCTCTTACCCTTATCTGCAACATGACATATAAAACATGATTAAACTAACGCTTAGTAAGTACATATAATTCTCACAATTTATAAAGCATTTCATAAACATCGTCATCTTCATGATCATCATATCATAAAGTGCCTTAAGCACAATTTCATAAAACATATCTTTCATAACGTTAACCATGTTAAAACTTAATCCATTTTATCTTAAGGGCCCAAGTGTTGCACCATAAGCATCATCATAGGCGCGCCATCATGAGAGGAGAAGGGTAGCTAATCCCAAACCAAACATGACATCATAACATAACATTTCATAACATTGGATGTGCAACACTTATTAGGTGATATATATATATACATACTTTTCATTCTTTGAAACATGTCATCATCATACATGCATATCTTTAAAATCATGAAAATCTTTCATAAGAAATCCTTTAAGGAAAAATCATCATAAAATCATCATGAATATCCTTGTAAAACATATCATCAATCCTTGTAAAAAAAAAGTGTCATGTTGCAGGTGAGATTGTACTTACCTTATCGTTAGCTTACTTAACCTTAAAATTGCACTTGGTGACGACGCCGCGGTCTCGTTGTGCTCGCTTCCTTGAGTGTCCATGCCATTTATCCATTTAAAGATGCAATAAAATCAATACTTATCATAAAATATCCATACACTCATCTCATATTTTAAACATTATTCATAACCATAAAAAGAAAATCGTCATCACATATACATGTAATTATGATTTTCTTAAATCATAAAAATTACTTAAGCATATAAAACAAACCATGCATCTAAACATAATTATCTTTTAAATAAAAAATTTCGTACAATTAATATATATATATATATATATATATATATCAATTTAAAACCTCATACAATCATCATATCATCATGCATAAAATCATTTTATTATCATAGAATCATGTCAATACATTAAAACGTTTAATAAAACAAAATCCCAAAAACAACATTATCAAAACAGATTTTTCTTATAATAATTTCATAAAAATTTCATAATCATGGAAATAAAATACATTCGTCATTCACATACATATTCTTAACAACTTTTCATAAAAACATCATATTTACCCCTTGACTGAACATTACGTTTTTCATACTTAAAAATTAAACAGTAATATTACTGTGAAGGGTAGAAGACAGAAATATTCAGTTTTCATTAAAAACATTTATATGACATAAAACGTGAAGAAACATCACACACAATACCCATGAGCATCATAATAAAAACACAAAACAAAACACAATACCTAGAGAGGATATTGTAGGCGAAGTGAGGAGAAGAATTTCATTTCAAAAATACCAGAAAAGCCGAATTCTTACCTTGGAGTTTCTTCTCAAAATTCTTAAATTCACCAACGAAACAAAACTTTTTCTCAAAAATTTTCACGGGAGAGAGAAAAATTTCGTCAAGAAGAAAAGAAGAGGAAGATTAGAAAGTCAGAAAATGTCTCAGACTTTTTAGAGAGAGAGAGAAAATAATAAAAAGAAGAAACGTTAATTAATTTTCTTTTAACGTAATAAACATAATGAGCATTCATGGCCTTCATTAAGTCAGAAAATTCTGACTGTTGAAAGCGTGACATGAGGCGTGGGAAGAGGAAGAAAAAATAATGAGAGAACGTCTCAGAACCGAGAGAAATTATCTGAGGGAAGAGCGTTAAAATTTTCTAATGTAATATGTATAATAAAGAATCATTACTCTTCATTAAGTCATAAATTTCTGACTGTTAAGAAAGTGATTGGCGTGGAAAAGGAGGAAAAAGAAAAGGAAGGTCAAACATTATAAATCTTACCTTAAATTTACCTTCTAAAAATAGGAAACCTCTTTAAACAATACAAATCAAATCCTTTAATTTTCTTTAACTGATAAAAACATTCCATTATTATGCCAATTAATCACATTAATTCACTCAATTAATGTAATTAACTCAGCCATAATTTTGGAGGAATTTTCTGCTGACTGCTTGTCAGCCATGTTCGGCCTGCCGGTTTTCCCTTTCGGCCTGCCGGTGGGGGTTCTTCGGCCTGCCGATCTGTCATTAAATGTCATAACATAAAACATTCATACATCATTGCATCATAAATAATCATATATTGTATTATAAATTAATATATGCTTAGAATTTCACATGAACACCAGAGCACAACGATCCCATGCGGTCGTCACCTGTCACAAAACTTGACATAAAAAGTTAGTAACATGCACATCACATATCATATCATATAACGTTATTTATTAATAACATTTCTCAATAACGTTACTAACTTAACGTGGTTCATTACATAAAATAGGCGGGTGTTACACATTAATCAAAGGAAATAAACGAAACACAATATCAACTTAGGTCTATAGCCTTCTACACTAAGAGGAAAAATTAGGATAATTGATAGTTCTATGCCAATAAATTAGGAAAATTAACTTATTATTAGTCTATGCAATTACCGTAAGGAAATTTGGTGAAGTAGTTCCTCTAGACTCGTTCCGTCATTAACTAAACTAGTTGATTTTAATTTTCATAATTTAACTTTACTTTATTTTAATTCCTTGTTTTTAATTGAAAATGTCATTAGATCATCATTGTCATTAGAAGTACTTGAATAGAGATAGATAGAAAATTTTTAGTACATCAATCCCTAAGGAAAACGATACTCGAACTCCCACTCTATTACTTATGACCGTGTATACTTGCACGCAACCACCGCTTTGTAACGCCCCCCTTACGGACGTCACAGATGTCGTTACATTCTTACATTCATACATTCATACTAGTTTAAACTATAAACACAAACGCAAATACAAAACTTATGCGATACTTTAAATTAAAAATATAATTAAACATACTTAACCAGGATCCATTCATACATTTTTTTAACTTAATATTGTTAAATAACTTAACTCATTCCATATCATAATTTATTCTAATTCACTTTAAATTAATCATAAACTTATTTTAATAAAATAGATATACCAAGTTGAAAAATCAGGACTTATAAAAACATCACATCATATCTCATTAATCATCACATCATTTAAAGTTTACTTACTCCCACAGTTCTACAGGCCGAACTTGGGACTTTGGCAGGCCGGAGTTCCCTCAACCGACAAGCCGGCAGAGGCTTTGTAAATCTGGCTTAAAAATTCATCATCGTCTGGCAGGCCGAAAACGTGATTGGCAGGCCAAACTTTCAAAAATCGACAGGCCGACCGAGCCAAAAATCCTTAGGAAAACTTAATTTTTAAAACAAAACCAACCTTTCATAAAAATGCAGAATATCATAATACTTAAGATAAGGAAATAAAATATAAAACATAGTTCAAGAATCCTTTAAATATTTATCATAAAAATGTGTTCAAAATATGAAACTTGATTAAAAACATAAAAACATTCTTCTTGGCGTTCTTCCGGTTACAATTCATCGTGCTTAGTGCTCACACGCCTTCCCATGTCCTCCGTCTAATCCATGATTTTCTTACCCTTATCTGCAACATGACATAAAACTTGATTAAGCTAATGCTTAGTAAGTACATATAATTCTCACAATTTAAAACATTTCATATACATCTTCATCATCATCATATCATAGAAGTGCCTTAAGCACAATTTCATAGAAACATATCTTTCATTACATTGACCATATTAAAACTTATTCCATTTTATCTTAAGGGCCCAAGTGTTGCACCATGAACATCATTGTAGGCGCGCCGTCATGAGAGGAGAAGGGTAGCTAATCTCAAACCAAACATGACATCATAGCATTTCATTTCATAACATTGGTGTGCAACACTTATTAGGTGATACATATATATATATAATTTTCATGCTATGAAACATATTATCATCATATATGCATAACTTTAAATCATGAAAATCTTTCATAAGAAATCCTTTAAGGAAAATAACCATAAAATCATCATGAATACCATTGTGAACATATCATCAAACCTTGTAAAAGGTGTCATGTTGCAGGTGAGAATGTACTTACCTTAAAGCTAGCTTACTTAACCTTAACGTGATTTGGTGACGACGCCGCGGTCTCAAAGTGCTCGTTCCTTTGTGTGTTCATGCCATTTTTCCATTTAAAATACAATAAAATCAATACTTAACGTCATAGCGTAAATCATCCATTCATATAACATTCATTCACATTACAAACATAATTCATAACCATAATAAAAATTATCATCAAATAAACATGTTATCATGATTTTTCTTAAATCATAAAAATTACCTTAAGCATGTAAAAACAAACCATATATTTTAAACATGAATATCTTTTAAAAAAACGTTTTCGAACAATTAAAATACATATATTTTAATTTAAAAATTCATACAAACATCTTATTATCATGCATAAAATTATTTCATTATCATAAAATCATTTATTAAACATATATAACATTTCATAAACAAAAATCCAGAAATAACATTGTTAAAACAGTTTTCGTAATGTAATATCATAAAAATTTCATAACATAAAATACATTCATCATACATTATACATGCACATTCTTGACAACTTTCATGAAAAACATCATTCATTTACCTCTTGAATAAACATTACATTTTCTTGCACCATATCCAAACAGTAATATTTTATTGTGAAGGGTAGAGGATAGAAAATTCATATTTTTCATAGAAACACCCAAATGACATGAAACTTGAAAAAACATCACATAATACATACATGAACATCATATTAAAAACTCAAGACAAAATACAATACCTATAGAAAGATATTGCAGACAATTGGAGGAGGAGAATTCTTTTCAGAATTGCCGAAAAAGTTCTTACCTTGAAAATTTCTTCTTAAAGTCCTTGAATTCAACCAACAAAATATAGCTTTTTCTTTCAATACTTGCAGAGAATTTTTGAGAAAGAAGGAGATGGGATTCGTGGAGAAGAGAAGAAGAAGAAGAAGAATGAAAGAACGTCTCAGAACTGAGAGAGAAAAGATGAGAGAATATCTGAGGAAAAGAACGTTAATTTTTTTTTTAACGTAATGAGCATAATGAAGATTCATTACCCTCCATTAAGTTAGAATTTTCTGACTGTTAGATGGTAAATGGCGTGGAGGAAGGAGAGAAAAAAAAAAAAAAGTAAAGTCTAGACTCTAGTCTTACTTGCCATATTTTTGCCCTCTAAAAATAGAAAACCATTTAAAATAATACAAATCAATGCGAAGTCAAACCCTTTAATTTCCTTAACTGATAAAACATTCCATTATTGTGCCAATTAATCATAATAAATCCCCCATTTAACGTAATTATCTCAGCCATAAATTTGGAGAGATTTCTGCTGACTGCTCGTCAGCTGTGTTCGGCCTGCCGATTTTCCTCTTCGACCTGCCGGTTCCACCATATTCGGCCTGCCGATTGTTCCCATCGGCCTGCCGGTCTTTGGTAGACTTTTCGGCCTGCCGAACTTAAAAGTCCGGCCTGCCGAATTGTCCTTAAATGCCAAACATTAAAACATTCATACATCATTGCATCATAATTAAACATACATTAAAATAATCATGAACACTTGAGCACAACGATTCCATGCGGTCGTCACCTGTCATAAAACTTGACATAAAAAGTTAGTAACATTAACATCATATATCATTACATATAACATAAATTATTAATAAAATATCATTAACGTCGTTACTAACTTAACGTGATTCATTACATAAAAATAGGTGGGTGTTACACGCTTAATCTAACAGGAATAATCGTGAGCACAATCAATAATAACTTTTGCCGACTCGGCATGTCACACAACATCATATTAGGAGGGTAAAATAAAAATAAAACAAAGAAAATGCAAAATCATAAGCAGGCTTAGTATGTTTGTCTTTTAAAATTCAACATTTAATCATTTAATAAAACATACAGAAATAAATAAAATGCGTGACTCGAAAATACACTTATTGAAACTGCAACATTTGATTTATTGCAAACTATAAATACATAAATACTTCAAGATGCCTGAATAAAAATCACCAAAGTGACTTGTACGGTTTTCAGGACCTGCCCCCTAGGACACCCTCTGTGCGACTTGAATTCTTAAGACTATGTAGATAAAACTTAACTAACCAATAAATCTCATATCGGATAACGTTTGAAATCTCATTGAAAATTAAATTAGCTCGGAGCAATCTTAGCTGCAGGTTTTGTTTTGTTTTTGCAATTTGGAACCATATTTTGAAATAAATTTGAAAATAAGAAAATAATATAAGTACAATTTTTAGAATTTATTTAAGAATAATGAAGGGCCAAAACATTTAAAACATGGTTCACAAAGGAAGGGTAAAGAATCCTACCTTAGTATTAGCAAATTCGATACCATCAACTCCAAATAATTATTAACCCAATTTATGCTCCTCTATGTTCTAGAAACTATAACACCATTCTAAAATTTGATATTAATTTAATATTAATCTAACTTAGAATAAAACACATTTTAGATATTAATTACATTATTTGGTCTCTTAATGTGTAAGTTCATATTAAATCTAAAAACGTGAAATTATTTATGAAGTTCATGATGTATGTCAAAAACAAGTTTTAAAGGGAATTTTGGTCATTAAATAGTTCAAAATCAGATTTAAAATAACACAGTTTAGAAAAAAAAGGACATAATTGCACAAAACAACAAAACTACTCAGTTTTTTGACCTACCAATCCACGAAATCAGCCTACCTTATAAACTGGGCAGATTGCACATATGCACCAAGCTTAGATCAGTTTGTCAGTCACTGATCAAAAATTGGGGTTTTCCTAGTTTCCTCTCTTGAGTGCAATCGAGTTTAATTCGATTCTAACTTGTTTTCTATTTCACAGAGCATACAAAACATGCAAAAAATCATATAAATACATCATATGATAGTAGGAACCATTTCCCTCAACTTTTATTGATCAAAACCTCATCTCATACTATAGGTTGAAGCTTTATAAAACCAAAACCTAGCTTACATCTAAATCCAAACTTAAATCATTGGATTCCATAAATTTCCAATATGCAAACTTAAACTAAAACATGTTTAGATTATCCACAACAAGGTCTTAGTATCGATTCCTTAAGAATTGCATATTCAATACTTAATATAAAATATGCATAATCACACTCAAAACTAAGATGCATATTGACATAGTCCACAAAGCTCAGATTTTATGATGAAAATAGACATGCAATTCAACATCAAACTTGGATTAAGGAGAAGAAAAATTCATATTAATCATAGGTATTTAGAATTTCATAGTTTAGTTTAAAATACCAACTTCTTTCCTTGACAAAAATGGTGCTAAAACCTTGTCCAATCTCAAAGCTTGAGTTAACAAAGATTTATGACCAAACAAGAGTGTTTTTTTTTTTTTTGAGTTTTTATGAGTGTTTAGTTTGCTGAAAAATTTTAGAGTGTGTGAGAGAGAATGACATGAAAAGAAGGAAGAGAGAGAGGTGGTGTGAATGAACGAGTGCTTTGTGTGTTTGATGAGTTAGTAGAGCTCATTTTAAAAGAAAGCTGGTAAGGAGATATGTGAATGTCTATTTTTCATCAAATTTGGGATTCTAGATTTTGCATTTTCTAGGATGGGTTGATGGTATTTCATGTGACGAGTAGAAAAGGGGTTTCAATGACATTTTTGTAAGTAAGAGGAAAGATAATGGCATAACTGTAAATAATAAAATGATAAAAATTAATTTTTAAAATATGTTATCGAAAATTTTAAATATTTTAAGAGTTAAAATTTAGCTCATTGATTAGACGAATTTAGCAAATTGATTAAAATTAAAACTAGAGTGCAATAAACATTGAAGTTAATAATTAAACGAAAAATTAATTGAGAAGTAATTGTAATGTTCCGACTGTTCGAATAAGCACTTAATACGAATTTCTTAATCTTTATCTTACTTACTTTAAACAATGCGAAATAGTTTTCTTTTATACATAATTATAATACTTAGCGATCACCAAAATATTTTTAAAAGACTAGTTTTACTTATACTTACAAAATGCATACTTATACAGTCTTTCCAAAAGCTCTACTTGTACTCTCAGACTGTCACATGCTATATTAAATAAAAGTCTTTCAAAAGCAGGATTAAAACTACAACGATATGTAGCCTGACCTTCTCTTTTATCCCATCGTTGTACCCAACTCGTTAATCATTAATACTGGTTTCTTGGCATGATTTCCTCGGTATGAAGAAATAGATGTGTTTCTCATGAAACATTTTTAAAGGAATATTGGAAATAAGACAATGCTTGATCTTAGTTATGCTTAATCATGAACATCTTATTCTTATTTTTTAAACTTGTTATGAACTATGAGCCCAATGCTCGTATCGGGTGCACTCGATCATTGAACACCTAGATCGTAACTTAATTTGACATGGTGCTCTCCTTGGGTTAAGAGACTTATAGTCTTCACCTGAGTAGAGGTTGGTACGACTCTTAATTATCTTATATTGATTATTGTAATTATATTACCAGTCTTGTAAACTTAACAAACATATTGTATATCATGACTTGGTATCTAAAGTAATGTGTTTAACAAATGCAATCTTAATCCAACATGAATAGAACATATGAAAAATCATTTTCTTCATATCATAAACAAGGTTTGAAACTTATTTGTACCTCGTACTAGTGTTATCAATTAAACCCTTGATCTTGATTAATCGACTCTGTATCCTATTTAAGTGATACTCGATTATAAACTTGAGTCTACTATTGATATATTTTTATAATGCTTGACTTAGATACGCGTTAGTAAAATTTTACATCTCAAATATGACTTTGAACTTTGCATAACAGTTCATTATTTGCTTAAAAATGTGGAGCTTGTTCGGTAAGCTTAGGGTTTGTTTTGATTGTTTTGTTCAGATGACAATTTTACCCTTAATGGGTCTCGAAAAATTTCTAAGTTCTTTAGGCTTAAAATCTGTAGTTATTCACTGCACACACCAGCTTGTTCGATGAAAATCCCAGCTTTTCACGATTTCAACGGTGAAAAGGAAGCATACTATCTAATTTTCCCTTTGGTTTTAAACTTTGCTGCTGTTTAATGATGATTACAAACGACATGTAGTGTAGTTCGTATTCCACTATTCTATTAAACGACACCTCGTTCAAAGTCAATAAAATCCCCTGCCGTTTATGCATTGAAACGACATGCTGTTCTCTGCACTTTTTAATATTTTCATCGATATTATCATTTTATGTTTTTGACTTGTTGGGTAAGTTAAAGCTCTGGATCGGAGAAAACCCAACACTTTGGAAAAAGAATCGCCCGAGTTCGACTCTGTAATATCTCTCTCTAACAGTCTCTCTCTCTCTCTCTCTCTCTCTCTCTCTCTCTCTCTCTCTCTCTCTCCCTCCCTCCTTTCTTCCTTCCTCTGATACTCAGGTGTTCGACTCCCCTTCTTCTGCAAAAACCCACAACCCTAGAAAGGCCCCTTTGAATCGACAAAACCCTAGATATTTTCCATCGATCTGAGTGAAGCTCCGGTTATGGCGGCGACCATGGTGAGCTCGGCCGGTGGCCTCTTGGCCATGCTCAACGAAAGCCATCCCTCGCTCAAGCTCCACGCCCTCTCCAACCTCAACAACTTGGTCGACAACTTCTGGCCCGAGATCTCCACCAGCGTTCCCGTCATGTACTCTCTCTCTCTCTTTAACGCAAAGCTGTTTCTTTTAGTTTCTTCGATACAATTTAGAGAATTTTCGTTTGTGATCTGTTTCTTCGCGGGCAAACTAAGGGGAAAGTGATCGGAAATTAGGGATTAGGGTTTGAGCTTGGCAATGCGGTTTTAGGTTTCTGATTAAAACAATTGGGAATGCTAAAACAAAGTCATTTCTTTTTCCAGGGGATTCTTTCAGAATTCATGAGATTTATGGTTTGGTTATACAATTGGGGTTTTTCCCGTCGGGAAGTGTTGTTTTGTGGCGTAATTGCTTTTGTTGCGGTGGAGATTAGGGTTTCGGAGGAAATTTTCACTTGACTTTTCATTTTGTTGTCGCGGTGGAAAATTGGTTAACAGTTTGTGAGAACTTGAATGCGATGTGACTCGAGTGCAGTTACCCTAATGCAAAATATATATATATACACTTTGAATAGGAAGCTGTAAATATGGGACTTAATGTATAAATATATACTTTTATATGCTTTTTTTTTTCCTATCTTTTTTCAAGTTTCACTCGAAATATGGAAGTGGCGAATGGGCAAACTGTAATTTTTTTTCTTCTCTAGCTTGTATTGAATTATTGATTTCTCCACTTTTCTCCTTTCCTTTTAAGGGTTACCCTAACGTGAGTATTTTAGCGCCTATAAGTCCTTGTAATCACCCTAAACATTCCTTGATGTCGTTTAAACTAATGGTGAGAGGTGCCCTCACAAATGAAGTTGATAACTTTACATTCTGCTTGTAATCACCCTTCACCAGTTTGTGTAGGTTAGGAGCTGTTGTGCTCACACGCTTTTGAAATGTTATTCGGTTACAATGTTTCTAAACAATTTACGTACTGATTTTGACTTTTGTAGCTTGACTCTAATAATCGTTTAATTTGCCCGAGAAAAGAAATTGATGGCATATTTTTATACAGAGAAAGTTTGTATGAGGATGAAGAATTCGATCAACATCAACGAGAACTGGCTGCACTTCTGGTTTCAAAGGTTGAAATAGCAACTTCATGGCTGTCCTTTCCCTCTTTTTTCTGAACTGGCATATAACTGATTCTTGTATAGTCTACACGATGCTTCGTTGACGAAAATTTTATTTTGATACTGTTTGCATAGTGTTTTGTTACCTTGGTCCTTTCCTTAAAGGACTCTTTGCTTTCTGCTGTCTCAGGTTTTCTATTACTTGGGTGAACTTAATGACTCCTTATCATATGCCCTAGGAGCTGGTTCCTTATTTGATGTCTCGGAGGATTCTGATTATGTTCACACTCTTTTGGGTAAGAATGTTTTTCAGATATCTCCTTGTAATTCAATAATGAGAAATAGTATGTATGCTATTAGATGGTGAATCTTCGTCTGCACATAAGCTCTGGAACTTGTAAAAGTAAAATGGGAGTTTTTATTGATTGATTGATTGATTGATTGATTTATTAAGATTCTGATTATTTTATATTGTTCTGGTAATAAATTTCACTGATATTGCTTTATACTTAAATCATGAGAAATAATATTTCTGCTCTTAGGCGGTGAAGCTTCTTTTACATTTTAGATCTGTCACTTATGAAAGTAGCATGGGAGGTTTAGTCAAATTAAAAAGGTCTTCTTGGTTTTCTTTTTAAGATGCTTGCTTTGTGTTTTATTTATATGAGATTATGGTTGTTTTATTCTCTCTCTCAGCTAAAGCTATAGATGAGTATGCCAGTCTTAGATCTAAGGCAGCAGAATCTAGTGATGAAGCAACAAAGGTGGACCCTAGGTTGGAGGCAATTGTGGAGAGAATGCTGAACAAGTATGTAAATTTATGCCCTTTTGCTTCCATCTCATAACTCAAGTATTATTTTCTCTCATCATTTTTTTTTAATATCAATTAGGTGCATTATTGATGGCAAGTATCAACAAGCTATGGGAATTGCAATTGAATGTCGAAGATTGGATAAACTTGAGGAAGCAATCACAAAGAGTGATAATGTTCAAGGAACTTTATCGTATTGTATTAATGTCTCTCATTCCTTTGTGAATCTCCGTGAATATAGACGTGAGGTGACTATGTGAATCCTTTCATATCATTATTGATGTATACATTCATTTGCCTAGCTAAGTGTTCTCGTTATTGGGTATCTTGGTATTTTATTATCCATATTACTTAATTTAGATTGCCTGATGTGAAATTAAGTGTGATCTCTCGTTGTTCTTTGTTTTTAATTTTTGCTTTTCAACTGCTATTAGATACTCACATTCGCATGATAATAAATTTCTATTTTCTTATGCTTTCTGTAATGGTGATCAAAAGGACGTAGACTTCTGATCATTTTTCAAATGGTCAAAACTGAGGTCTAATGGGAAGTTGACGTTTTGTGTGATTTTTATTTTTATTTTTTTGTCTCAGTTTAATGGTATTTTCTTAATGGAGTGATGCGACTGTGTTATGCAGCTTTGTTCCTCTTGTGGAGATTGATACTTGTGATTTTATCTCTGCTGTTCTGTTAGGTACTTCGTCTTCTGGTCAAGGTATATCAAAAGCTGCCTTCTCCAGACTACTTGAGCATTTGTCAGTGTCTTATGTTCTTGGATGAGCCTGAGGGCGTTGCAAGCATATTGGAAAAGCTTCTTCGTTCTGAGAACAAGGATGATGCCCTCCTGGCTTTTCAAATAGCCTTTGATCTTGTAGAGAATGAGCATCAAGCTTTTCTTTTAAACGTGAGAGATCGGCTTCCAGTGCCCAAAGCTCAACCTACAGAGTCAGAGGAGCCAAAATCCAGTGAGGCGGATTCTGCTCACAATGAAAATTCTGCCCCAGAGGATGTTCAAATGACCGAGGAAAGTTCGCATGAATCAGATCCAAGTGAAGTGCTATATGCTGAGAGGCTAACAAAAATCAAGGGAATTTTGTCTGGGAAGACATCGATAAACTTGACTTTACAATTTTTGTACAGTCACAACAAGTAATGCAGTCATTTCCTACTAATCTTTTTAATTTGCTTAGTTTATTGAATAGGATTTGGGAATATAAACAATGGTTCCCAAGAAATAGAATCTTACATTTCTTGGCTATATGATTTATGTGTAGATCGGATCTGCTTATTCTAAAGACCATAAAGCAGTCTGTTGAGATGAGAAATAGCGTATGTCACAGTGCCACAATTTATGCTAATGCGATTATGCATGCTGGAACTACTGTTGACACATTTCTCAGAGAGAACCTGGTAATTAGGCTTTTTATCGTTCTCTCGATGATCCTCTTTGATTTTATTTCTGATCTGCTAGTTTGTGATAACTTATATTACCCTCCGAATTGTCAGGACTGGTTAAGCAGAGCCACAAACTGGGCTAAATTTAGTGCAACAGCAGGGCTAGGTGTTATTCACAGAGGCCACTTGAAGCAGGGAAGGTCATTGATGGCACCTTACTTGCCTCAGGGTGGGGCTGCTGGTGGTGGCAGTCCATACTCAGAAGGCGGTGCCCTCTATGCTCTGGGCCTCATTCACGCCAACCATGGTGAGGGCATCAAGCAATTCCTTCGTGATAGCCTACGAAGTACCAATGTAGAGGTGAATACAAATTGACTGGAATTCAACATCTTTCTTAAGTATATTATCTATCATCAAGTCCTCGTGAAGCTATCTTTATTCACAGGTTATTCAACATGGTGCATGCTTGGGCCTTGGTTTGGCAGCCTTGGGCACTGCTGATGAGGACATCTATGATGATATTAAAAGTGTGCTTTATACTGACAGTGCTGTTGCTGGTGAAGCTGCTGGTATTAGTATGGGTTTACTCATGGTTGGAACAGCAAGTGAGAAGGCGAGTGAGATGCTTGCTTATGCACATGAGACCCAACATGAAAAGATCATTAGGTAAAAGTAGTTTTTATGTGGTTTTTTTTTTTTTAAAAATTTTGGAGCTTTGTTCTTTCGGTCCTGTTTACATGGATATTGCGTTACAGGGGATTAGCATTGGGAATCGCCCTTACAGTCTATGGAAGAGAGGAAGAAGCTGACACTTTAATTGAGCAGATGACTCGGGATCAAGATCCTATACTACGTTACGGTGGCATGTATGCGTTGGCATTGGCCTATAGTGGAACGGCAAACAACAAGGCCATCCGCCAGCTGCTCCACTTTGCTGTATCTGATGTGAGTGATGACGTAAGGAGGACTGCTGTGCTGGCACTTGGCTTCGTCTTGTATTCTGAGCCGGAGCAGGTTCATGCTACTCTTCTTCTTTCGCTCTGATATTCTTTTCGTATCCTTTGTCTGCTTTGGTCACACACAAATTTTATTTGGCTTGAGTTTCCTCTTTCCAAAATCTTGATATCTGACCAAGAGCTGGTTGGTTCACTCATATTCTCCTATCCAATGATTTTTGATCTGCTGTCCTTGTTCTGGGTCTGTTGTCAAATGGATGTGTTTCGAATATGTGACTACGTGTTTGTGGGCATTTCACTATTGTGAATGGTTCTGGTGTTTTGTTTTGTTTTGTTGTTTTGTTTGTTTTTGTTTTGTTTTGTTTTGTTTTGTTTTTGTTTGTTTTTTTTGTTTTTTGTTTTTTTCATACATGGTGTTCAGATGAATTGCTTGATCTCATTTGTTTTCTTCATAAACTGCAGACACCTCGAATTGTTTCTCTGTTATCGGAGTCTTACAACCCACATGTTCGATATGGTGCGGCTCTTGCAGTGGGTATCTCCTGTGCCGGTACTGGGCTAAGTGAAGCTATATCCTTGTTAGAGCCCCTGACATCTGATGTTGTTGATTTCGTACGGCAAGGTGCCCTCATTGCAATGGCTATGGTCATGGTTCAGATTAGCGAAGCCAGTGATTCTCGTGTTGGAACATTCAGGTGTTACTATGGTTGCAGATATTCTCAAGTTTTCAGCTTATATATGGTTGTTTTGTGGTTAAGTTTTGTGATTTTATGGTGATGCAGGCGGCAGTTGGAGAAAATAATTCTTGATAAGCATGAGGATACAATGAGCAAGATGGGAGCAATCTTGGCCTCTGGAATTCTTGATGCTGGTGGTAGGAATGTCACCATTAGGCTGCTTTCCAAGACAAAGCATGATAAAATTACCGCAGTTGTGGGTCTTGCTGTTTTCAGCCAGTTTTGGTATTGGTATCCACTTATATATTTCGTAAGCTTGGCATTCTCGCCTACGGCTTTTATTGGATTGAACTATGACTTGAACGTTCCTAGGTTTGAGTTCCTATCACACGCAAAACCTTCACTTTTTGAATACCCCAAACCAACTACGGTACCCACGACCACATCAGCTGTAAAACTTCCAACTGCAGTTCTGTCAACATCGGTAAAGGCCAAAGCTAGGGCTAAGAAAGAGGCGGAGCAAAAGGCAAATGCTGAGAAGGCAGCTGGTGCAGACTCTGCATCTGCTGGTGCAAGTACCGGAAAAGGCAAATCATCCAGTGATAAAGATGGAGACTCTATGCAGGTAAAAATAACTTATTGCTGTTTTCTGCTGCTTCATCTATGAATTATTTGTTTCTCAAGATACTTGGTATCTTTCTTGCATTTGTTTCGAGGTTTCCATTTGTTAAATATCATCAGATTTTCATTTGACAATTTCTTTATTAGAAAGTCCAAATAAATAAAGTCATACTTTTCATTCCTCAATATGTGTCAATCATCATTATTATGTTCTTGTACCCCTATCCAAATCTTTCACACTGCAGGTTGATAATGCCCCATCAGAGAAGAAATCTGAGCCTGAGCCTTCTTTTGAGATTTTGACTAATCCAGCCAGGGTTGTTACTGCTCAAGAGAAATTCATCAAATTTCTGGAAGAAAGTAGATATGTTCCGGTGAAGCTAGCACCTTCAGGATTTGTTCTTCTCAAAGACTTGCGACCTAATGAACCTGAGGTGCTCTCACTTACAGATACACCCTCATCTACGGCGTCACCCACTGGTGGATCAGCAGCAGCGCAGCAGGGTTCTGCTTCTGCCATGGCGGTTGATGAGGAACCTCAGCCTCCTCAGCCTTTTGAATTCACCTCATGAATTTGATTGCGGTCTCATTTTCGTCCTTTTTGCTGTTGGGTGTGAATTTCACGGTTTTAACGAGGGAGAGATGGTGAGGATCTTTTGTGGAGGGTTATGCAAAATGCTGCAAGTACCTTTCTGCAAGGCCGAGTAGTTATGACAAATCCGAAGTTTGATTTGCAGCCATATAATTTCTTGATGCGCAGCTACTTCTTCCCTCTGTTAATGGGTGATCTGTAAACTGTTTCTCCATATAATTATGCATTTATGTTTGAGTTAGGAGTTCGGAAACATGGTAGCTCTTATGGCGGCCTTTTCTGGGAGAAGTGAAAAACCAAATGTATGCTTGCTGTATAAACCTTCTCCATCCGCCGAGGACATTTGTTTTCTCCAGACCCTGGACACTGACGGAGGCCAAGGCTATGGTTTTCATTACTGTTGCAGGTTGCTCTGCCCATTTATTTACTTCTGTTTTTCATTTTTCCTTTTATGCGTAGTTTTTTTTCCCCCTTTTTTAAAGGAAGAAATGCTCTCTTGTTGACCTTTAAGCGTACGTTCACTCCCTTTATTCAGTCAAGCAGCATTTTATTTCAAATATTGGGTCTATCATAGAAAACTTGATTGCTTTTCTCTTCGGAAAGGACGAAAGTCCTTGTTCTGTATTGGGGGTTCATTTCAAAAATTTCCTTTGAATTCTTTTTTTTTTTTTTTTTTGTCCCCTCAGTTTGCTTTTTGAATAATATGGTATTTACAATTCGCCCCTTGAATTTGGCAATGTGGTGCTTACACTCTTAGCTTAGCTTATTGCTTCTGTGGCCAATGAAGTGAACAACCATCGAGAACAAAAGATAAAATAGATTTCCCCAAATTTAATCTTTACATTAATGCAATGATATAATCAACCCATCAAAATTTAGGCTCCAAAAGGTTTATTTTTCCTTCCCAACAAATTATCAATACATTGTACAAATAAATAATGTAGTAATTAAACAAATAACTAATATTTATTTGTTTAATTGTCTTTTCATTCTACTGAATAAGATGAAAGATTACAATAATTCTCTCTGTACCTCCAACTGTCTCCATGAGCTTCAAAAAGGAAGGCAATATTCCCCAATGGGGTGGTGCATGTTTCCGTGGGGATCCGCTTGAGTGGAATGGGAATGGAGGCGAGAATGGAAACAAAATCTTGTCCAGGGATGGGAGATGCACTCCTTCCTCACCTCTGCCCAATACACATAATTAAAAATATATCAGTTATTTTTTAAAATATGTTTATTATTACTGCCGGGGCACCGACCCGAATGGGACGGAAATGGAGGCAGGAATGGAAAAAAGACTTGTCCTGTAGTGTGGGGTGCGGCGAAGACAAGAAAAGCAGTCCTCGCCCCACCTTCGGTTGATATACATTTTAATATATATATATATATATATACTTTTTTATTTATTTTTAAAAGTATATATTTTTATTACTTAATTTGTTCTCAGTACACACTTATCTATCTATTAGTTGTAATAGAGGAGGGAATCCTTTTGTTTATTTTTGTACTTTAAGCATCCTTGCTTAAATGGTTCAAATTAATTAATTCTTTTTTTAATTGAAATGCATCAGTGAGAATTTCTTCACTTGGTTTATGTATTCTCTAACATCTTGCACCTCACTTATCACTCAATTGACTTGCCCATGTTTTTTTTTTTTTTTTTTGCTTTTTATTAGAAAATCTTTTGTTACTTCCATGTTTATTTAATATTTTTTGTTTTATTTTAACTTCATATAATAATTCTTTACATATCTTTGCTAATACACATGTAAAGTCTACTACATAAATAGGTGCTTAGCTTCATTATGTGATATATAACATATTCATTTTATGTATTATTTTTCAAATGTGAAACGTAATTATTACTCTTCATTCATAAATATCAATGGTATTTGAATAATATTTATGGATGCTAGGCAAAGTATAGAAATACAACAAATAAAAAAAATGTTAACTGCATTCAGATTAGTCCACACAACTTATTCTTTATTTAACATTTCAAACCCTATTTTCTACAACTCTTCAAATTTCTTCTTTACTGTTCTTTACTATTTAATTTTGACTCGCTTGGTTCACAGATTTTACTATAAATTTAAATTTTTGTGAGGGCAATTGTGGTTTAAACCTATAACACAAATGACTTATTTACTTGTTTGCTCTGTCTCTATAGGGAGATATATATTTTAGGTTTGCAACCAATTGTCGTCGGATAGATGCTTTAAGCCCTTCTTGAAACTCTATGCACTTTTCTTGCTCAGAAGCCACGACGAATGGAGCAAATCTAGCCAATTCATTGAACTTTGCTTCATATTCTCAAACTATCATGCCACCCTATTTCAATCGGTAGAATTCAGCAATCATTTGGTCTCTGTACCCCTACGAAAAATATCGTTCATAGCATAATTCTTTAAATTTGTCCCAGTCGATGTTCCTGTTATTTTCCATATGTTTGGCCTGCTTCCACCAGGTGTTTGCACTTCTTTCCAGTTTGTAAGCTGTGAATTCAACTTGGCATTTCACTGGTATTCCAAGAGTATCTAGATATTTTACCACCAAATCTAATCAATACTCAGCTGCTTGTGGGTCCTCATTTTCGTCGAAAGTTGGGATGGATGCACGTCGAAACTCCTTAAAATACTCGTGCCAGCAACTTGCCTCAGAATCCTTAGGCCTAGCCTTTGCCGCCATCTGTCAGATAGCAGCAAACATAGCTCCCATCATGCCTTCATCGTTCACAGAATTTGTGTCAATAGTAGCTGGACGACGCCTAGGTGCCATTCTCTCAATTCTAAAAACAAAATTAGGCTATCAGTGGTTTTTCATTGTCATACATGTTTGTGCACAATTCCCAAGGTTTAGAACCTAGGGCTGTGATACCAATTTGTCACGAACCTCAACCCGGGTGGTGACATAACAGATTAATTAAATTAATTAAACCAAATTTTAATTAAACTTGCCAAATAAATTATTAGTGTTATTTGTAAAAACGTGATAAATTTAAAACTTTTAAAAACATTACCCCTAAATTAAAGCAGATAAAATAATAAAACTAATTAATATAAGTCGGGCCGCATCGGGCCAATATTTGTGCTCACACATAGTATCGACATAAATAAAATACAACTACAGTCCAATCCAAAAGAAGAACAATTAAATATTATATGCCTTGGTTAAATAAATAAATAACCTAATTGAAAAATCCTACGGATCACGCATTTGATCTGCACTGTCCCACTCAGCTCTATGCTACAACCCACCTAGAATAGGGGAAAATTTTAAAACAATAAAACTGTGAGCATAAGGCTCAGTAGGACTTGAGTTTTGAAAACATTAATTTCAATATAAAATCTTTCATAAGCACAAAGAATATAAAATACAATAAATAAACATCCTTAACCTCATACTTACAGTTTTGGTCCAACATTTATCTAAAACTAATCTTATCATTCTATCTTGAGCAAGCCAATATAATCACTACCGTAATGGTCCAGCTGGGTTTCGAGACCTGCCCTAAGGTCGCTCTCTACATGACCCGATCTCTAAATATGGCATCATACCCTAGCATATCATTCCAAACGGTGTTTGTGACTCGTTTGGTACTCTTTTATTAATTAAGTCTCGTTTTTTGAGTTTTTTTCTTTTACATTTATTATTCCGTTCATTATGATCATTTCATTATCCAGCAATTATTGAAAATATTTGAATAAATTTATCTCAATCATTTCTTAAAAACATTTTCCAGAAAAACACTTTGTGGCCAAAACTCTTTTAAAATCATGGCTAACAAAGAAAAAGAGTCTAGAGTCCTACTTCATTATCTATTACGAGAGCACTAACACCATAGTCTCGGCCTACTATACGTTAGTTCTTTGGAACCACGAACAACCTTAGATATAAACTAAATTCATCAACATCCAACTTAAAGTATTCTACAATAGTATGTTATCTCATAGTGGCTTAGTGTGCCTTTAACGTTCACAAAATCATGTCGCAAGGTCAAAATCTCTATTTATATTTTCAACGGTGAAAGTCAGTGAAAAATAGCCATTTTTACATAGCCCAATCGGCCTGCCGATCCTCTTGGTCTGACCTGCTGAACTTTTGAAGTTTGGCCTTCTGGCCACCAAAGTCTGGCCTGCCGAACAGCTTAAGTCCAGCCTGTCAAAGAAATGAGTTTGGCATGCCGAACTTATGAATCTGACTTACTGAAGCTTAAGTTTGGCCTGCTGATCTGTTGAAATTTGGAAAATTTTACATTTTGGCCTCGGCCTTCCCAAGCTTTCCAAGCATGATTCAACCTATTTTTGATCAATTTCAACCCAAAAATCATGCAAAAATTACTAGGAAACAATTCTAAACCCATTTAGAACAAAATCCCTAAATTTAAACTTAATTTCATCATTTATTTGAAAATCCAAGAAAATTTTAAAAACTTGGTTAAGTTGATTTTAGCTCAAATAAAGTTTAGATTTACTATAAAACAGATTCTACCACTCAAATTGAACATTATTTGAGCTCAAGGAAGCTAGGATTTCAACATCTAACGAAAATTGAAAATTTTGAAAATAAAGTTCTGAAACTTTGAAAAAGAGACAACTAACCTCAAATTTGAACCCTTTGAGCTAATTGAAATGGCTTTATGGCTTTATTCATAAGTAAGTTTAAGTTTATGGTCATGTTTAAGTTAAGTGACGGCCACGTAAGGAGGGTCATCACAGATACAAAGCTTGAGTACGACGTAACACAAGCATGACTACGTCACGACACGAGCAAGAGATGTGCTGGGCCTATGGGACGGGCAGGGACGGCCTATATTTTCTAATTTTAGACTGACACAAGCACAACACGAAGCTTTAATAGGCCAAGCCAAACACAACATGGGGCACGCTTGGACTGCATCAATTAATAGTCGGTCGGTAAGGCACGATACATACAATTGACATCTCTAGTAAAAACAAAACTCGTATGTATTGTCTTCTTCCTCATAAACAAAAACCAAATAAATCTTTTTTCCTTTTCATCCTTGTTAATCATTAATTTTTGTTGCTTGGTTTTGCAGGAGTTAGTTTGCCATTTGTGCCAAGGTTTTTTTTTTTTTTTATTTTTTTATTTTTTGCTTGCTGGTTTGCTGCTTTATTAATGAACTCTTATACTTATTAGTTTTATGGGTTGGGTCAATTTATTGGACTCAAAATCCACACAACAGCTTGAATAAATGTTTAATTTAGGGTAAAATTTAAATCCATGAAATCAAATCAAATTGATTCTGTCCATTTTCAGAGTCTTCTTTTTCCTGAACACATATTGATCCAGTTGTTGATGGCCTTCATCCGAATCATCTCCACTGCCGTGATTAAAACTCGCGCATGAGATCCACAATGCCGACGACGGGACACTGGCACCGAAGTGTTAGAAGAAGAAGATTCAAGCATGGTTCAAAAAGGTTGTTTCAAGAAGAAAAATGCAAACGGAACGACAATGGTTAGCTACAGAGGACATGTCTGAGACGAAAACTGAGTAAGAAACAAAAAATAGAGGGCTTTGAAACCCAAATTTTATTCACTAATATCTGACAAAAATTTACTAGATTTGAGATCTATATGTGTAGAGCGTTTAAACAATACACACAACTAAATAATGCTCATCGGATTCTTTTCTACGTTTTTTTTTTTTTTTTGCTTGTTCGTGTTTTTTTTTTCTCAATTATTTGTGATTTTCTACCCCTAAAAACACTCTTCTTCAAAAGTTTCACCAAATACAACCGAATGCATGATGCTTTTTTGCTACTCTGATTCTCTAAGCGTTAGATTCAATCGTTATGGCTCAAAATGAGCATCACCAGCAACTTTCTAAAATCTAAATCAAAATCGTAATTTTTATGTTAAAGGAAACCACCTAAACCCGTTGCATATTTAGGTAGGAAACACACGGGGTTAATTATGCATTAAATGCAGTCATTATATTCAAAAGGAAAAATTCCTATGTTTGGATATATGACAGCGACTCTCACAAACAATTTTGGAAAAGTGGATGCTAGACCTCGTCCTGTACTGGCAGTTCATTATGAGAATTGCAATAAATGAAATGAGAGCACAGCCCAAGACATGTTGGCCAAGCGACACCAGATGTAGGCAATATTCAGAAGGAAAAATTCCTATGTTTGGATATATGACAGCGACTCTCACAAACAATCTTGGAAAAGTGGATGCCAGACCTCGTCCTGTACTGACAGTTCATTATGAGAATTGCAATAAATGAAATGAGAGCACAACCCAAGACATGTTGGCCTAGCGACGCCAGGTGTAGGCAATATTCAGAAGGAAAAATTCCTATGTTTGGATATATGACAGCGACTCTCACAAACAATTTTGGAAAAGTGGATGCCAGACCTCGTCCTGTACTGGCAGTTCATTATGAGAATTCCAATAAATGAAATGAGAGCATAGCCCAAGACATGTTGGCCTAGCGACACCAGGTGTAGGCAATATTCAGAAGGAAAAATTCCTATGTTTGGATATATGATAGCGACTCTCACAAACAGCTTTGAAAAAGTGCATGCCAGACCTCGTCTTGTACTGGCAGTTCATTCTGAGAATTGCAATAAATGAAATGAGAGCATAGCCCAAGACATGTTGGCCTAGCGACACCAGGTGTAGGCAATATTCAGAAGGAAAAATTCCTATGTTTGGATATATGACAGCGACTCTCACAAACAGTTTTGGAAAAGTGGATGCCAGACCTCGTCCTGTACTGGCAGTTCATTCTGAGAATTGCAATAAATGAAATGAGAGCACAACCCAAGACATGTTGGCCTAGTGACACCAGGTGTAGGCAATATTCAGAAGGAAAAATTCCAATGTTTGGAAATATGACAGCGATTCTCACAAACAATTTTGGAAAAGTAGATGCCAGACCTCGTCCTGTACTGGCAGTTCATTATAAGAATTGCAATAAATGAAATGAGAGCACAGCCCAAGACATGTTGGCCTAGCGACACCAGGTGTAGGCAATATTCAGAAGGAAAAATTCCTATGTTTGGATATATGACAGCGACTCTCACAAACAGTTTTGGAAATGTGGATGCCAGACCTCGTCCTGTACAGGCAGTTCATTCTGAGAATTGCAATAAATGAAATGAGAGCACAGCCCAAGACATGTTGACCTAACGACACCAGGTGTAGGCAATATTCAGAAGGAAAAATTCCTATGTTTGGATATATGACAGCAACTCTCACAAACAATTTTGGAAAAGTGGATGCTAGACCTCGTCCTATACTGGCAGTTCATTATGAGAATTGCAATAAATGAAATGAGAGCACAGCCCAAGACATGTTGGCCTAGCGAAACCAGGTGTAGGCAATATTCAGAAGGAAAAATTCCTATGTTTGGATATATGACAGCGACTCTCACAAACAATCTTGGAAAAGTGGATGCCAGACCTCGTCCTGTACTGGCAGTTCATTATGAGAATTGCAATAAATGAAATGAGAGCATAGCCCAAGACATGTTGGCCTAGCGACACCAGGTGTAGGCAATATTCAGAAGGAAAAATTCCTACGTTTGGATATATGACAGCGACTCTCACAAACAATTTTGGAATAGTGGATGCCAGACCTCGCCCTGTACTGGCAGTTCATTATAAGAATTGCAATAAATGAAATGAGAGCATAGCCCAGGACATGTTGGCCTAGCGACACCAGGTGTAGGCAATATTCAGAAGGAAAAATTCATATGTTTGGATATATGACAGCGACTCTCACAAACAGCTTTGAAAAAGTGGATGCCAGACCTCGTCTTGTACTGGCAGTTCATTCTGAGAATTGCAATAAATGAAATGAGAGCACAACCCAAGACATGTTGCCCTAGCGACACCAGGTGTAGGCAATATTCAGAAGGAAAAATTCCTATGTTTGGATATATGACAGCGACTCTCACAAACAGTTTTGGAAAAGTGGATGCCAGACCTCGTCCTGTACTGGCAGTTCATTCTGAGAATTGCAAAAAATGAAATGAGAGCACAACCCAAAACATGTTGGCCTAGCGACACCAGGTGTAGGCAATATTCAGAAGGAAAAATTCCTATGTTTGGATATATGATTGCGACTCTCACAAACAATTTTGGAAAAGTGGATGCCAGACCTCGTCCTGTACTGGCAGTGCATTCAGAGAATTGCAATAAATGAAATGAGAGCACAGCCCAAGACATGTTGGCCTAGCGAAACCAGGTGTAGGCAATATTCAAAAGGAAAAATTCCTATGTTTGGATATATGACAGCGACTCTCACAAACAATTTTAGAAAAGTGGATGCCAGACCTCGTCCTGTACTGGCAGTTCATTTTGAGAATTGCAATAAATGAAATGAGAGCACAGCCCAAGACATGTTGGCCTAGCGACACCAAGTGTAGGCAATATTCAAAAGGAAAAATTCCTATGTTTGGATATATGACAGCGACTCTCACAAACAATTTTAGAAAAGTGGATGCCAGACCTCGTCCTGTACTGGCAGTTCATTATGAGAATTACAATAAATGAAATGAGAGCACAGCACAAGACATGTTGGCCTAGCGACACCAGGTGTAGGCAATATTCAGAAGGAAAAATTCCTATGTTTGGATATATCACAGCGACTCCCACAAACTATCTTGGAAAAGTGGATGCCAGACCTCGTCCTGTACTGGCAGTTCATTATGAGAATTGCAATAAATGAAATGAGAGCACAGCCCAAGACATGTTGGCCTAGCGACGCCAGGTGTAGGCAATATTCAGAATGAAAAATTCCTATGTTTGGATATATGACAGCGACTCTCACAAACAATTTTGGAAAAGTGGATGCCAGACCTCGCCCTGTACTGGCAGTTCATTATGAGAATTGCAATAAATGAAATGAGAGCATAGCCCAAGACATGTTGGCCTAGCGACACCAGGTGTAGGCAATATTCAGAAGGAAAAATTCCTATGTTTGGATATATGACAACGACTTTCACAAACAGCTTTGAAAAAGTGGATGCCAGACCTCGTCTTGTATTGGCAGTTCATTCTGAGAATTGCAATAAATGAAATGAGAGCATAGCCCAAGACATGTTGGCCTAGCGACACCAGGTGTAGGCAATATTCAGAAGGAAAAATTCCTATGTTTGGATATATGACAGCGACTCTCACAAACAGTTTTGGAAAAGTGGATGCCAGACCTCGTCCTGTACTGGCAGTTCATTCTGAGAATTGCAATAAATGAAATGAGAGCACAACCCAAGACATGTTGGCCTAGCGACACCAGGTGTAGGCAATATTCAGAAGGAAAAATTCCTATGTTTGGATATATGACAGCGACTCTCACAAACAATTTTAGAAAAGTGGATGCTAGACCTCGTCCTGTACTGGCAGTTCATTATGAGAATTGCAATAAATGAAATGAGAGCACAGCCCAAGACATGTTGGCCTAGCGACACCAGGTGTAGGCAATATTCAGAAGGAAAAATTCCTATGTTTGGATATATGACAGCGACTCTCACAAACAATTTTGGAAAAGTGGATGCCAGACCTCATCCTGTACTGGCAGTTCATTATGAGAATTGCAATAAATAAAATGAGAGCACAGCCCAAGACATGTTGGCCTAGCGACACCAGGTGTAGGCAATATTCAGAAGGAAAAATTCCTATGTTTGGATATATGACAGCGACTCTCACAAACAATTTTGGAATAGTGGATGCCAGACCTCACCCTGTACTGGCAGTTCATTATAAGAATTGCAATAAATGAAATGAGAGCATAGCCCAGGACATGTTGGCCTAGCGACACCAGGTGTAGGCAATATTCAGAAGGAAAAATTCCTATGTTTGGATATATGACAGCGACTCTCACAAACAGTTTTGGAAAAGTGGATGCCAGACCTCATCCTGTACTTGCAGTTCATTCTGAGAATTGCAATAAATGAAATGAGAGCACAACCCAAGACATGTTGGCCTAGTGACACCAGGTGTAGGCAATATTCAGAAGGAAAAATTCCTATGTTTGGATATATGACAGCGACTCTCACAAACAATTTTGGAAAAGTGGATGCCAGACCTCATCCTGTACTGGCAGTTCATTATGAGAATTGCAATAAATAAAATGAGAGCACAGCCCAAGACATGTTGGCCTAGCGACACCAGGTGTAGGCAATATTCAGAAGGAAAAATTCCTATGTTTGGATATATGACAACGACTCTCACAAACAATCTTGGAAAAGTGGATGCCGGACCTCATCTTGTACTGGCAGTTCAATCTGAGAATTGCAATGAATGAAATGAGAGCACAGCCCAAGACATGTTGGCCTAGCGACACCAGGTGTAGGCAATATTCAAAAGGAAAAATTCCTATGTTTGGATATATGACAGCGACTCTCACAAACAATTTTGGAAAAGTGGATGCCAGACCTCATCCTGTACTGGTAGTTCATTCTGAGAATTGCAATAAATGAAATGAGAGCACAGCCGAAGACATGTTGGCCAAGCGACACCAGGTGTAGGCAACATTCAAAAGGAAAAATTCCTATGTTTGGATATATGACAGCGACTCTCACAAACAATTTTGGAAAAGTGGATGCCAGACCTCGTCCTGTACTGGCAGTTCATTATGAGAATTGCAATAAATGAAATGAGAGCACAGCCCAAGACATGTTGGCCTAGCGACACCAGGTGTAGGCAATATTCAAAAGGAAAAATTCCTATGTTTGGATATATGACAGCGACTCTCACAAACAATTTTGGAAAAGTGGATGCCAGACCTCGTCCTGTACTGGCAGTTCATTCTGAGAATTGCAATAAATGAAATGAGAGCACAGCCCAAGACATGTTGGCCAAGCGACACCAGGTGTAGGCAACATTCAAAAGGAAAAATTCCTATGTTTGGATATATGACAGCGACTCTCAGAAACAGTTTTGGAAAAGTGGATGCCAGACCTCATCCTGCACTTGCAGTTCATTCTGAGAATTGCAATAAATGAAATGGGAGCACAACCCGAGACATGTTGGCCTAGTGACACCAGGTGTAGGCAATATTCAGAAGGAAAAATTCCTATGTTGGGATATATGACAGCGACTCTCACAAACAATCTTGGAAAACTGGATGCCAGACCTCATCTTGTACTGGCAGCTCATTCTGAGAATTGCAATAAATGAAATGAGAGCACAACCCAAGACATGTTGGCCTAGCGACACCAGGTGTAGGCAATATTCAGAAGGAAAAATTCCTATGTTTGGATATATGACAGCAACTTTCACAAACAATTTTGGAAAAGTGGATGCCAGACCTCATCTTGTACTGGCAGTTCATTCTGAGAATTGCAATAATTGAAATGAGAGCACAGCCCAAGACATGTTGGCCTAGCGATACCAGGGGTAGGCAATATTCAAAAGGAAGAATTCCTATGTTTGGATATATGACAGCGACTCTCATAAACAATTTTTGAAAAGTGGATGCCAGACCTTGTCCTGTACTTGCAGTTCATTATGAGAATTGCAATAAATGAAATGAGAGCACAGCCCAAGACATGTTGGCCTAGCGACACCAGGTGTAGGCAATATTCAGAAGGAAAAATTCCTATGTTGGGATATATGACAGCGACTCTCACAAACAGTTTTGGAAAAGTGGATGCCAGACCTCCTCATGTACTGGCAGTTCGTTATGATAATTGCAATAAATAAAATGAGAGCACAGCCCAAGACATGTTGGCCTAGCGACACTAGGTGTAGGCAATATTAAAAAGGAAAAATTCCTATGTTTGGATATATGACAGCGACTCTCACAAACAATTTTAGAAAAGTGGATGCCAGACCTCGTCCTGTACTGGCAGTTCATTATGAGAATTGCAATAAATGAAATGAGAGCACAGCCCAAGACATGTTGGCCTAGCGACACCAGGTGTAGGCAATATTCAGAAGGAAAAATTCCTATGTTTGGATATATGACAACAACTTTCACAAACAATATTGGAAAAGTGGATGCCAGACCTCATCTTGTACTGGCAGTTCATTCTGAGAATTGCAATAAATGAAATGAGAGCACAGCCCAAGACATGTTGGCCTAGCGACACCAGGTGTAGGCAATATTCAGAAGGAAAAATTCCTATGTTTGGATATATGACAGCAACTTTCACAAACAATTTTTGAAAAGTGGATGCCAGACCTCATCTTGTACTGGCAGTTCATTCTGAGAATTGCAATAAATGAAATGAGAGCACAGCCCAAGACATGTTGGCCTAGCGACACCAGGTGTAGGCAATATTCAGAAGGAAAAATTCCTATGTTTGGATATATGACAGCGACTCTCACAAACAATTTTAGAAAAGTGGATGCCAGACCTCGTCCTGTACTGGCAGTTCATTATAAGAATTGCAATAAATGAAATTAGAGCACAGCCCAAGACATGTTGGCCTAACGACACCAGGTGTAGGCAATATTCAGAAGGAAAAATTCCTATGTTGGGATATATGACAGCGACTCTCACAAACAGTTTTGGAAAAGTGGATGCCAGACCTCATCCTGTACTGGCAGTTCATTATGAGAATTGCAATAAATAAAATGAGAGCACAGCCCAAGACATGTTGGCCTAGCGACACCAGGTGTAGGCAATATTAAGAAGGAAAAATTCCTATGTTTGGATATATGACAGCGACTCTCACAAACAATCTTGGAAAAGTGGATGCCAGACCTCATCTTGTACTGTTAGTTCATTCTGAGAATTGCAATAAATGAAATGAGAGCACAGCCCAAGACATGTTGGCCTAGCGACACCAGGTGTAGGCAATATTCAGAAGGAAAAATTCCTATGTTTGGATATATGACAACGACTCTCACAAACAATTTTGGAAAAGTTGATGCCAGACCTCATCCTGTACTGGCAGTTCATTCTGAGAATTGCAATAAATGAAATGAGAGGACAACCCAAGACATGTTGGCCTAGTGACACCAGGTGTAGGCAATATTCAGAAGGAAAAATTCCTATGTTTGGATATATGACAGCGACTCTCACAAACAATTTTGGAAAAGTGGATCCCAGACCTCATCCTGTACTGGCAGGTCATTATGAGAATTGCAATAAATAAAATGAGAGCACAGCCCAAGACATGTTGGCCTAGCGACACCAGGTGTAGGCAATATTCAGAAGGAAAAATTCCTATGTTTGGATATATGACAGCAACTTTCACAAACAATTTTGGAAAAGTGGATGCCAGATCTCATCTTGTACTAGCAGTTCATTCTGAGAATTGCAATAAATGAAATGGGAGCACAGCCCAAGACATGTTGGCCTAGCGACACCAGGTGTAGGCAATATTCAGAAGGAAAAATTCCTATGTTTGGATATATGACAGCAACTCTCACAAACAGTTTTGGAAAAGTGGATGCCAGACCTCATCCTGTACAGGCAGTTCATTATGAGAATTGCAATAAATAAAATGAGAGCACAGCCCAAGACATGTTGGCCTAGCGACACCAGGTGTAGGCAATATTCAGAAGGAAAAATTCCTATGTTGGGATATATGACAGCGATTCTCACAAACAGTTTTGGAAATATGGATGCCAGACCTCGTCCTGTACTGGCAGTTCATTCTGAGAATTGCAATAAATGAAATGAGAGCACAGCCCAAGACATGTTGGCCTAGCGACACCAGGTGCTGGCAATATTCAGAAGGAAAAATTCCTATGTTTGGATATATGACAGCAACTCTCAGAAACAGTTTTGGAAAAGTGGATGCTAGTCCTCGCCCTGTACTGACAGTTTATTATGAGAGCATAGCCCAAGACATGTTGGCCTAGCGACACCAGGTGTAGGCAATATTTTGAAGGAAAAATTCCTATGTTTGGATATATGACAGCGACTCTCACAAACAGTTTTGAAAAAGTGGTTTCCAGACCTCGTCTTGTACTAGTAGTTCATTTTGAGAATTGCAATAAATGAAATGAGAGCACAGCCCAAGACATGTTGGCCTAGCGACACCAGGTGTAGGCAATATTCAGAAGGATAAATTCCTATGTTTGGATATATGATAGCGACTCTCACAAACAGTTTTGGAAAAGTGGATGCCAGACCTCGTCTTGTACTAGCAGTTCATTCTGAGAATTGCAATAAATGAAATGAGAGCACAGCCCAAGACATGTTTGCCTAGCGACACCAGGTGTAGGCAATATTCAGAAGGAAAAATTCCTATGTTTGGATATATGACAACGACTCTCACAAACAATTTTGGAAAAGTGGATGCCAGATCTCGTCCTGTACTGGTAGTTCATTATGAGAATTGCAATAATTGAAATGAGGGCACAACCCAAGACATGTTGGCCTAGCAACACCAGGTGTAGGCAATATTCAGAAGGAAAAATTCCTATGTTGGGATATATGACTGCGACTCTCACAAACGGTTTTGGAAAAGTGGATGCCAGACCTTGTCCTGTACTGGCAGTTCATTTTGAAAATTGCAATAAATGAAATGATAGCACAGCCTAAGACATGTTGGCCAAGCGACACCAGGTGTAGGCAATATTCAGAAGGATAAATTCCTATGTTTGGATATATGACAGCGACTCTCACAAACAGTTTTGGAGAAGTGGATGCCAGACCTCATCCTGTACTTGCAGTTCATTCTGAGAATTGCAATAAATGAAATGAGAGCACAACCCAAGACATGTTGGCCTAGTGACACCAGGTGTAGGCAATATTCAGAAGGAAAAATTCCTATGTTTGGATATATGACAGCGACTCTCACAAACAATTTTGGAAAAGTGGATGCCAGACCTCATCCTGTACTGGCAGTTCATTATGAGAATTGCAATAAATAAAATGAGAGCACAGCCCAAGACATGTTGGCCTAGCGACACCAGGTGTAGGCAATATTCAGAAGGAAAAATTCCTATGTTTGGATATATGACAGCGACTCTCACAAACAATCTTGGAAAAGTGGATGCCAGACCTCATCTTGTACTGGCAATTCATTCTGAGAATTGCAATAAATGAAATGAGAGCACAGCCCAAGACATGTTGGCCTAGCGACACCAGGTGTAGGCAATATTCAGAAGGAAAAATTCCTATGTTTGGATATATGACAACAACTTTCACAAACAATTTTGGAAAAGTGGATGCCAGACCTCATCTTGTACTGGCAGTTCATTCTGAGAATTGCAATAAATGAAATGAGAGCACAGCCCAAGACATGTTGGCCTAGCGACACCAAGTGTAGGCAATATTCAGAAGGAAAAATTCCTATGTTTGGATATATGACAGCAACTTTCACAAACAATTTTGGAAAAGTGGATGCCAGACCCCATCTTGTACTGGCAGTTCATTCTGAGAATTGCAATAAATGAAATGAGAGCACAGCCCAAGACATGTTGGCCTAGCAACACCAGGTGTAGGCAATATTCAGAAGGAAAAATTCCTATGTTTAAATATATGACAGCGACTCTCACAAACAATTTTAGAAAAGTGGATGCCAGACCTCGTCCTGTACTGGCAGTTCATTATGAGAATTGCAATAAATGAAATGAGAGCACAGCCCAAGACATGTTGGCCTAGCGACACCAGGTGTAGGCAATATTCAGAAGGAAAAATTCCTATGTTGGGATATATGACAGCGACTCTCACAAACAATTTTGGAAAAGTGGATGCCAGACCTCATCCTGTACAGGCAGTTCATTATGAGAATTGCAATAAATAAAATGAGAGCACAGCCCAAGACATGTTGGCCTAGCGACACCAGGTGTAGGCAATATTCAGAAGGAAAAATTCCTATGTTGGGATATATGACAGCGATTCTCACAAACAGTTTTGGAAATATGGATGCCAGACCTCGACCTGTACTGGCAGTTCATTCTGAGAATTGCAATAAATGAAATGAGAGCACAGCCCAAGACATGTTGGCCTAGCGACACCAGGTGCAGGCAATATTCAGAAGGAAAAATTCCTATGTTTGGATATATGACAACGACTCTCACAAACAATTTTGGAAAAGTTGATGCCAGACCTCATCCTGTACTGGCAGTTCATTCTGAGAATTGCAATAAATGAAATGAGAGGACAACCCAAGACATGTTGGCCTAGTGACACCAGGTGTAGGCAATATTCAGAAGGAAAAATTCCTATGTTTGGATATATGACAGCGACTCTCACAAACAATTTTGGAAAAGTGGATCCCAGACCTCATCCTGTACTGGCAGGTCATTATGAGAATTGCAATAAATAAAATGAGAGCACAGCCCAAGACATGTTGGCCTAGCGACACCAGGTGTAGGCAATATTCAGAAGGAAAAATTCCTATGTTTGGATATATGACAGCAACTTTCACAAACAATTTTGGAAAAGTGGATGCCAGATCTCATCTTGTACTAGCAGTTCATTCTGAGAATTGCAATAAATGAAATGGGAGCACAGCCCAAGACATGTTGGCCTAGCGACACCAGGTGTAGGCAATATTCAGAAGGAAAAATTCCTATGTTTGGATATATGACAGCAACTCTCACAAACAGTTTTGGAAAAGTGGATGCCAGACCTCATCCTGTACTGGCAGTTCATTATGAGAATTGCAATAAATAAAATGATAGCACAGCCCAAGACATGTTGGCCTAGCGACACCAGGTGTAGTAATATTCAGAAGGAAAAATTCCTATGTTGGGATATATGACAGCGACTCTCACAAACAGTTTTGGAAATATGGATGCCAGACCTCGTCCTGTACTGGCAGTTCATTCTGAGAATTGTAATAAATGAAATGAGAGCACAACCCAAGACATGTTGGCCTAGCGACACCAGGTGCAGGCAATATTCAGAAGGAAAAATTCCAATGTTTGGATATATGACAGCAACTCTCAGAAACAGTTTTGGAAAAGTGGATGCTAGTCCTCGCCCTGTACTGACAGTTCATTATGAGAGCACAGCCCAAGACATGTTGGCCTAGCGACACCAGGTGTAGGCAATATTTTGAAGGAAAAATTCCTATGTTTGGATATATGACAGCGACTCTCACAAACAGTTTTGAAAAAGTGGTTTCCAGACCTCGTCTTGTGCTAGTAGTTCATTTTGAGAATTGCAATAAATGAAATGAGAGCACAGCCCAAGACATGTTGGCCTAGCGACACCAGGTGTAGGCAATATTCAGAAGGATAAATTCCTATTTTTGGATATATGATAGCGACTCTCACAAACAGTTTTGGAAAAGTGGATGCCAGACCTCGTCTTGTACTAGCAGTTCATTCTGAGAATTGCAATAAATGAAATGAGAGCACAGCCCAAGACATGTTTGCCTAGCGACACCAGGTGTAGGCAATATTCAGAAGGAAAAATCCTATGTTTGGATATATGACAACGACTCTCACAAACAATTTTGGAAAAGTGGATGCCAGATCTCGTCCTTTACTGGTAGTTCATTATGAGAATTGCAATAATTGAAATGAGGGCTCAACCCAAGACATGTTGGCCTAGCAACACCAGGTGTAGGCAATATTCAGAAGGAAAAATTCCTATGTTGGGATATATGACTGCGACTCTCACAAACGTTTTGGAAAAGTGGATGCCAGACCTTGTCCTGTACTGGCAGTTCATTTTGAAATTGCAATAAATGAAATGAGAGCACAGCCCAAGACATGTTGGCCTAGCGACACCAGGTGTAGGCAATATTCAGAAGGATAAATTCCTATGTTTGGATATATTACAGCGACTCTCACAAACAGTTTTGGAGAAGTGGATGCCAGACCTCATCCTGTACTTGCAGTTCATTCTGAGAATTGCAATAAATGAAATGAGAGCACAACCCAAGACATGTTGGCCTAGTGACACCAGGTGTAGGCAATATTCAGAAGGAAAAATTCCTATGTTTGGATATATGACAGCGACTCTCACAAACAATTTTGGAAAAGTGGATGCCAGACCTCATCCTGTACTGGCAGTTCATTATGAGAATTGCAATAAATAAAATGAGAGCACAGCCCAAGACATGTTGGCCTAGCGACACCAGGTGTAGGCAATATTCAGAAGGAAAAATTCCTATGTTTGGATATATGACAGCGACTCTCACAAACAATCTTGGAAAAGTGGATGCCAGACCTCATCTTGTACTGGCAATTCATTCTGAGAATTGCAATAAATGAAATGAGAGCACAGCCCAAGACATGTTGGCCTAGCGACACCAGGTGTAGGCAATATTCAAAAGGAAAAATTCCTATGTTTGGATATATGACAGCGACTCTCACAAACAATTTTGGAAAAGTGGATGCCAGACCTCATCCTGTACTGGTAGTTCATTCTGAGAATTGCAATAAATGAAATGAGAGCACAGCCCAAGACATGTTGGCCTAGCGACACCAAGTGTAGGCAATATTCAAAAGGAAAAATTCCTATATTTGGATATATGACAGTGACTCTCACAAACAATTTTGGAAAAGTGGATGCCAGACCCCATCTTGTACTGGCAGTTCATTCTGAGAATTGCAATAAATGAAATGAGAGCACAGCCCAAGACATGTTGGCCTAGCAACACCAGGTGTAGGCAATATTCAAAAGGAAAAATTCCTATGTTTAGATATATGACAGCGACTCTCACAAACAATTTTGGAAAAGTGGATGCCAGACCTCGTCCTGTACTGGCAGTTCATTATGAGAATTGCAATAAATGAAATGAGAGCACAGCCCAAGACATGTTGGCCTAGCGACACCAGGTGTAGGCAATATTCAGAAGGAAAAATTCCTATGTTTGGATATATGACAGCGACTCTCACAAACAGTTTTGGAAAAGTGGATGCCAGACCTCATCCTGTACTGGCAGTTTATTTTGAGAATTGCAATAAATAAAATGAGAGCACAGCCCAAGACATGTTGGCCTAGCGACACCAGGTGTAGGCAATATTCAAAAGGAAAAATTCCTATGTTTGGATATATGACAGCGACTCTCACAAACAATTTTGGAAAAGTGGATGCCAGACCTCATCCTGTACTGGCAGTTCATTCTGAGAATTGCAATAAATGAAATGAGAGCACAACCCAAGACATGTTGGCCTAGTGACACCAGGTGTAGGCAATATTCAGAAGGAAAAATTCCTATGTTTGGATATATGACAGCGACTCTCACAAACAATCTTGGAAAAGTGGATGCCAGACCTCATCCTGTACTGGCAGTTCATTATGAGAATTGCAAAAAATAAAATGAGAGCACAGCCCAAGACATGTTGGCCTAGCGACACCAGGTGTAGGCAATATTCAGAAGGAAAAATTCCTATGTTTGGATATATGACAGCGACTCTCACAAACAATCTTGGAAAAGTGGATGCCAGACCTCATCTTGTACTGGCAGTTCATTCTGAGAATTGCAATAAATGAAATGAGAGCACAGCCCAAGACATGTTGGCCTAGCGACACCAGGTGTAGGCAATATTCAGAAGGAAAAATTCCTATGTTTGGATATATGACAGCGACTCTCACAAACAATTTTGGAAAAGTTTATGCCAGACCTCATCCTGTACTGGCAGTTCATTCTGAGAATTGCAATAAATGAAATGAGAGCACAACCCAAGACATGTTGGCCTAGTGACACCAGGTGTAGGCAATATTCAGAAGGAAAAATTCCTATGTTTGGATATATGACAGCGACTCTCACAAACAATTTTAGAAAAGTGGATGCCAGACCTCATCCTATACTGGCAGTTCCTTATGAGAATTGCAATAAATAAAATGAGAGCACAGCCCAAGACATGTTGGCCTAGCGACACCAGGTGTAGGCAATATTCAGAAGGAAAAATTCCTATGTTTGGATATATGACAGCGACTCTCACAAACAATCTTGGAAAAGTGGATGCCAGACCTCATCTTGTACTGGCAGTTCATTCTGAGAATTGCAATAAATGAAATGAGAGCACAGCCCAAGACATGTTGGCCTAGCGACACCAGGTGTAGGCAATATTCAGAGGGAAAAATTCCTATGTTTGGATATATGACAGCAACTTTCGCAAACAATTTTGAAAAAGTGGATGCCAGACCTCATCTTGTACTGGCAGTTCATTCTGAGAATTGCAATAAATGAAATGAGAGCACAGCCCAAGACATGTTGGCCAAGCGACACCAGGAGTAGGCAATATTCAGAAGGAAAAATTCCTATGTTTGGATATATGACAGCGACTCTCACAAACAATTTTAGAAAAGTGGATGCCAGACCTCGTCCTGTACTGGCAGTTCATTATGAGAATTGCAATAAATGAAATGAGAGCACAGCCCAAGACATGTTGGCCAAGCGACACCAGGTGTAGGCAATATTCAGAAGGAAAAATTCCTATGTTTGGATATATGACAGCGACTCTCACAAACAGTTTTGGAAAAGTGGATGCCAGACCTCGTCCTGTACTGGTAGTTCATTCTGAGAATTGCAATAAATGAAATGAGAGCACAGCCCAAGACATGTTGGCCAAGCGACACCAGGTGTAGGCAATATTCAGAAGGAAAAATTCCTATGTTTGGATATATGACAGCAACTTTCACAAACAATTTTGGAAAAGTGGATGCCAGACCTCATCCTGTACTTGCAGTTCATTCTGAGAATTGCAATAAATGAAATGAGAGCACAGCCCAAGACATGTTGGCCTAGCGACACCAGGTGTAGGCAATATTCAGAAGGAAAAATTCCTATGTTTGGATATATGACAGCGACTCTCACAAACAGTTTTGGAAAAGTGGATGCCAGACCTCATCCTGTACTTGCAGTTCATTCTGAGAATTGCAATAAATGAAATGAGAGCACAACCCAAGACATGTTGGCCTAGCGACACCAGGTGTAGGCAATATTCAAAAGGAAAAATTCCTATGTTTGGATATATGACAGCGACTCTCACAAACAATTTTGGAAAAGTGGATGCCAGACCTCATCCTGTACTGGCAGTTCATTATGAGAATTGCAATAAATAAAATGAGAGCACAGCCCAAGACATGTTGGCCTAGCGACACCAGGTGTAGGCAATATTCAGAAAGAAAAATTCCTATGTTTGGATATATGACAGCAACTTTCACAAACAATTTTGGAAAAGTGGATGCCAGACCTCATCTTGTACTGGCAGTTCATTCTGAGAATTGCAATAAATGAAATGAGAGCACAGCCCAAGACATGTTGGCCTAGCGACACCAGGTGTAGGCAATATTCAGAAGGAAAAATTCCTATGTTTGGATATATGACAACGACTCTCACAAACAATTTTAGAAAAGTGGATGCCAGACCTCGTCCTGTACTGGCAGTTCATTATGAGAATTGCAATAAATGAAATGAGAGCACAGCCCAAGACATGTTGGCCTAGCGACACCAGGTGTAGGCAATATTCAGAAGGAAAAATTCCTATGTTGGGATATATGACAGCGACTCTCACAAACAGTTTTGGAAAAGTGGATGCCAGACCTCGTCCTGTACTGGCAGTTCATTCTGAGAATTGCAATAAATGAAATGAGAGCACAGCCCAAGACATGTTGGCCAAGCGACACCAGGTGTAGGCAATATTCAGAAGGAAAAATTCCTATGTTTGGATATATGACAGCAACTTTCACAAACAATTTTGGAAAAGTGGATGCCAGACCTCATCTTGTACTGGCAGTTCATTCTGAGAATTGCAATAAATGAAATGAGAGCACAGCCCAAGACATGTTGGCCTAGCGACACCAGGTGTAGGCAATATTCAGAAGGAAAAATTCCTATGTTTGGATATATGACAGCAACTCTCACAAAAGTTTTGGAAAAGTGGATGCCAGACCTCATCCTGTACTGGCAGTTCATTATGAGAATTGCAATAAATAAAATGATAGCACAGCCCAAGACATGTTGGCCTAGTGACACCAGGTGTAGGCAATATTCAGAAGGAAAAATTCCTATGTTGGGATATATGACAGCGACTCTCACAAACAGTTTTGGAAATATGGATGCCAGACCTCGTCCTGTACTGGCAGTTCATTCTGAGAATTGCAATAAATGAAATGAGAGCACAGCCCAAGACATGTTGGCCTAGCGACACCAGGTGTAGGCAATATTCAGAAGGAAAAATTCCTATGTTGGGATATATGACAGCGACTCTCACAAACAGTTTTGGAAAAGTGGATGCCAGACCTCGTCCTGTACTGGTAGTTCATTCTGAGAATTGCAATAAATGAAATGAGAGCACAGCCCAAGACATGTTGGCCAAGCGACACCAGGTGTAGGCAATATTCAGAAGGAAAAATTCCTATGTTTGGATATATGACAGCAACTTTCACAAACAATTTTGGAAAAGTGGATGCCAGACCTCATCTTGTACTGGCAGTTCATTCTGAGAATTGCAATAAATGAAATGAGAGCACAGCCCAAGACATGTTGGCCTAGCGACACCAGGTGTAGGCAATATTCAGAAGGAAAAATTCCTATGTTTGGATATATGACAGCGACTCTCACAAACAGTTTTGGAAAAGTGGATGCCAGACCTCATCCTGTACTTGCAGTTCATTCTGAGAATTGCAATAAATGAAATGAGAGCACAACCCAAGACATGTTGGCCTAGTGACACCAGGTGTAGGCAATATTCAGAAGGAAAAATTCCTATGTTTGGATATATGAAAGCGACTCTCACAAATAATTTTGGAAAAGTGGATGCCAGACCTCATCCTGTACTGGCAGTTCATTATGAGAATTGCAATAAATAAAATGAGAGCACAGCCCAAGACATGTTGGCCTAGCGACACCAGGTGTAGGCAATATTCAGAAGGAAAAATTCCTATGTTTGGATATATGACAGCAACTTTCACAAACAATTTTGGAAAAGTGGATGCCAGACCTCATCTTGTACTGGCAGTTCATTCTGAGAATTGCAATAAATGAAATGAGAGCACAGCCCAAGACATGTTGGCCTAGCGACACCAGGTGTAGGCAATATTCAGAAGGAAAAATTCCTATGTTTGGATATATGACAGCGACTCTCACAAACAATTTTAGAAAAGTGGATGCCAGACCTCGTCCTGTACTGGCAGTTCATTATGAGAATTGCAATAAATGAAATGAGAGCACAGCCCAAGACATGTTGGCCTAGCGACACCAGGTGTAGGCAATATTCAGAAGGAAAAATTCCTATGTTGGGATATATGACAGCGACTCTCACAAACAGTTTTGGAAAAGTGGATGCCAGACCTCGTCCTGTACTGGCAGTTCATTCTGAGAATTGCAATAAATGAAATGAGAGCACAGCCCAAGACATGTTGGCCTAGCGACACCAGGTGTAGGCAATATTCAGAAGGAAAAATTCCTATGTTTGGATATATGACAGCAACTTTCACAAACAATTTTGGAAAAGTGGATGCCAGACCTCATCTTGTACTGGCAGTTCATTCTGAGAATTGCAATAAATGAAATGAGAGCACAGCCCAAGACATGTTGGCCTAGCGACACCAGGTGTAGGCAATATTCAGAAGGAAAAATTCCTATGTTTGGATATATGACAGCGACTCTCACAAACAGTTTTGGAAAAGTGGATGCCAGACCTCATCCTGTACTGGCAGTTCATTATGAGAATTGCAATAAATAAAATGATAGCACAGCCCAAGACATGTTGGCCTAGCGACACCAGGTGTAGGCAATATTCAGATGGAAAAATTCCTATGTTGGGATATATGACAGCGACTCTCACAAACAGTTTTGGAAATATGGATGCCAGACCTCGTCCTGTACTGGCAGTTCATTATGAGAATTGCAATAAATGAAATGAGAGCACAGCCCAAGACATGTTGGCCTAGCGACACCATGTGCAGGCAATATTCAGAAGGAAATATTCCTATGTTTGGATATATGACAGCAACTCTCAGAAACAGTTTTGGAAAAGTGGATGCTAGTCCTTGCCCTGTACTGACAGTTCATTATGAGAGCATAACCCAAGACATGTTGGCCTAGCGAAACCAGGTGTAGGCAATATTTTGAAGGAAAAATTCCTATGTTTGGATATATGACAGCGGCTCTCACAAACAGTTTTGAAAAAGTGGTTTCCAGACCTCGTCTTGTACTAGTAGTTCATTTTGAGAATTGCAATAAATGAAATTAGAGCACAGCCCAAGACATGTTGGCCTAGCGACACCAGGTGTAGGCAATATTCAGAAGGATAAATTCCTATGTTTGGATATATGATAGCGACTCTCACAAACAGTTTTGGAAAAGTGGATGCCAGACCTCGTCTTGTACTAGCAGTTCATTCTGAGAATTGCAATAAATGAAATGAGAGCACAGCCCAAGACATGTTTGCCTAGCGACACCAGGTGTAGGCAATATTCAGAAGGAAAAATTCCTATGTTTGGATATATGACAACAACTCTCACAAACAATTTTGGAAAAGTGGATGCCAGATCTCGTCCTGTACTGGTAGTTCATTATGAGAATTGCAATAATTGAAATGAGGGCACAACCCAAGACATGTTGGCCTAGCAACACCAGGTGTAGGCAATATTCAGAAGGAAAAATTCCTATGTTGGGATATATGACTGCGACTCTCACAAACGGTTTTGGAAAAGTGGATGCCAGACCTTGTCCTGTACTGGCAGTTCATTTTGAAAATTGCAATAAATGAAATGAGAGCACAGCCCAAGACATGTTGGCCTAGCGACACCAGGTGTAGGCAATATTCAGAAGGAAAAATTCCTATGTTTGGATATATGACAGCGACTCTCACAAACAGTTTTGGAAAAGTGGATGCCAGACCTCGTCCTGTACTGGTAGTTCATTTTGAGAATTGCAATAAATGAAATGAGAGCACAGCCCAAGACATGTTGGCCTAGCGACACCAGGTGTAGGCAATATTCAGAAGGAAAAATTCCTATGTTTGGATATATGACAGCGACTCTCACAAACAATTTTGGAAAAGTGGATGCCAGACCTCATCCTGTACTGGTAGTTCATTCTGAGAATTGCCATAAATGAAATGAGAGCATTGCCCAAGACATGTTGGCCTAGCGACACCAGGTGCAGGCAATATTCAGAAGGAAAAATTCCTATGTTTGGGTATATGACAGCGACTCTCACAAACAGTTTTGGAAAAGTGGATGCCAGACCTCGTGTGTCCTGGCAGTTCATTCTGAGAATTGCAATAAATGAAATAAGAGCACAGCCCATTAGTTGTATGCCAAAAAAGAGAAGTATGAGTTTTGGTTGATTGAGGTTAAATTTCTAGGACACGTCATCTCTGAGCAAAGTATTTCAGCGGATCCATCCAAGATAGAAGCATTAGTGTAATGAGAACGACCAAGGAACGTGGCTAAAATCCACAGCTTCTTAGGACTCGCTGGGTACTATAGGAAATTCGTGCAAGATTTTTTAAAGATAGTAGCACCATTGACGTGATTGATTAAGAAAAATGTTCGATTTGAATGAAATGCAGAATATGAGTATGCCTTCTAAGAATTGAAGAACCGATTGACCACCGCTCTAATGCCAATGATACTAAGTAGTGATGAGTCGTATGAAGTCTGCACGGATGCCCAAGACATGGACTTGGATGTGTGTTAATACAACACGAATGGGTTGTGGCATATGGATCGTGACAGTTGGGACCTCACGAGCAGGACTACCCCATTTATGATTTGGAGCCTACAACAGTGATTCATGCCCTGAAGATTTGGAGATGTTACTTGTATGGAGCAACCTTCTAGATTTTCTTAGATCACAAGAGTCTAAAGTATTTGCACTCAGAAGGATCTGAATTTGAGGCAATGGAGATGGATGGAATTTATGGAAACTATGATTTCACATTGTAGTATCATCCAAGAAAAGCCAATGTAGTTACAGAGGCACTCAGTAGGAAGTCTTCTAGAATTCTCGCTTGTTTGGTACTTAAGGATTGGAAAAGAAAAGCTATGGTAAGTAAATATGGGCTGCAAAATTATGAATATTGCGATCAAATTTCGATATACCATATGGAATCTACCCCAGCACTTGTTCAAATGGTGAAGCAGAACCAATGACGGAATCAACATCTATAGGGAATATGGACAGGGATTTAGAATGCAGTGTAGTTCGAAGAATGGGCAGTACATGCAGATAGGTCGTTGCATTTTAGGAAATGTTTGGCTGTACCTGCGGTAGAGGAAATGAGAAAATCCGTAATGGACGAAGCCCATAAGTCTTGATTTACTATTCATTCAAGAAGCACAAAAAAGTATCGTGATTTGAAGAGACAATATTGGTGGAGAGGTATGAGAAAAGATGTTCTAGAATATGTCGCCAAATGTGTGACTTGTTTCCAAGTGAAAGCTGAACATCAGAAGCCCTCTGGACAACTTCAACTAGTTCCTACTCCAGGATGGAAGTGGGAGCATGTTACGATGGATTTCCTCACTGGTTTTCTAAGGACGGAGCAGAAGTATGATGCAATTTGGGTAGATAGGTTGGCAAAATCAGTGCATTTCATACCTTTTAGATTGACGTGCTCGAGGAGAGTTCTTGGAGAGTTGTATCTAGAAAATATGTACAAACTGCATAGATTTCCATTGTCCATCACTGCTTTTCAGCACTGATAGGGATACCCAGTTTAATGCCAAGTATTAGAGAAGGTTCTAGGAAGCCTTAGGCACAGATTTGAATTTCAGCATTGCTTTTTATCCTCAGACTGATGGGTAGTCTGAGCGAGTTATTCAGATTCTCGAGGATATGCTATGCGCTTGTGTATTGGATTTTGGTAGAAACTGGAAGAAGCACCTACATCTGGCAGAATTCATGTACAATAATAGTTACCAAGCAAGTATTGGTATGGCATTGTTCGCGGCACTCTACGGGAGATCGAGTCGATCGCTAGTGTGTTGGTCAGAACTAGAGGATAGGATTGTTATTAGACCTAATGAGATTCGTGAGAGCAATGAGAAAGTCACCATGATTCATGATCGATTAAAAGCTGCTCAAAGCCGGCAAAAGAGTTATGCTAGTAAGAGGCGCTGGCCATTGGAATTCAAAATAGGTGATTTTGTTCTCTTGAAAGTTTCACCAAGCAAGGGTATTTTGCGTTTCGGTCTAAGTGGGAAACTTGCATCGAGGGATGTCAGACCATTTGAGATTTCTCATCATGTTGCTGTGGTTGTTTATCGGATTAATCTTCCTCCCGATCTCTCTTATGTCCATAATGTTTTTCACGTGTCGATGTTTCAAAAATGCCAACTTGAGTCGAGTAAAGTTGTCTCATTCAATGATGTATCAATCTAGGAAGACACAAGCTACGAGGAAGTGTCGGTCCAGATTACACTACAACAAATTCAAGATTATACGACCTTCATTTAACGCCATTTCTCAAAAACCATCATGATAAGGGAAAACAATAATATACAAAATCTTGTCTTCTTTATATTCATAATTGTTGAATGTATGTTAAGCAAACAAAAGTCTGAGACTATCGGTCTAAACCTTTAAGAATTGGGCATATGATGGACAGATTATGCGAAAGACACAATTCTTAAGGTGACAGTCTAAATCATAAGATCTGCAATCGAGGGAATAAAGTTGGGCGTTTTATTCATGTAAAGATTGTTATGTTGTCTATATCCCTATTGGGAGATGGTTTGTCTTGACCATCGGAGGTGGACTCCGTGACTAGAAACATTGGCACATTGTCATAGGTGACGATGTGTTAGATCGGGACATAAAGTGAATTGATTTGGATTAATAATTTTGTCTTGGAAAATCGATTCACTTTAGACAATCATTTGTATTGTATCTTAATCCTGAGATTAATAGTGGGCCCATTGTCTTGACTTGTGTCTTTTGATGTACCAAAAGATGACACCCACATCTTAATAGTGGTATGCATGTCGGTATGTTGGAGGCATGACTCTTGATGGTGTAGACTTATTATTCATAGATATGGAATCCATAGCTCCTCTTTAGGAGTAATGATATCCTCTTATATGTGTTATCCTGTAATTGGAATACTGGAGCACTCAATCATTTGGATACATAGGTGTAACTGAATGGTATACTGTCTTTGGATGGTAAGTTTTTCGATGGTGAGATAATAAAACGTAAGATAAAAATAATTGGGAAGATAAGACAGAACTTGTCCTTAAGCCGGTTATGAATAATCCTATGAGGATACGATACATCATGATATGTTATAGAGACTTAGCTATACAGGCTTCGTAATTCTATGTAGTTCGAGAGTGCAGCTCCAAGCTTTTAGTAGAGTAGCGTTGGAGTTGATAATTATGAAAGGTATATATGGGATATTAGGTTTCGTAATTATCGAGAGCTTGAACTATATATGTCCATTTGGTCCCCTTTGCTAGCTCACAACATCCTGTAACGATACAACGTGCTTTTCCAATAATTGATGACTTATGTGAAATTTATTAGATTAGTTGAAATTCAGAAGAATCAAATAATTAATGTCTATTTATCGGTTGAATTAATTTTGTGATAAAATTAATTCAAGATAAACTTGTTGAATTATTGAGATCGGATAATTCTTGTCTGTTTATCAGTTGATTTAATTTTGAATAAATTAAATTAAGATAAACTTGTAGAATTATTAGGAATTCATTTATTTTTCTAGAGATTATCTAGATAAAGTTGTTTTAATTAGATAATTTCTCTATTGGGTTATTTGAATTAAAACTCAGACTTTATTCTATTGAATCTCGGGTGGAAAATAAAAGATTCGCTTAGATCTTTTTTCGACAGTTTGACATGCCGATTGCTACGCCCTCTTATGGACGTCACAGATGTCGTACATTTATACATTACATACTTTTATTTAAGGTAACCATTTGAACAAAACTTAATTGTTTTGAAAAACATAAAACTTAATTGGAAACATAATTAAGAAATCATATCCAGGATCCATGCATGCATTTTTTTTTTTTACAACATTCAATAATTTAATCCATAATAATAATAATAATAATAATAATAATAATTTACTTGAACATAAACATTCTTTAATTAGTTAAACATTCCAAATAATAAAATCATAATTTAAAAAGAAACATCACAACATTTTAAAACAATCAGCTCTCACTGTTCGGCAGGCTGAACTTGAGACTTCGGCAGGCCGAACTTGATCGGTAGGCCAGAAAACATCCACCGACAGGCCGTCCGAGGCTCTGTAAAAACAGGGTTTTAAACTTTTACTAGGTTCGGCAGGCCGATCTTCATTGTTCAGCAGGCCGACCGACTAAGAAAAATTAGAAAATTAATTTTTAAATCGAGAATCAATACTTTAATGCGCGGAAGACCATATACTTAATATAATAAGATAAAATAATAAAACATGGTTCATGAATTCTTTAAAACTTATCAATAAACATGTTCAAATTATAAAACTTGATTTAATCATTAAAAACTTTCTTCCTTGGCGTGCTTCCGATTACAATTCATCTTGCTTAACTCATACGCCTTTCTACGCCATTCGCCTAGTCCATCACTTTCTTACCCTTATCTGCAACATGATATAAACTTGAGTAAGCTAAAGCTTAGTAAGTACATTATTATCTCACAACTTAAAACATTTTATGAACATCATCATCATCATCAACATAATAGTGCACTAAGCACAATTTCTTAAGGAACATAGCTTTCATAACTTTATCCATGTTAAAACTTAATTCATTTTATCTTAAGGGCCCAAGTGTTGCACCATAATTATCATTGTAGGCGCACCGTCATGAGAGAAGAAGGGTAGCTAATCCTAAACCAAACATGACATCATAACATATCATATCATAACATTGGTGTGTAACACTTAATTAGGTGATACATATATATATACAATTTTCATGCTTTGAAATTTGTCATCATCATACATGCATAACTTTTGAACATGAAAATCTTTCATAAGAAACCTTTAAAGGAAATCATCATAAAATCATCATAGATATCATCATGAACATAATTTCAAACCTTATAAAACATATCATGTTGCAGGTGAGAATATACTTACTTTTTGGCTAGCTTACTTAACCTTAATATTGTTGGTGATGACGCCGCGGTCTCAACGTGCTCTTCTTCATAATGTGTTCATGTCATACATTCATTAAAAGATACATAAAAATTAATATTTATTTTCATAGAATTCAATCATCCATTTCAGAAGTCATCACTCATACATTCATCTCTTAGGAAACATAATTTATAACACATTTTCATTATCCATAAATCATAAGAACAAACTACCAACACAAACATTTTCTGACCTCCATGAATTCTAAATTCAACAACTCAACATTCTCATATAATTTAAGTACCACACTTGGCAGGAACCAAAATAATACATAAATATATTGTCGTGATTTTTCATTTGTCATAAAAATTTGATTTGGTAATTTAAACCATGTCACATAACTCACACTTCCAAAACTACCAGCAATAACAATTCAGTGAACAACTCTAAACTCAAGTCCATATATTACATTTCCATACCATATAAAAATCTACAAAAATTAACACATATAATAGACATATAAAACTTTAACATATCCAAAAACCACCTTTAAATAAATTCCATACATTCCAAAATGTGTGTTTGAACTCAAAGACAAAATAATCATAATCAATTCATGCAGTGAGTTATAAGCAATCATCATATTCCCATAATTAAAATAAAAATATGATGACCCTAAAATTCATAAGACAACTTATTAACATAAAGTTACAGAACCACTAAAATATTTTATCATCAAATAAAATCATTTAGTCACACAAATCATCACAAAACAAGGAGTTTAACAATTTAACGATAAAACAGTCTATAAACCTAGCTTCAATAAAACTTTCATATTACATAAAACATATATCATATTATCATGAGACTTTTCAATTCATACATTAACATATACATAAACACATTTGCCTAATTTCGTGCAAAATAACATTCATTTACGTTATGAACAAAACTCATATTTTTATTCAACATATTCAATCAGCATTAATTTACTGTGAGTGGCAGAGAGAAGAAAATTCATAACTTATCATAGAAATATTGAAATAATGTGATACTTGGAGGAACATTACATAGCACATATATGAACATCATATTAAATTCTCATAACAAAATAAAATACCTAGACAAAGTTATGGCAGTCGGATTGAGGAGGAGAAATACTTTTCAGAAATACCAAAAAATGAGTTCTTAACTTTATAAAAAAAAAAAAAAAATCTTCTTCACTTTCTTCAAATTCGACCAAGGAAAACTCAATATTTCTCAAATATTTACAAGAGAATTGAGGAAGAGAACGAGAAAGAAAACGTGAAAGAGAGAGAGGAGAGAGATAGAAAACGTCTAAGAAAAAAGAGAGAGAGAAATATAACCTAGATGAGCATAACATAAAGGGGGTCAAAACTCTCTATTAAGTCAGAAATTTTTTGACTAAAATTGAGGCTTTTCACATGTAAATGAAGAGGAAATTGAGGAAAGTCAAATCATTTAGAAAAACTTACCATACTTTACCAATTTTAAAATGGAAAACCATATCAATTAACTCAAATCAATGCAAAGTCAATGGTTTCTTTACCAAATTTAAAGCAATCAATCCAAAAATAAGCCAATCAATCGCAAATCATCATCCAATCATAACCAATCATCGTAATTATCTCAATCACAAAATTTGGAGAGATTGTTGCTGATTGCTCATCAACCATCTTCGGCCTGCCGATTCCTCACTTCGGTTTGTCGATTCCACAAAGTTCGACCTGCCGATGCTGGAGGGACAATTCGGCTTGCCGAACTGTCATTACATACTAGAATACATCATAACATTTAAATCATTAATGAATCATAAATAAACATACAATGTAAATAACATGAACTCTTGAGCACATCAATTCCTCGTGATCGTCACCTGTCATAACACTTAGAATAATTCGTTAGTGACAATAATATCAAGAATCATTATAGAATAAAATGCTTAACATCGTCACTAATATAGCATTATCCGTTACATAAAATAGGCGGGTGTTACACCGAGGGGCAAGTTCGGCCTACCGATTAGGCAGATCGGTCTGCCATTGTGCGAAAAAAATGTTACGCATTTTCACTTCGATTTTATCAAATATTGATTCGAATTTGATTCTGATTTGAATTTTTGAGACATAATTTGATAAGGACTGACCCTAGATCCGACGTCTATAAATAGGGAGTAAGTCACATAAGTTATTAAGATCAATTGAGAGATTAAGAGAGATACTCTACCGGTGAGAATCTGAAACTCCCTGAGGGCTCTTGTTCACAAATCATGAACACTAGCTTTGGGTTCTCTCAATTGGTTGGAAGGAGAGTCACCTAGAGGAAGAGCTGTACGCGTGAGCCTACACTCACTTCGATCGTGGATAGAGAATAGCAAAGAAGACCAGTTGGTTGATGCTCTTCTGGAATGTTACTTCTCTTCACAAATTGCAGGAGTTCTTCGGCATTCAAAGGTTAGTAACATCTGGTTAATTTATGCATATAGCATGTCAAACTTGTGTTTTAAAAAATACTCTGATATAATTGTTTTTAAAATTCTGCTGCATACTATTTTTCTAACACGACGTCTACCATGACGGTTTTTTAATTGTTTTTAAAATTCTACTGCATACTATTTTTCTAACACGGCATCTACCACGACGGTTTTTTAAAAAACCGTCATGGTAGAAGCAGCAAATAGTCGATTTTAAAAAAAAACCGTTGTGGTAGCTCACTTAAAACCCCTTTTCCCACCTCGACAATCAGACAAAAATCAAAAACTTACCTCTTAAATGTGAACACAGATCCGTCCAAAACAGTCGCCCTCGTCCCTTTTTACCTCCACACTCCTTAATCTCATTCCAAATTGTAAGTTTTTGTTAGAAATTGATAAATTATTGTTGATTTTGTTGTTTAATTAATCAAAAATTGACAAATTGTTGTTGATTTTGTTGTTTAATCAGTGATTATTGTATTGTGGATCATGGGTATGATTTATTTGTTTTATAATGGGTATGTGTAATTTGTTTTATGATGAATGAATGTTTTTTTTTATGATTAGAATATATATGGTGGGTATGTATATAATTTATGAATTTAATTTTAATTGAGTACTTGCTATTTATTATTTCAATTTAGGACTTGCAAAATGGATAGAAAATGGATATGGGATTTTCGATTGTCTAGAGAATATGTGAATGGTATGGAAGAGTTCTTGGATTTTGCCAAAAGTCATGCCAATAGTGATAAAATTCGGTGTCCTTGTGTTCAATGTGGAAACCATAGATTGCATCTAACACCAATTGTTAGAGGACATTTATTTTGAAATAGAATTATAAGTAATTATCAAACGTGGCATTTTCATGGTGAGTCTAATTTCAATCCAACTTATGTAAGTAAAGAAAAGGAAGCTATTGTGGAGGATAATATGGACGATCACGACAATATGGTTGACATGGTCTGTAACGACCCGCCCTTACGTGGCCGTCACTTAACTTAAACATCATCATAAACTTAAACTTACTTACCATTAAGGTAGAGAAATTTAGGATAAATTTTTTTTTTCCAATATATATATGGATTCTTACTGAGGAATCCTTAACATGAAACCTTAGAGGAAATAATAACTATTTTTCAAATCTTAATAATAAATGAATTCTTTTTGATTAAGAATTCTTAACATATAACCTTAAAAGATATAATAATCATTTCTCAAAACTTCATTGCGTAAACCTAACGTAATACATAAAATTCTGAAACGTGATAATAACGTAATAATAAACATTACGTCTTAACATAGTTATAATTTCTAAAAGCATGATCATTTACATAATTCATAACGTTAATTTCTTAAAACATAACCATAGTACTTTTCTTGAACTTTTCCTTTTAAAACATAAAAGTAATTATTTAGTAAGTATTACTTTAAAGACATTTCTCAATTTAGATAAAACTATTTTCAAGACAATTTTAAATTAAATATTAAAATAAAATCTCATTTAAATGCTCTCTAAAACTTTCTTAGCAATTATTATATATTGTTGCTTATAATTTTAACATCTTAGAAATATCATATTATTTTCCTTAAAGGTAAACCTTCTTAAACTAAACAAAACATGATTTCTTATAACTTAACCTTTAAGTTTAAGATACTAATTTCTTAAAGCTTTTCTTTAAAACTTTCATAATAATTTCATAGAAACATATTCATAAAATTCATTTCTTAACTTAACGTAAAACTCTAATAATCCTTTGTAATTCCAGATAAATCTGTAATTTTCTTTCCTATAAATTTCATGCATTTGTTGCATCATTTATTGCAACATCTTTAAACTTTGAAATCCTCTATACCAAGGTTGTGTAATCACAAGCTCGGTTTTTAAAACATAATTACGTAAATTATTTACTTATTCATATGCACATAATTTTCGTAAAGTGTAAGCATACGAAATTTTGTAAAATAAAACATGCATAAATTCGTAAAACACTAATGCGGAAATATTACATTGCGTGAGCGGTATCCATTCCCATCTTCACCATTCGTCCGCCGCTCACCACTGTCCATCAAGTGTCGCTGACAGGTTTTTCTTACCTACAGCATGAACATACTTAAATGAGCTTTCGCTCAGCAAGTAGGAAATTAACCTCGCAAAACATAATTAAAAATCACTTTGATAAAAATATGCATGAGCATTTTATGCTTGCTTATCAACTTGATTTATGCTTATTTATTTAAGCTGTACATTATCTTCTTACTTTGGGCCCGAGTGATCGTACCAGTTGCGCGCGAGTCTTGGGAAGTTAGGGTTCGCGAGGTCCCAATGACACCAAGATCATTCATTTCTTTAACATGGAGCCTCCCCGTGGGTCGGGAGGTTGGTACGACACCCCTAACTTGTCTCATAAGTTTCACTTGTCTTATTGTGTGTATGCAGTATGACTTATCACTACATGACATCACAATTTCGTAATTCATGAATTGTAACTCATAATCATAGATGAATCGTAAATCATTATCATACTTCACTTGAAGGTGATTAAACAATATAATTTATATATTGCATACATCACACATTAATCATATCATCATCATAGCATTTCACATCATTTCATAACATAACATATCACATTATAACTTATAACAGTGTAATAAATCACTGATCATGCATTTTCATAAATTTTATGAAAACATTTAAAATTAATCTATTTTTAAACTATTCATACTGTAGGCGAGATTCCTACTTACCTGTATCAGTGAAGTAGACTGCCCTATCAATTCAGAGTTCCTCTTTCTCTACTGAATAAATCTGTATAAACACCCATTAAGAGTGTGTGAGAATTTCCCTTTTTAGGCTATTAAATCTTAGCATAACCATAAGAATTTGATCATTTTGTTAGATCACAAATTCCTTCATCAACCGGTCATGAGCTGTCCCATTTCTATTATAAGGATTCATTTTACTAAATCCTCATAATATTCAAGCTTTTTCCTTAATTACCATTTGTTCATATCTATGTTGATAATTAATTAATTTCACAATAATTAATTAATTATCCATCGTCATTTATACCGTGAGACATTAATCTACTAAACTATTCACTTTTAAATTTATGATTCTTATCTCAAGTCCTAATTGGGCTTGTTTTAAATCCATTTAATGGGTTCGTAATTATTTTTAAGCTCGTAAGCCCAAAAAAAATGACATCGTAACGTCATATACATTTTACTGATAGATTGTGTTCCGCATGGCATTTTAGACTGAAATGGGTGTTGGACCCATGCCTAACATTGTGGCATTAAGGTTCTATAGTATCGGGATTTTATGCTTGCCGAAATAATGTTCAATTGAAAACTATTAAAGTTTGTCTTTGAAATTCTTACCCACTTAACTTGGAATTTCAAATAAAAAGCGCTCTATAAAATAATACCTGAAATTGTTAACCCAATAAATCTTAGGCTCATATAACCTTTCAAAAGTACTGTAATTTCTTGTTTTAGTGAAAAGTAAAATCTTAAGGTCACGCGATCTTTGTTTGTAAAAACTGGTACCGGTGGAGTAATTTTGAAAGATTTATATGAAATCGTTTATTAAACACAAATTTTCTTTTTAAAGTTTTTCCTCGTAAAAGTCACTTTTTTTTAAATGTTTGTTTGTATAATTTTCTTGTTGTTTTATAGTACCGGTTACCATTTTTCTTTGGCAAAATTGCTTCCCGGTTAAAACTTTGAAATTCTTACCAATTAAAAGTTTTGACAATTTTTATATGTCCAATTTAAAGTCCAATTTAAAAGCAGTATTTCACAAAAGTTCTCCATTTTGTTGCAAAATTAAACTTTTATGTTTGGAAAAATTGTAATGTGGTCTCGAAACGACCCAAAACTTAAAAACATTTTTCTACGCAAAAACGTAGTTTTTGGACTGTTTTAGAAAACTGCCAATAACTGTATTTTAGAGGCAGATTTTGAAAAACATTTCTTCACAAAAGTTGTTCGTCTCATAAAAATCTAAAACTTCTGTGTTTTGTGAAATATAAAATTCGGACTCAAAATGGTTCGAAATTGGAAAAACAGTTCCAGCCCTGCTGGAACTGTTTTGGGCAGTTTCAATAAACTGCATCAGGCAGTTTTTTGGGCTGCCTTTTTGGCAGTTTTTGGGGACTGTTTAGGCAGTCCATAAAAATTGTTCGGTAGGCCTATTTAGAGTCAAAACTGTGTTTTTTCACAGTCACGGGATTTTGTACAAAACGACGAAAACTAAAAGTCTCGTGTTCGGTAAAGTTTTAAAAATCGATTCTAAGGCCTCCGTTTAAATGTTCAAAGTTTGTGGAAAATTTTTCCACAAACTAAAACTTGTACAAAACATAACTCTAACATACCATACTAACTTTTTACATGACATACAAGCATAAACTTAACTAATTAACACATAAATAATTATTACAACATATCTTCTCACCCAATCATCAAATCTCTCATTAACTTATAAACTTTATCCTTGAGAAATTTAAGGACAAGCTTAGATTGCTTACCCTTGATGACAACTCTTAGGTGGGTGATCATAAAACTTCTAGTTCCACTCTTTCTTCCTCTTGGATCAACACTAAGACAAAACTTTTTCATGTGAAAAATCTAACATATTTTGGCCATCACATATATACTATCTAGGCAACATGTTTTCTTTTCTTTGCTAAGGAAAATGGAAAGAAAGAAAAGGTGAAGATATTACCTTAATCCCAATGTTCTAAAATTCCCACTATGTTTATCTTCTTCTTCTAAGTAGGAGTAGATCTTGAGTTGGGATAATGATGTGAAGTGTTTAAGAAAATAGCTTGATGTAAGCTTGATCTTTGCTTGGTTTTTGAAAGGAGTTTTGAAGCACAAAACTTTCTTCTTGAAACCACTTGGGATGCACGGTGGAGGAAGAAAAGAAATGGGATTTTTTTTTTGTCACCTGGGAGCTTGGGGTACTTGGTGGAAAGACTTGGAACAAGTGAAGACAAAAATAGCTCTTCTTTCTTTGAAGCTTGTTTGCTCGGTGGAAAGGATGGATGTAGTGGGATGATTTAATTTTATTTTTTTTTCTTGTCTTGGAGGCTTCGGTGGAAGTGGAGAAAAGCAAATGGAGAGAACTCTTACTTTTTTTTTTTTTTTTTGATCCGGTGGTGGAACTTGAAACAAATGGGGAGAAATTTTTTCTTTTCTTGGAAGCAAGCTCACTCGATGGGACAAGATGGAATAAATGAAAACAAGACAAATTTTGATTTAACTAGGCTTAACAATCCCCCAAGTTGGCGCCATCATCAGGTAAGGTAGAGTGGTGGGTGAAACAAAATAATTACATGGAGTACAATGATTATTTTGGAAGCACCTTTTGTGGGTACTTTGGCTTTTCTTGTAAGAAAAGCTTAAGCATGTAAATTTTATACTGTCAGTAATAATTAACATAGCTGACAGAAAATTTTATTACTTGACTAATCCTCTCCTATTTCTCCAAATACTGTGACACGCTAATCATAGTATGAACCGATATCGGGAAAAATTTAATCGCGTATTGATTTTTGATTGGATTAAGTCTAGAAATTTATTTTAGACTTAATAAAAATCTAAATGTGACTTTTTTTTTTTAGTATCTAAACTCTGTAATAACATAATTTTTAACAGTGTCACTATCAGAGTTTGCATAGTATTTTCTGTCATTACGGCTACTCGCGTAGCTCCATTTTTGACTAATTTGGCAATTAATGATTAAATTGCGTTAGAGTGTTTCTTGATACACTGCTAACATAATATTGTACTTGAAACTTCTCATAATTAAATTCTCAAGTTCTTTACAGATAAATTCTTCTGTCATAGTAACGGTTGAATTTATCAATTTATTTATTAAATTTCGATAGTTAATTAACTTAACTATAGAACCATTATAGAATTTTTTGGAATATTTGTATATTAATTCCATAAATTCTTTACTCACGAAATTCATACATAATGTGTCGAGGAAAATCCTTGATTTAAATATGTAAATTACATTATTTAATTCTAGGATTTTTCTCGGTCATTACATGGTCAATGATTTGGAAGAACACTTCATGCACCGTCTAGATTTATTTGAGACAATGATGAATGATGCTGACACACCCATGTATGAGGGGTGTATCAATTTCACCAAATTTTTCGCTTTAGTTGGATTATAGAATTTGAAAGCATCAGGTGGGTGGTTAAATTCTAGTTTCATAAAGCTTTTGGAATTTTTAGGAAGGCTTCTACCAGAGGGTAATAAATTACCAACTAGTATGTATGAGGGTAAGAAGACTTTGAGCACTTTGGGAATGTAGTATGAGAGAATTCATGCTTGTGAAAATGATTGTGTTCTTTATAGGAATGAGTATAAGGATGAGAATTGTTGTCCACTTTGTCAACAAGCAAGGTGGAAGAAAGGAAAGGAGCCAAAAGACGATAAGAATGGAGTACCAAAGAAAGTGTTATGGTACATTCCATTGGTACCACATTTGAGACATTTATTTGGAAACTCAAAACATGCCAAGAATTTGGCATGGCATCATGAGAAATGGGTCAACGATGGTATGTTTAGACACCCGACGGATTCACCACAATGGAAGACTTTTGAAGACGATCATCCCGACTTTAATGCAGATCCAAGAAATATACATTTCGCTTTGTCGACAGATGGAATGAACCCACATGATAACATGAGTAGTAGGCATAGAACTTGGCCTGTAATACTTGTTAACTACAATTTTCCTCCAAAGATGTGCATGAAGCGAAAGTTTTTAATGTTATCTTTATTGATTTCGGGTCCTCACCAACTAGGCAACGACATTGATATATACTTGGCACCGTTAATCGATGACCTCAAAAACTTATGAGAAAATAGAGTCGAAGTTAGGGATGCTTACTGAGAAGAGACATTCACACTCTATGCAATATTGATATGGACCATCAACGACTTCCCCACATATGGAAATTTATTTGGTAATTTGGTGAAGAGTTCTATTGGTTGTCCTATTTGTATGATGGAAATGTCTTACAAACAGTTAAAGAATGGTAAGAAAACCATTTTTCTTGGTCGTAGAAGATGGTTGCCAAGAGACCATCATGAAATTTGCAATTTGTAGCAGTGTCATTGATCAGAAGATAATAAGTTTACAACGTCGTGACATACCACTGGTGAAAGTCGTGTGGCAGCACCACATAGTTAATGAGGCAACTTGGGAATTAGAATCGACAATGCGAGAATTGTACTTGCATTTATTTTGCTTTTTAGATGATTTCCAATTTTGAAGATAAAATTCCTTTTAGGGGGAGAGCTGTAACACCCAGTAATTAATTTAGTATAATTAGTGTGTAAAATGGTGAATAAGATGCCTTATTGTAATTTAAACTTAATCTAATTATTTTGTGGTATTTTCTAATTTATTTCAATTTTAATTATTTCTATGAGTTATTTTAAATTTTGCAACAAAACAAATTATCAAATTCCAAACAAGTCCTTTCATGCCAAAAAACTTAGACAAATCTAAAACTGCCTCACCAAAACCATGTGTTGGACATAGTTTTCTTCCCCTAAAGCTACTTAGCCCCTCCTCTATTTATTCCCTCACTCTCTCTTTCACTCTCATTCTCTCATATCTCCCACTCTTTCTCGGTGCCCTCTCTCCCTCTTCTACTTCCAATTTTTTCGCTACTAACCGAAGGCCAAAGGACAAGCATTTGAAGCTACAAAGCCACTTCAATCAACTCAAAGAGTTCAAATTTAAGGTTAGCTCTCTCTTTCTCAAAGTTTCAAAACTTTATTTTCAAAATTTTCAATGTTCCTTGGATGTTGAAATCTGAGCTTCCTTGAGCTTAAATAATGTTCAATTTGAGTTGTACAATCTGTTTTATAGTGAATCTAAATTTTATTTATGCTAAAATCAACTTAACCAAGTTTTTACATTTTTCTTGGATTTTTAAATAAATAATAAAATTGAGTTTAAATTTGGGGATTTAGTTCTAAATGGGTTTAGAATTGTTTCCTAGTAATTTCTACATGATTTTTGGGTTGAAATTGGCCAAAAACAGGTTGAATCAAGCTTGGAAAGTTCGGGGAGGCCAAGGCTCAAAATTTGGAATTTTCAAGATTTTGATAAATCAGCAAACCAACTTGAGCGTTGGTAGGCTGAATACATAAGTTTGGGAGGTTGGACTCGAGTTGTTCGGCAGGCCGGACTCGGGTGGCCGATAGGCCAAACTTTAGAAGTTTGGCAGGCTAGACCAGGAGAATCAGGAGCCTGACCAGGCTATATAAAAATGACTATTTTTCACTGATTTTCACCGTTTAAAACATAAATGGAGATTTTGACCTTGTGACATGATTTTATGAACGTTAAAGGCACACAAGGGGCCATGAGATAACATAGTATAGTAGAATACTTTAAGTTGGATATTGACAAATTTAGTTCATATCTTATAGTAGAATACTTTAAGTTGGATATTGACAAATTTAGTTCATATCTAAGGCTGTTTGTGGTTCCAAGGAACCAGCGTATAGCGGGCTGAGACTGCGGTGTTAGTGCTCTCTTACTGGATAACGAGGTAGGACTCTAGACCATCTTTCTTTGTTAGCCATGATTTTAAAAGAGTTTTGGCCACGAAGTGTTTTTTCTAAAAAATGTTTTTAAGAAATGATTGAGATAAATTTATTCAGTTATTTTCAATAACTGTTGGATAATGAAATGATCATAATGAATGGAATAATGAATGTAAAAGAGAAAAACTCGGTAAAATGAGACTCGAATAATAAAATAGTACCAAACGAGTCAAAAACGCCGTTCAGAATGATATGCTAGGGTATGATGCCATATTCAGAGATCGGGTCGTATAAAGAGCAACCTTAGGGGCAGGTCTCGAAACCCAACTGGGCCACTACGATGATGATTCTATTGGCTTCGCTCAAAATAGAATGATAAGATTATTTTAGATAAATGTTGGACCAAAACGGTACGTATGAGGTTAAGGAAATTTATTTATTATATTTTATATTTTTGCGCTTATAAAAGATTTTATATTGAAATTAATGTTTTCAAAGCTCAAGTACTACTGAGCATTTTGCTCATAATTTTATTGTTTTAAAATTTCAACCCCCTTCTAGGTGGGTTGCAGCATAGAGTTGATTGGGACACTGCAGATCGAACACGTGGACCGTAGGATTTCCTAATTAGGTTGTTTGTTTATTTAACCAAGACATGTAATATTTTAATCGTTCTTCTTTTAGATTGGACATGTGGCTATATTTTATTTATGTCGATATTATATGTGCGCACAAATTATGGGCTGGCACGACCAAACTCGTATTAATTAGTTTTATTATTTTAGCTACTTTAATTTAGGTGATTATTTAGAAGTTTTAAATTTATCATGTTTGTACAAATAACACTGATAATTTATTTAGCAAATTTAATTAAAATTTAGTTTAATTAATTTAATTAATTTATCATGTTACCATTCGGATCGGGTCGGTTGATAACCATTAGCACTATTGTTATTATTATAATCTCAATGATATAACTAAAAGCTGCCAAGGTGGCCCACATACAAATTTCTCCAAGGTTACTTTATCGCCCCAATTACATGCCACATAATGGATGAAGACACAGTCCCGCATACATAATATATATATATATATATATATATATATATGTGTGTGTGTATGCATATATAAACAAACACACACACACACACACACAAATCCTAGCCGTCGGATCTCCAACACTAGCGTGTAATTGCATCTTACAAAAGCGACGCTCCACCAAACAAAAGCTATCATGTTATCAATATGAAGAAGATTTCTCTGCGATACGATTAGCAATATTATAGAGTTTCTCCTCTACATAACAAGAGCAAATAATTAATTAACTATTTGGTATATATCTTTTTTGCTGGAAAAGATTCGTCATAGGGGATTCTCTACAATATGTTGATCTAATTTCTTATTCTATTTATGACGTGAAAAATTTTGCTATTAGTATAATCCTGACATGGGGCTCCTTATCCCCTACGCTACTTCAGCAACCAAGTTTAGAACGTTGAAAGGATATTTTATAATCTATAGTTAATAATTTGGAAATGATCTTTCCCCCTCTTTTCTTCTAATCTCAAATTTGTGCATCCTTCACAAAAGATCTTTTTAGTAAGAATTTTTTTGTTTAGTTTTTGTAGTTTTAAATCCTTTGTCTAATTTTAGTATTTTAAATTGTGTTTGAATAATCCTCTTATCATATATCATTTGAGAAGTTTAAAAGAGTATCTGATTGATTTTTACACATGCTTTTCTTTAGATGGGCCATAATATAATTAGTGGATAAATCATTTAAAACGTCAAAAACTGGACAGAAAATTTGAGTCTTTTTTTATGGTTTTGTTGTCAAATTTATATACCTTTCTCACCTTCAAAATATATATATATGGCTTTCTGAGATCTCTTAAATCAGAACGGAAAAAAATTGCAAAAACCAAGGAGAATTGGGCCAGACTCGCCGCTAGGATCAAGGTAACGGACCAAAATTGTTGTCGTGCAGGCCATACTCGTGGATTCATGGTTTGGGTAATATTGATTGCATTTAAAATGTTGTCTTATAAATCTCAGTAAACTAAACTGCGAAGAGAGTAAACTTTATTACTCAAGGGAATTAAATATACATTTTTAGTTCTTTAAAAAATAAAAACAAAAAAGCAAAAAGTTACATCCGAAATAAATTTGAGTTAGGATCACAAAATTTGCAAGAAGACAACCCATCGCGTGATCATAAAATTACACATTTTCTAGGTCAACTTAGAGGTGTACTGCCATAACCGGTTGGCAACCATTATCATTAGGGCACTGCTCTACATCTCGATTGGACTGTGGCCCGACCCTCTCAGTAAGGTGGGCCCACCAGATGGGTCCTATCATTAAGGCACTGCTCTACATTCCGACCGGGCTGTGGCCCAGCCCTCTTAGTGAGAGGGCCGGGCCACAGCCTGGTGGGAAAAAAAAAGTTTTCCTTATCATTATTATTATTAGTATAATCTCAATGATATGACTAAAAGCTGCTGAGGTGGGCCACATACAAATCTACCTAAAGGTTTCTTTATCGCCCTAATTACATGCCACATAACGGATGAAAACAAAGTCCCACATATATAATATATATGTATATATATATACACACACACACATATGTACACACAAATCCAAGCCGGCTGACGTCCAACACAAGCTTGTAATTGCATCTTACAAAAGCGACGCTCCACTAAACAAATGCAATCAAACCCTGCGATACGATTAGCAATATTATAGAGTTTCTCATCAACCTAACGAAAGCGAATAATTAATTAACTATTTGGTATATATCTCTTTTGCTGGAAAAGATTCGTCATAGGGATTCGCTACAATATGTTGATCTAATTGCTTATTCTGGAAAATTTTGCTCTGTCCCCCTATTTGGTATATATCTCTTTTGCTGGAAAAGATTCGTCTGGAAAATTTTGCTCTGTCCCCCTATTTGGTATATATCTCTTTTGCTGGAAAAGATTCTGTCATAGGGATTCGCTACAATATGTTGATCTACTTTCTTATTCTGGAAAATTTTGCTATTAGTATAATCCTGACATGGGTTCCTTATCCCCTACGCTACTTCAGCAACCAAATTTAAAACGTTGAAAGGATATTTTATAATCTATAGTTAATAATTTGGCAAGAGTGGTGTGGGTTCCTTTACGTGTGTGGGTTCATTCTCTGTCCGTCGCTCGTATAAGGCAAGAGTGGTCCTTTTTTGTTTTTGCCTAAAAATATACACCAGTGGAGGAGAGTCCAGGTAGCTGTCATGCGCACCAGCTCACTTTCCTCAGTCTTCCCTTCTCTCTCTTTCTTTCTCTTCTCCTTTTTCTCTCTCTTATGAGTTTTTTTTCCTTTTCTCTGTCTTTCCATAAGATAGAAAAAACTTTTAATTGGACGAGTATTTCCTTTTTCTAATGTGGGAAAACACGACTTCATTAGATAAGAGAAAAAACAAGAAAGATAAGAGAAAAAACAAGAAACAGTTAACAGCCCATTAAAGGAAACCACCTAAACCCGTTGCATTTTTAGGTAGGTAACACACGGGGTTAATTAAGCATTAAATGCAGTCATTATATTCAAAAAAAATTCCTATGTTTGGAAAAGTGGATGCCAGAGACCTCGGTTGACTTGTTGCTTTGATTCGATGTGGACCAATAGGACAGAATCATAAGCCCTCTTCTTCCTCCTGTTTTTGACCAATCATAAGCCCAGCCTTACTGTTATCTTATCAATAAGAAAATTACCTACAAAAAAGAAAAAAGATCTTTTATGTGGAGTAAAAATGTGCATGCCTATTGGAAAAGAAAATGTACAAAAAAAGCCTTCCTTTTTTTTTTTTTTGAAATACTCCATATTATTTACTAGAAAGAGTGGTTTAATTACTATTTTATTTGCACAATTGCATGTCATAGTCTAGCTATAAATTCAAGTTTGGCTTTGCCTTGGGGTAATTCAGACCCCCAACCCAAAGTTCAATAAAGGCTGAGACAGACAGTTTAGCAAATTTTTCTGACTTTGGAGTAAAAGGATTCGAACTAAATAGTACAGTGTGAATTTAGTATTAGGTTGTGCTTGGAACCATGATAGTTTAGTAATAAATATTAAAATAAGTAATATGTCACCATGGTTTAATTAAAATAGCGTTATCAATTGACATTGACATAAAATTTAACATAAAGATTTTTACATTACACTTCGCAAAACTCTAAAAATAATAGGCTATGCTTGAATTAAATAAAATTCAAAATATTAAGTATATGCCAAAGTCGTTCAACACGTTCTACACAAAATGAAATCACAAAACAAGGAAAATTACAAAAAATCATTAGAAACATAGCAAAATGCAAATTACCATTTGAGGCGCTTTTCTTTCAGCCTGAAATTTGAAATGAAAATCTACCTAGATCTTTTGAATGTCAAACCGGAACCAGAGAGTTTTTCTTCACGTACTTTTTCTATTGAGTCTACCATGAACGGACTAAATACATTTCATATGACTATGAAAAGTCCCTTTCTCCCTCTTGGAAATACATTATTGTTTTCTTTTCGTCAACAGATATTTCATTGATGTTGTTTTATTATTCAAACTAAAAACATAACCCAATTGAAGACACCATTGAAAAAAGAGGATCACATGACCATTAACACTAGTCCAATAGGCATTGTACAAATATATATACATATATATCTACCATAAATTGCGATTAAGACATTGGTTATTTATTTATTTTTTGTGTGGATAATTGAATGAACATATTAAATATTATTAAATGTTGTAAATTAATGTAAGAGGTGATTGCCGCAGATCAAGATCCAAATGAGTTTAATTTAATTAAACCGCCGCTCTTTGTTTATTGTAGTTAAAATAATAAATAAGAAGAGGAGAATATGAGTTAATTATTAGGAAGTGGCAGAGAGTCTAGAGAACAATAAATAAAAACATAATTTATCCATGATAAATAAATAAATAACAAAAAATGTGATTAATAAGTTGGTAGCTAAAGTCTAGAACCGCGGGGTATATATGTTTCTTTTTTCTTACCTTGGACCGCAAAACATGTTTTTCACCATTTTCCTAACCTATCCCATCTCTCTCTCTCTCTCTCTCTCTCCAATCAATGTTTCAAAGGAAAGGAAGGCTAAACAACAAGTGCCTTTCCCCATGGAGAGCTAACCACGTACATTTTTTTTTACGTAGATCTAACGACTAAAAGTCAAATAATTGTCAATAAATTACTTTTTAAGTTTTCGATACGTAGGACATGCTGATAAGTAATGTTTTGTTAACCGTTAGATTAACTTTTTAATAGTTTGATTTATAATTGAAAATAGTTTTGTATCACATGTTATAAATTTTTAACATAGACTTTTGTATATTACGTCATTAAAAAGTTAATCTAATGATTAATATGACAATATGTACCAATAAAACAAAAATTTGTCTTATGATAAGATCTGGCAAATTATATATGTCCCTCTAGTAAGAGAATTCCTATGAATTTTTCATTAGGGAGCCTAGAAATCTATGTGCTTTTCAAAAGCTATAAGATATAATTTTCCATTCAAAGGGGGACGTTTTAAGGACAGATTACAAAATTAAAGAGATGAGTTAAGAATTATTTTTTTTTTATTTTTCTTTCTACTATCCAATCGAATCTTCAATAAAGCCCCTTTTGTTAAATGCTCTCACCGGTCGTTCGCTAGGGATATGCATGGTCCGGTTGGGTCATAAACTGTCAATTTTTCTAGACCAGACCAAATTGGTTGTTTATAGAAAATGTAAACCAGACTAGACTATTTGTGTAAAGACATTGGATTATCGTGGTATGATTTGATTCGAATTAAATCACTGTTTGAACCATTTAATTGATTTTTTATTTTTTAAACTTTTTTAGTGACTTGTTTTTATAAAGATTTTTGAGGTCTTTTTTAAGCCATTTAAACTTTGAAACTTGAAAACATGAAAAATAAGATGCATATGTTTATATTTACATCACAAATATATATATATATATACACACATATATGGTATAGATAAAAAAATAAATGTTACAAGTCTAAACAGTCTAATTTTGTTTGGATCGTTTTCATAAATTGGACTAGACCATTTTTTAAAATGATCCTGTCAAATCTTAAATCATTTAAAAACGATTATAACCTGAAACTGAGACTATCAAATTTGTTTGGTTCTACTGTTTTTTGGTTTATTTGCACAACCTGTGAAAATAAAAAAATAAATATGTATAAATCTAAACAGTCTAGTTCGGCTTGGACTGTTTGTAAAGTTTCACAAACTGGATTTGATCATATGTTAAACGATCAAGTCTTGACTCAAACCGTTTAAAAATAGCTCAAACCGCTTAAAAATGGTTATGACATGGAACCAGGACCGCCGGATTAGTCTAGCCCCATAGTTTTTCGGTTTATTTGCCCAACCCGATTGTCCGCCTCAAAACTATTTATCGCTGCTGCCATTGCTCCTCCCCTCAAAGGAATACAATAAACGTCATTTGTTGCAACTGTTCTCTTTTTTATTTTCTTTTAAAAAGTATAGAACCTGCTATATATTATAATTAATTTCATATCCAATCATTTGTTACAATTAATATTAGAAAGCTATTATGTATTACAATTTCTAAAAATAGAAAGTGATAAGGAAAAATACGTTGGGTGGGATATTTCTGAAGTAGTATTTTGGGACCAATTTGAGTTTGAGACCTAAAAACGAATCTGATTAAAAGATGCTTTTTATTTTTTATTCTCAACAAAATAATTAAACACATATAGTCATATACTATTTACTTTATTGTTTTTAGATGAAAAACTAAACATAATTCGACAAATTTTAATCTCTAAAACATCATCAAATATTATTTTAAAATTCAGTTCCAATTATTGATTTTATAATTTTAGTTGTAAAACTATGAGTTTGTTTGAAAATATAGTGTATATATTTTTGCTTTAGACTGTAGCATGTGAGAATTTTATACTATAGTAGTTGAAACTAATAAATTTCAATGATATTACCAAATGAAACTAAGTTGGAAAACACCAAAAATAAAATCACAAACTAAATGAGCCTGAAAAAACTAATAATTCTATATATTTATTCTCAAGAGACATCATTTTTTTAGAATAAAGTAATAAAATCATTTAATTATTGAATAAAAAATTATAGAGATATAACTAAATACTTGAACATAGGGACATATTATCATAAACTATTGCAAGTTATTTTCCAATTTACAGGACGGTTTCCTTTTTCTTTTTTTTTTCATTGCCTATACGGACACTACAAAAAGAAAAAAATATTAAAAAATATAATTAAATATATACAAGTTTTTTTTATAAGATACATATTTTAATTGTCAAAAATTTAATGTGATATGATTTTCAATTATCAATTTAAATTAAAACCATATTACTGAAACAAATTTTGGTAAAACGACTTAAACTGATAAGTTTAAACTATATATAATGTAAAGTTCTCAATAGTTATAGTGCAATGGAAAAAAAAAAAAAAAGAACTAAAGAAAAATGTTCAACCATAGCGTTACACTTTTGTAGAGTTTAATAAATTTCATGACCTATGAAAGATTTTTTTTTTATTTATTTTGAATGCATTTGATAACGCAGTTAGAATAAAAATTAGAATGGATTTATATTTTATGTGGCATGTAGGAGCTTTATATTGTAGCATACTTTTGCTTTACACTATAATATATGAAATCTTTATACTATAATTTTTAGAATTATATAGTTAAAATGAAATAAAAAAATGCAAAAAAAAAAAATTAGGTCTGTTTGCATTGTATTTGGATGCTACTTTTAGTTTATGTAATCGCCTGTAACAGTTTAGGATGTCTAATGAACCTTGTTTTTAAAAGGTTACTTCTAAAAATTGCTGTCTAGTAGAAAAAGTTGAGAAGCTGATTAGGGGTTACTTTTTTACAATATCTTTTGCTCTTATAATTTAAAATTACTAAACTAATAATAATAATAATAATACATAGTTATCAATCTACTCTTTTTCCATAACAAATTAAAAGAAATTAAACAGCACGTTAAAAATGAATTAGAGTGATTTTTTAAAGTTAATTGAAAGAAAATTTGTTTCATGTTTGATAGTGGCTTGAGATAAAAAATATTACTTTTAGCTTTTTATATTATTTATGTTTTATACGGACATATAAGTTATCTAATTTAATAAAAATAATTTATATTTAAAAGTAATTAAATAATAAAAATACAAATACAAATAATTATTTTAATGTATAATTATTTCATATATTAATCTTAAAATTAAAATTAATAAAAAACTAAATCTATTAATATGCTTAATAAAATAGGCAATTATGCTTTTGGTTTTTACGATCACTTTGAAAAAAATTTATCCAAACGCCTATTTGCCTCATATTCACAACACAATATAACAAAAACAACAACATCAGCAGCATTGCACAACACGACATAATTCAACACTGTCAAACTCACCCTTTACGTGTCTGGGTTCATTCTCTGTCCGTCGCTCGTATAAGGCAAGAGTGGTCCTTTTTTGTTTTTGCCTAAAAATATACACCAGTAGAGGAGAGTCCAGGTAGCTGTCATGCGCACCAGCTCACTTTCCTCAGTCTTCCCTTCTCTCTCTTTCTTTCTCTTCTCCTTTTTCTCTCTCTTATGAGTTTTTTTTCCTTTTCTCTGTCTTTCCATAAGATAGAAAAAACTTTTAATTGGACGAGTATTTCCTTTTTCTAATGTGGGAAAACACGACTTCATTAGATAAGAGAAAAAACAAGAAAGATAAGAGAAAAAACAAGAAACAGTTAACAGCCCATTAAAGGAAACCACCTAAACCCGTTGCATTTTTAGGTAGGTAACACACGGGGTTAATTAAGCATTAAATGCAGTCATTATATTCAAAAAAAATTCCTATGTTTGGAAAAGTGGATGCCAGAGACCTCGGTTGACTTGTTGCTTTGATTCGATGTGGACCAATAGGACAGAATCATAAGCCCTCTTCTTCCTCCTGTTTTTGACCAATCATAAGCCCAGCCTTATTTCTTTTCTTCCTTTTACGTTCGCTGTCCTCTACTTCCATATATATATATATATACACACACTGTTCTATCAGTTCATTGGTTCGTGATGTTCATTGGTTCCTATCAGTTCTTGACTCAAGCTTTAATAGGCCAAGCCAAACACAACTCGGGGCACGCTTGAACTGAATCAATTCATAGTCGGTCGGTAAGGCACGATACATACAATTGACATCTCTAGTAAAAACAAAACTCGTATGTATTGTCTTCTTCCTCATAAACAAAAACCAAATAAATCTTTTTTCCTTTTCATCCTTGTTAATCATTAATTTTTGTTGCTTGGTTTTGCAGGAGTTAGTTTGCCATTTGTGCCAAGGTTTTTTTTTTTTTTTTTTTTCTTTTTTGCTTGCTGGTTTGCTGCTTTATTAATGAACTCTTATACTTATTAGTTTTATGGGTTGGGTCAATTTATTGGACTCAAAATCCACACAACAGCTTGAATAAATGTTTAATTTAGGGTAAAATTTAAATCCATGAAATCAAATCAAATTGATTCTGTCCATTTTCAGAGTCTTCTTTTTCCTGAACACATATTGATCCGGTTGTTGATGGCCTTCATCCGAATCATGTCCACTGCCGTGATTAAAACTCGCGCATGAGATCCACAATGCCGACGACGGGACACTGGCACCGAAGTGGTAGAAGAAGAAGATTCAAGCATGGTTCAAAAAGGTTGTTTCAAGAAGAAAAATGCAAACGGAACGACAATGGTTAGCTACAGAGGACACGTCTGAGACGAAAACTGAGAAAGAAACAAAAAATAGAGGGCTTTGAAACCCAAATTTTATTTACTAATATCTGACAAAAATTTAGTAGATATGAGATCTATATGTGTATAGCGTTTAAACAATACACACAACTGAATAATGCTCATCAGATTCTTTTCTACGTTTTTTTTTTTTTTTTTTTTTTTGAGGTGACTTCCATATTTTTTAGGTACTTCCATTTGGTAACATTTAACGGGTCCAGTTTTGTTTCCTCTGTTTGAGAAGGGTTCATTTTTAATTCTTATGATATAGAATAAGATACGAAGATTGGATAAACAAGTTGCGAAAAGATAAGTTGTGTTGAATTGTGCACAATATTATATATATATATATATATATATGTTTGTTATGCATGAGGCATGCTTGTAGAGTAAACGGAATAATTGTCTTGTTCTTAATTGTGAACTGTACACTTTTTGTCATTCTTCACATGTGTCACAATTTAATTGATCCGAGATATGATTCTCGAATTTGCTTTATTAAATTTTTACAGGAACTCCATATCTATACTTTAGATTGAATAGAACTCTGACCTCCATATGGTTTGCTGAAATCTAGGAATATAATAATGGTGATTTGGCAAAACAAGGTCGTTAAGGAAGCGGCCAAACAAATTAGATTGGCAGCACCCATGCTGTCGGTCTATTTGTTGCAGCGTCTAGTGCAGATGATATCCCTAATTTTCGTCGGTCATCATGATGAAGAGTTGCGCCTCTCTGGCGCATCCATGGCCACTTCATTTGCCGCTGTCACTGGCTTCAACTTAGTGGTAATTTTTTTTTGCTTAAAATATATTTGTCTACAGCGGACAACATAAGGTATTCACTTCTCTTCAAGTTTTTTGAGTAACAATGCACTATTTCAATTTCATATGATGCATGTAACATAATTTTATTGACTTTAACATTTTTTATCTAGCTAGATACTTGTGTTCTTTTACTTAACACTAACGGATCTTATTACTTATATAAAAAAATTAACTGTAATGTTTCATGTGATTGCTTGAACAGTTTGGAGTGACTAGTGCCTTGGATACTTTATGTGGCCAATTTTTTGGTGCACGACAATATCACATGCTTGGCATACAAATGCAAAGAGCTATGATTATAATGATAGCTACCAGTGTTATTGTTGCGATAATATGGGCAAATACAACACCCATTCTAATAGGCATGCACCAGGATCATGAAGTATCTCAAGAAGCTGGAAGATATGCCCTTTTTTTTATCCCTGGCATTCTGCCTTATGCTCTACTCCAGTGTTGCCATAGTTTTTTGCAGAATCAGAATATTGTCTTTCCTATGGCTCTATGCTGTGGAATTGCGGCTTCTCTACACATCCTCTTCTGTTGGACTTTGGTTTTCAAATCTGGGCTTGGGAGTCGAGGAGCTGCCCTCGCGACCGCCTTATCTTACTGGAGCAATCTGGTGTTGGTGGCACTCTATATCAAGTTTTCTTCTTTGTGCAAGAGGACTTGGACAGGCTTTTCAAAGGACGCTTTTTACGAACTTCTTCCCTTTCTCAGACTTGCCCTGCCTGCTACTCTCATGGAGTGGTAATGTGCTGATGAAAAATTGTGTCTTTGATACTTTCTCTAATTATACATATATATTGCAAATTTTAATCTACCATTGATTGTACAGTTTCAGAAAGTGGGCGTTTGAGCTAGTAGTTATCCTTTCTGGTTTTCTTCATGATCCAAAACTAGAAGCTTCTGTGCTTTCTATATGGTAATTTCATGACATGTTTATGTTGTCAATCTTTCTTGATTAACTAAATCTTCCAAAATACTTGAAACAAATAATGTTGTCGTTTCATCCAACTATATATTTTTTTAAGATGATATTTTTCTTCCCCAGCCTCAACTCATTCCAACTGCTCTGGGCGATCCCTGCTGGACTCATGGCCGCTGTAAGGTAAATACACAAGTTGCAAAATTCGCTGCATACTAGAATCCTTGTACATAATTTACGAGGCATCAATTTTTTTTTTTTTCAAATTCAATTTCTTCAGTTTCTCTGATTAGTTCTTAGAACTGCGGTTTGGCAATATTTCACGGCTTACTTTTCAACATGAGACTATGTGAATATTATAAAAAATTTGGTAGGAAATATAGATCAGGCGTACAAAATCTCGTGGAAATTGTCTTACACTTTTAATGCAACATTCTAACTTTCTACATTCTTTTGTTCGTAGCGTACGTGTAGCGCATGAACTTGGGGCCCAGAGCCCGAAAGATGCTCGTTTTGCTGTACATGTCGTCTTAATCTTGGCCACCATCGAGGGTTTTCTGGTGGTTTTAGCTGTCATATTGATGCGAAAGATATGGGGCGGCTTTTATAGCAAGGACCAAAAAGTGGTCAGAGCTGTGGAATCTTTGACGCCACTTCTCGCTATCGCTTGCTTCCTTGATGGAGTTCAGTGTGTGCTTTCAGGTTCTTCTGGTTCTTAAATATCAATCATTCACTAGGAAGCATGGCATAACATGATATATACTCTCAAATTGATTGCCCCTCGAATTCAGTTTCCTTTAAATTTTGAAACTGAAAGAGAACTGCTACACTTTACTAAGTGTCACAAAGGTCATAATTCAGGGGAAAAATTTGCAATTAGTGCTAAAAAAAAAACTTTACCATGAACATCACGAATGCCTCTGTAAAATACAAATCTTGTAGCCATAAAACTGAAAGAGAAGTATTATACTAATTTAACGAGTTTTCTAACTTGAACTTGACGAATATTTAAAAGAACTGATAGGAAGTTTTTGAGGCCCTAAATGAATTCTTTTCGCAAATTCAAAAAAAAAAAAAAAAAGACATACATGATACAGGTCCAAACCCAAGTGTATGGTTTATTAATTCTATAACTCTTCCTACAGTAGTTTGTAGGCGAAAAAGTTTCACGAAAGAATTATCACAAGCACATAAACTAGGATGGAAAATCACAAAAGTTGATTGTATAGATCTAAGTAATACATGTACATGTTTGTACGACGCCCATAGAGTATACAAAACTATGTTAATAAGCTTAACACAATTAAAGCCTATATACTATATATGCCCAAAACTATACAAAACATAGTCCATAACTCTGTGCAAAGGATCTCATCTAATTTCATATATATTTGGTCCCACAGCATATGCATAGGCACTAATTGTTTATTCCTAATGCACATTTGCTTACCTGCAAAACAAACAACGAAAAGTACGAATAACGAGCGAAAAAAAGTAAGAAAGAACAATGAAAACAAAACAAAAAAAATTTAAATACTTATATTTGTATACAATGTAAATCTGAAAACTTGGAGTTTTATCTGGACCAGTATAATAAAACAGTCTTACCACGGAAAAAAAAAAAAAAAAAAAAAAAGAAGAAGAAGAAGAAGGGGAACGTTGACTCTTGGAGCATAAGATCGGGAAGGGGCTGAGAACAAAAGGGAGGGACGCTTTCAGAGGTGTGAAAGGGAAGCAAACGAATTCTAGAGAAACTCTTTGACTTTCGATAATTCCTATTTGTATGTTGGTATCGTTTTGGCCACATATTATCATAACCTATTATGATTTTTCATACGGGGTAAAAAGAATTTTGGTAAAAACAAAAGGACACAGAAAATAACAATGTTATGGTTGGTAAAAACAAAAGGACACAGAAAAAGAATTTTTGACAAATTTTAGAGCCTGTTAGGCAGTTTAGTTTTGACTCATCAGATCTAACTGTAGATAGTGTAAAGCTCTCAACGCTACAATAAAAAGCAAAAAGTTGCTATCGTGTAAAGCTCTCACATGCTACAGTTCTTAAACTTAAAACTTCAACTATTATTGAAGTGTCAAACGGTCTATAAGTTGTTGCCGTTACATTTTTCAAGTTAAATTACTATTTTTCCTTAAGTAATATTTTAATTTGATTATGTGCCATAAATCTATAGCTTTTTCTCTAATATATTTTTGACAAATTTTCTTTGTTTCCACCAGGCATAGCTAGAGGATGTGGTTGGCAAAAGATAGGTGCATACATCAACCTTGCGGCTTTCTATGTTGTGGGTGTTCCCGGTCAAGTTATACTGGCTTTTGTCCTCCACATGAAAGCTAAGGTAACGTCCCACCTTTCATAATATCTTTCTTCTTTGCTAGTATTGATCATACAAAAAATATATATATATAAAAGAGTCGAGTAAGATATTTTCATACATGTATGATGATCTATTAAAGTATACAGGGGCTTTGGATGGGGATCATCGCTGCCTTCATCGTGCAAATATTGTTTTATGGCATCTTCGTAGCTCGCACCAACTGGGAGAAAGAGGTAACTATTATTGGTTGTATGTGATTTTAATGACTACGTTTTGAATGATTATTGTTGTTGTTTTAGCTTTATAATCTGAGTTAGATGAATATAACAAATTAGGGAGTTAATCAAAAAAAAAATTATGATAATCAATGAAAATTGAATTTTTTAAGACGTCATATCAGTATTTGTAATTAAAATACATATTTTTCTTTTATAATCAAGTCGTAATTACTAAGAGAGACATAACAACTGAAAATTCCTCCATATATAGACGCAAACAGGAAGAACTGTAAAGTAAAATAAATCTCTCTTATTGAATAAATGGACACTTAACAATCATATTTGTGAACATAAAAAACGAATCTAAAGATTCAAAAAGAAAATACCTAACAGATAATGTTAATTGTTATTATCTCTAAGAAGAAAAAAGATCTTACTTTCTTCTCAAACTTGTACTCACTAAACACTAACTTGAATCTTTTTTTTTTTTTTTGGGAAAACTGGGTTAAATTCATCTAATTCTTCACATATATATGTATGCATGAATGCTTGTGACCAACTTCCAACCCTCTTGGGCTCTTCCTACATGGACGAATTTAAACTTTTTCCTTTATTGTTTCTTTGGTTTCCAGGCAGAGAAGACTGGAAAGAGGGTCAACGATTACACAACTACAGAATCGGCACCAGATCAAACTTCACACATTGTGAGTCCTAAATAGATAGAAATATAAGGGAATGGGCAACAATATGCTCAGTAAGGAAAACCATTACTCACTTTTAGGATTTTGTCATTACCATATTAAAAGCTGCATAGTTAGTTAATTCTCAATATTATTCATCAATATTATCTTGTTCAATTCCAATGAATACCTTATGATCATTCTTACCAAGTTTCCATACATATACATATACATATTAATTCAAGATTCAATTATGTTCATCTATATCCACTGTGCAATATCATATCACTTAACTTAACGAAATCCAAATGGGTGCGCTTAACCACCCTCCAACATTCCAAGGGTGTTCCGGTAAAAGGACATCAAGCCTCAAGTCCTCACCAAATCGATTCTTATACAGTGCATTTTGAGACTTTTGACCCAAGGGAGCACTGTCACCTCCCACTATTTTTTCTTTTAGAGTATTCGTGCTTAAGCACGTAACCGCCGCCCTCTTCATGTCTCACCATGCTTTTATATTCAATTGTTATTTACAGAGTTAATTTTCCTAACTATGCTTCTAAATTTACAACAACGTGTATCAAATCACTATATTTGTCGCTGTACATTACAAGACGAGTTCCACACCATCATGTTATAGATATAATTATATACATTCAAAATACCATATACATATCTTGCAACATAAAACAAACAAATTTTAATTTACCAAAATCTCACAAAAGATGAGTAATAGAATCCCTACCTCTTGGCGAATACCATGCTAATAACTTCCAGCTCACGATACCAGGCTCACCACATAAGCTCCAAGTACTTTGTTATCCTACGACGTACAAAATAACCATACTTTAACTAAATTTTGAATCAATAATCTTACTGATTACCATCTATTCTTATTAGTATGTCATAATCATTTATATGAAATCCTTGGAATATTTTGTAACACAAAACAATGAAAAACAGATGAGTTTGGACTGACCAATTGGCCTGCCGATCAAACTATACATTTTAGACCTCTTTGCCAGCTTGCCGATAGAAGAATTTACGGAAATCTAGTTTTCCATGTTCAAAGGTTTCAACCTTAACAATTTAATACTTTTATCAACTTCAAGAACATAGAAAAAGCATAAAAACTTTGACATATCACACTTAAACACATATAGATCATTTTCTTAAAATTTTCATCATTTTCTTAAAATTTTCATACTCAACATACATGTAACGACCCGTCCTTACGTGGCCGTCACTTAACTTAAACATGCTCATAAACTTAAACTTACTTACAAATAAGGTAGATAAATTTGGGATACATTTTTTTTTTCCAATATATTCTTGTTGTGGAATCCTTAACATGAAACCTTAGAGGAAGTAATAACTTTTTCAAATCTTAATAACAAACGAATTCTTATAACTTAACTTTTAAGTTTAAGATACTAATTTCTTAAAGCTTTTCTTTTAAACTTTCATAATGATTTCATAAAACATATTCATAAAATTCGTTTCTTAACTTAGTGTAAAACTTCAATAATCCTTTGTAATTCTAAATGAATTTATAATTTTCTTTCTTACGAATTTCGTGCATTTGTTGCATTAACTATTGCAACATTTTTAAACTTTAAAATCCTCTGGACCAAGGTTGCGTAATCACAAGCTCGGTTTTTAAAACATAATTACGTAAATTATTTACTTATTCATATGCATATAATTTTCGTAAGGTATAAACATACGAAATTTTGTAAAATAAAACATGCATAAATTCGTAAAATACTAATGCGGAAATATTACATTGCGTGAGCGGTATCCATTCCCAACTTCACCATTCGTCCGCCGCTCACCACTGCCCATCAAGTGTTGCTGACAGGTTTTTCTTACCTACAGCATGAACATACTTAAATGAGCTTTCGCTCAGCAAGTAGGAAATTAACCTCGCAAAACATAATTAAAAATCATTTTAATAAAAATATGCATGAGCATTTTATGCTTGCTTATCAACTTGATTTATGCTTAATTATTTAAGCTGTAACTTATCTTCTTACTTTGGGCCCGAGTGATCGTACCGGTTGCGCGCGAGTCTTGGGAAGTTAGGGTTCGTGAGGTCCCAACGACACCAAGATCATTCATTTCTTTAACATGGAGCCTCCCCGTGGGTCGGGAGGTTGGTACGACACCCCTAACTTGTCTCATAAGTTTCACTTGTCTTATTGTGTGTATGCAGTATGACTTATCACTACATGACATCACAATTTCGTAATTCATGAATCATAACTCATAATCATAGATGAATCATAAATCATTATCATACTTCACTTGAAGGTGATTAAACAATATAATTTATATATTGCATACATCACACATTAATCATACCATCATCATCATTATCATCATAGCATTTCACATCATTTCATAACATAGCATATCACATCATAACTTATAACAGTGTAATAAATCACTGATCATGCATTTTCATAAATTTTATGAAAATATTTAAAATTAATCTATTTTTAAAACTATTCATACTGTAGGCGAGATTCCTACTTACCTGTATTAGTGAAGTAGACTCCCCTATAAATTCAGAGTTCCTCTTTCTCTACTGAATAAATCTGTATAAACACCCATTAAGAGTGTGTGAGAATTTCCCTTTTTTAGGCTATTAAATCTTAGCATAACCATAAGAATTTGATCATTTTGTTAGATCACAAATTCCTTTATCAACCGGTCATGAGTTGTCCCATTTCTATTATAAGGATTTATTTTACTAAATCCTCATAATATTCGAGCTTTTCCTTAATTGCCATTTGTTCATATTTATGTTGATAATTAATTAATTTCACAATAATTAATTAATTATCCATCGTCATTTATACCGTGAGACATTAATCTACTAAACTAGTCACTTTAAAATTTATGATTCTTATCTTAAGTCCTAATTGGGCTTGTTTTAAATCCATATAATGGGTTCGTAATTATTTTTAAGCTCGTAAGCCCAAAAATGACATCATATTGTCATATACATTTTACCGATAGATTGTGTTCCGCATGGCATTTTAGACTGAAATGGGCGTTGGACTCATGCCTGACATTGTGGCATTAAGGTTCTATTGTATCGGGATTTTATGCTTGCCGAAATAATGTTCAATTGAAAACTATTAAAGTTTGTCTTTGAAATTCTTACCCACTTAACTTGGAATTTCAAATAAAAATCGCTCTATAAAATAATACCTAAAATTGTTAACCCAATAAATCTTGGGCTCATATAACCTTTCAAAAGTACTGTAATTTCTTGGTTTAGTGAAAAGTCAAATCTTAAGGTCACACGATCTTTGTTTGTAAAAACTGGTACCGGTGGAGTAATTTTGGAAGATTTATATGAAATCGTTTATTAAACACAAATTTTCTTTTAAAGTTTTTCCTTGTAAAAGTCACTTGTTTTTAAATGTGTGTTTGTATAATTTTCTTGTTTGTTTTTAAAGTACCGGTTACCATTTTTCTTTGGCAAAATTGCTTCCCGGTTAAAACTTTGAAATTTTTACCAATTAAAAGTTTTGACTATTTTTATGTCCAAATTTAAAGTCCAATTTAAAAGCAGAATTTCATGAAAGTTCTCCATTTTGTTGCAAACTTAAACTTTTATGTTTGGAAAAATTGTAATGCGGTCTCAAAACGACCCGAAACTTAAAAACATTTTTCTATGCTTTTGGACTGTTTTGGAAAACTGTCTATAACTATATTTTAGAGGCAGATTTTGGAGAAAATTTCTTCACAAAAGTTGTTTCTCTTGTCAAAATATAAAACTTTCGTGTTTGGCAAAATATAAAATTCGAAACTGAAGTGGCCCAAAAATAGTAAAACAGTTCCAGCACTGCTGGAACTGTTGGCAGTTTTTTGCAAACTGCATTTAAGCAGTTTTTGGGGCTGCCTTTAGGCAGTTTTTGGACAGTTTTTAGGCAATCCAATAAAACTGCTCGGAAAGCTTAGTTAGAGTCAAAACTGTGTTTTTTCGTAGTCATGGGTTTTTGTTCAAAACGTCAAAAACTAAAAGTTCCGTGTTCGGTAAAGTTTTACAAATCGATTCTAAGGCCTCCGTTTATGAGTTCAAAGTTTGTGGAAAAATTTTCCACGAACCAAAACTTACAAAAACATAATTCTAACACGTAAATACTAACTTTTTACATGACATACAAGCATAAACTTAACTAATTAACACATAAATAATTATTACAACATATCTTCTCACCCAATCATCAAATCTCTCATTAACTTAAAAACTTTATCCTTGAGAAATTTAAGGAAAAGCTTAGATTGCTTACCCTTGATGACAACTCTTAGGTGGGTGATCTTAAAACTTTTGTCTCCTCTCTTTTCCTCTTCTTGAACCAACACTAAGACAAAACTTTTTCATGTGGAAAATCTAACATATTTTGGCCATCACATATATACTATCTAGGCAACATGTTTTCTTTTCTTTGCTAAGGAAAATGGAAAGAAAGAAAAGGTGTAGATATTACCTTAATCCCAATGTTCTAAAATTTCCACTATGTTTATCTTCTTCTTCTAAGTAGGAGTAGATCTTGAGTTGGGATAATAATGTGAAGTGTTTAAGAAAATAGCTTGATGTGAGCTTGATCTTTGCTTGGTTTTTGAAAGGAGTTTTGAAGCACAAAACTTTCTTCTTGAAACCACTTGGCATGCACGGTGGAGGAAGAAAAGAAATGGGAATTTTTTTTTTTTTTTTTTGTCACTTGGGAGCTTGGGGTACTTGGTGGAAAGACTTGGAACAAGTGAAGACAAAAATAGCTCTTCTTTCTTTGAAGCTTGTTTGCTCGGTGGAAAGGATGGATGTAGTGGGATAATTTAATATATTTTTTTTCTTGTCTTGGAGGCTTCGGTGGAAGTGGAGAAAAGCAAATGGAGAGAACTCTTACTTTTTTTTTGATTCGGTGGTGGAACTTGAAACAAATGGAGAGAAATTTTTTTTCTTTTCTTGGAAGCAAGCTCACCCGATGGGACAAGAGGGAATAAATGAAAACAAGACAAATTTGATTTAACTAGGCTTAACAATCCCCCAAGTTGGCGCCATCATGAAGTGGGATGGAGTGTTAGGTAAAAACTTAATTGATTACCTAAGGTACAATGATGATAATGGAAGCACATTTTATGGGTACTTTTGCCTTTCTTGTAAGAAAAGCTTAAGTAGGTAAATTTTATACTGCCAGTAATAATTAACATAGCTGACAGGAAATTTTTATTACCTGATAGGTCTTCTTTATTTTTCAAATACTGTGATACACTGATCGCAGTATGAACCGATAACAATCAAAGTTTAATTGCGTATTTGTTTTTGACTGCATTAAGTCTAAAAATTAATTTTAAATTTAATAAAAATCCAAATGTGACTTTTTCAGTATCTAAACTCTGTAATGACATAGTTTTTAACAATGTCACTATTAGAGTTTGCAGAGTATTTTTTGTCATTACGGCTATTCGCGTAGCTCCATTTTTTACTAATTTGGCAATTAAGGATTAATTTGCGTTAGAGTATTTCTTGATACACTGCTAACTTAATATTGTACTTGAAACTTCTCATAATTAAATTCTCAAGTTCTTTACAGATAAATTCCTCCGTCATAGTAACGGTTGAATTTATCAATTCATTTATTAAATTTCGATAGTTAATTAACTTAACTATAGAATCCATTATAGAATTTTTGGAATATTTGTATATTAATTCCATAAATTCTTTACTCACGAAATTCATACATAATGTGTCGAGGAAAATCCTTGATTTAAATATGTAAATTACATTATTTAATTCTAGGATTTTTCTCGGTCATTACAATACAAATCTAAACCAAAAATCAAAACTTTTCAAAAATAACTCAAAAACTCATTTTAAACAAAGATCTATGTAAATCAAGCTTCAAAAACGTTGTATAATTACCCATAAACATCAAGAACACATTTCTCACAATTCTCATACCAAAACATAGATTTAAAGCAAAGTATTCAACTTAGAAAACCTTGCCTCAAACTTGAAGAAAATTGTGATTTTGATTGTGAAAATCCTTATTCTTGTTTTGTGATTTTGGAAGATCTACGAAAGTAACTTTGGATTCCTCTCTTGATTAGCTTGAAGCTAGGTTGATGATCTTTGATCTTGAAGAAATCAAAGAGAAATAGAAGAGAGAAAACGGAGAGGACAAAAGAAAGAAAGAAATAGAGTCTCGTGAGAAGAGAGAAGAAAAGAATAAAAGAAAAGAAAAAGAAAGGAAGTAAGGAGACAATGTAGGTTGGCAGATAAAAATCAAGTCTCCATCAGAGACTTTTGGAGCAAATAATGCCAAATCGTAGTTTTATGAAGGTTCCAAGAGCATTTTGGTAAATATACTAAATAAGTATAGAAAAATTTTAAAAAATTTAAAAATAAGTAGAAATAAATAATATGAAATAGATTTTAGATAAAACAAATTTTAATTGGCACACTAATAATTAATTTAATTACCATAATACCCGTTAGAAAAATAACGGGTGTCACAACTCCACCCTCTTAAAGAAATTTCTTCCTCGAAATTTCAAATCTAATAATACTAGTAAAATTCACAATTCCATTATGATTCCACTTCTGATTCTAAACGGTCAATTGTATTTGTCTCCAATGTGGATTACCATATCTCCACTTATTTACTTGAAATATCAACTTCACTCTAAATACTAAATTCCTCAATAAGAGTATTTCTAGCATGTTCCAAATTCATAACACTGTACTATGGTTTAGGAAACAGATTAGAAAGGTACACATGTTAATCATACCATTTTTTTCCAGTCCGTCACTGTCCATGGACCGTGATCTACAATTATATTAAGGATATTATCCAAGAAATTATACATACTTCATTGATGGGTTCCTTTTCCCTTCTGAGTAAGGGAAAAGTCAAGCATGGTTGATTTCACATTCCAACTATTAAACTAAAACATAATCGTGAAACATAGAGCACAAACACTTCTATTCAAAACCATACATTAAACTTATACATAGAGATATTAAACGAAATCTCGTAGTTATAAACAAACTCGACATATTCTCCATTAAACAGCTACCTTATGACACAAACATTCAATCCAAATATCACACTCATATTTTCTACGGAATATCCCCACAACTGACTTTGGTACTTCTACAAATCATTAATAGAATATTACATATTACAAACATGATACGGATACAGTTTGAGGGTACAAGGCACTCTATATATCTAGCTCTCCATATCATAAATGCTTAGAGTATGCAAAAACATCGATAAATAAAAGATCAAACCTTAAGTGGGATGCGTTTCGAGAGTATCAAATACTCTGTATCACCAACCATCCTAGTATTAAGGTTAATGAATCTAAAAGTTTTAACAACACCATGCTACAAGAGATACAGAGTGGGGGAAAACGGTTAATCGTGACACAAAAAGTATGGACATACATGCCATGGATAAAACGCAAAGATTACAAACAGAGATTCAAATCAAATGGCCACTCCAGGCTTTCCTTCTCCCATTCAAGCTTGGATGTTGCAGTGTCAGACTCTGGATGGATGATTTACATCTTATCTAACAATTCCTCAGTTGTTAAAGCAGTAACAAAGATTTATCTCCCCAATTCCACAATAAAGTTTTCTTCCACAACATAATCTAAAAATTACAAAAGACTATCATAAAAACCATTTACATTTAAAAGTCTCAAGGGTTTGGAATGAAAGCCCAATAAATGCCTATTAGCAACCACGAATATTTCCCCAAGAGTTCCTAGACTATCAGGTAATGCTATGAAAGCATTAGATTTATCAATCATGTTTTTATGATGTTTAGGGGTATTTAAAACTATTTTCTCCCTACCTATTGTTTTTCCACAAAGATTCCCCTCAGCTAAGATTCTAGGAATAATCCCTAGGACTTCGACACCACCAAACTTAGCTGCTATTGCCACATTTCCCATTAATCCTAAACTACCATGCCCATAGGTCAAGTTAATCTTTCTATGTGCTACAGCTTGCCCGAAGTGTCTTACGGCTTCTAGGAAGACTTTATATTTTCCTGGGCTGGAACCATATAAGACACAGACATTCTTTATTTCCTTGGTGGACTGAGAGGAAGACATATTTGGTTTATATGATTAGTTATTTGTGTCTATTCCATTTAGACTCGAGGTTCTACATGAGATTTTAAAGATGAAGGATACGCAAAAAGACTAAAGAGACAGACGAGTAGATAATGAAATGGTAATCTAAAGGTCTAAACAAGATATTATACAGGTAAGAAAATAAGAAAAACGGTTGACAGTTTCTAGAAAATCCGATTTACTTTTTGAAAAAGATTAGACTCGTACTGATAACTTTTGACAATTGAAAATAATTTGACATGAGATACTCTGACACAACTGTAGAACTTTTGACAAAGGTGCACTGAATCTAGAAAATATAAATGACAAAATACTGTAGAACTTTTGAAATTTTGGAACATAAATCTCGAAGTATCCGAATAAGTTTCAAAAATTCAAACATGTTATAGTACCGCATGTGATGTGTTTGATAGGATAATATATTTTATTTTATATATATATATATATTAAAGAAAACCATAAATTACATGAGACCCTAACACTCACTATTTCAATCTAATAATCACAATTATTTCGAATGCAAAAGCAAATATTCTGAGTAAAAGAAAGACGTAGACTATTGAACATCAATTGAAATGATTTCAAACAAGCAAAGACTAAACAACCTTTATAGAGCAATGGCTTATTCCCCATCTAGTTTTCTTATGGCTTGGCAAATAGGATCCAAAAATACCATACTCTTAAGGTGTTGTCTTTCTGCATAGAATTTAGGCTAGAGTTTAAAAATAGCTCATTGAAAAAACCACTTAATTTGAGACATCGATTAAAGAGCAGACAATATTATTTGAACAAAATGTAAAGTTTGTGAAAAATAATAAGAAAATGATATTATTTTGATGTTTTGGTATTATTTTACTAATTTTATGTTTTGTTGAATTATTATTTATTCCACATCAACTTTTTTTTTTAACCATTTTGACAGCTTTAAGCAATTAAACTAATATAAAATATAATAAAGATAATAATGTCCATAAATAGTCCAATGACTTTATATGTTTTTTAGTTTTGGTCAATAAAATTTAGATATTTTTAGATTTAGTCTCTTAACTTTACATTCTTTTCAGCTTTAGTCCTAAGGGCATTTATCTCAAATTTTATTAATTTAGCTGCCTATTACATAAATAGCATATGGTTTTTTCTATCCAAAACATAACGATCAACTAATAGAAGGACCAAAATTAAGACAAAGTAATATGTTGTTAAACATTATGCCCTAAAGAGTAAATGTTTTAATATGTTTTTGGAGATATTTTATCAAGAAAAAGCTTATTATTATTCATATACCAAGTGTTGTATTCTTTATGTTTATTTTTATTGAATGCAGGAAAAGCAAACAAAAAATCTAAGACAGTCGATCTAAACCTTTAAGATTATACATATAATGGATAGATTATGTAAAAGACATAAATCTTAAAAGTGATGGTCTAAATGATAAGATCCGCAATCGAGAGAACAAAGTTGGGTGCTTTTTTTGTGCTAAGATTGTTATGTTGTCTACATCCCTAATGGGAGATGGCTTGTCTTGGTCATTGGAGTAGGACTTCGTGAATAGAAATATTGATACATTATCATAGGTGATGATGTGTTGGATCAGGACAAAAAGTTGAATTGATTTGGTTAATAATTTTGATTGTTTAAATCAATTCACTTTAGACAATCATATGTGTTGTGTCTTAATCTTGAAATGACTAATAGGCCTGTATTCGTGACTTATGTCTTTTGATGTGACCTCCTGATTTAATGATGGTATACACACCAGTACGTTAGAGACATGACTCTTGAATGACGTAGACTCGTTATTCATAGATATAGAATCCATAGCCCTTTTTTAGAGTTAATGATATTCTCTTATATGCATTATCCTGTAATTAGAAGACTGAAGAGCTCAACCATTTGAATACACAAGTGTAACCGAATGACATACTATCTATGAATAGTAAGTATTCCAATGGTAAGATAATGGAACGTAAGATAAAAATAATAGGGATGGTAAAACAAAATTTATCCTTAAGTCGATTATGTGACACATTATGATATGTTATGGACAGTTAGCTTATTAGAGCTTTGTAATTTTATATAGTTCGAGAGTACAGCTCTATGATTTTAGTGGAGTAGCATTAGAGTTTATAATTATAAAATATGTATCTATGATATTGTATTTTTTAATTATAGGAGCTTGAACTATATATGTTCATCGGGTCTCCTTGTTATTTCATAATAAATTATATAACGATACGACGTGTTTTTCCTATATATTAGTAACTTATGTTAAGTTATTAGTTTGACTGAAATTCTATAAGAATGGATTTAATAATTCATGTTAATTTATCGATTGAATTAATTTTGTAAATTAATTCAAGATAAATATGTTGAATTATTTGGATAATATTTTATTCACTATAGGATTATTTGTATATTACTATTTTAATAAAATAATATCTTTATTGAGTTTTTTGAATTAAAACTAAGGCTCTATCTAAGATTCTTAGGTAAAAATAAGACATTCTGAGGATTTCAGATTACTATACGATCGACAAGCCGATGGGAAACTTTGGCAGGATGATGAAGTAAGTTCGGTAAGCTGATCCATATGCCAAACATACGATAATTAGTATACGCACATTTTTGACGTGTTTTTCATCAAAAGTTAATTCAGACTTGAATTTTGAGGCCTAATCTGATAAGGTTTAACCCCAAATTCGACCACTATAAATAGGGGGTGAGTTTTCTTTGTTATTCAAATCATTTGGGAAGCATAGAGTGAGTACTCTAGTGAGAGAAAATTTGCAACTCCTTGAGAGCTATTGTTCAACATTAAGAACCTTAGCTTTAGGTATTCTCAAGTGGTTAGAAGGAGAGTCACCAGAGGAAAAAGTATACGACGTATGACCACCCATACTCCGATTGTAGATAGAGAATAGCAAAGAAGACTAGCTGGTTGGGGCTCTTTTGGAACATTATTCTCTTTATGAATTTCTACTGACTTCTGTATACAAAAGAGGTAGGAAAAATCTGTCATTAATTCATATATTTAGCATGTGAAATTTGTGTTTTAGAAAATACTCTGATTCAAGATTTTTAAAATTCTGATGTATACTCATTTTCCAACATATACGTGAAACGAGTTTTGCTGAAAAACCGGGCATGGTCGACCATACCTTTGTAATGTAGTCAACCGCAGCGTCATGGCCAAGTTACCAGACATATTTTTCGTACTTCTCGGACCTATCTGATTCATTCGATTTGAACCGGATAAATTCTATCTTATTTGTCCTGGGTATCCATTATAGTGTATCAATTTAAATTCAAATAACCCAATAGAAAAATTATCGAATTAAAACAATCATATACAGATAATCCCATACAAATAAAATCAATTTTAAATAATTCAACATGTTTATTTTGAATTAATTCATAAAATTATTCAACCAATAAATCAACATGAATTATTAAATCTAATCTATCAAAATTTAGCCAACCTGATAAATAATATAAGTTACCAATCTGCAGAAAAAACATGTCGTATCGTTAGAGAAAATATTTATGAGCTAGTAAAGGGGACCTAACGGACATATATAGATTACGTTCCTTTAATTATAAAATAACATTTTCTAGATACGTATATTTTATAATTATCAACTCTAAAGCTATTTCACTAAAAGCATTAAGTTGTACTCTTGAACTTTATAAAATAACGAAACTCCAATAAGTTTATAGTCTATGATATATCATAATGTATGACATTTTCATAGGATATTCATAATCAACCTAAGGATACATTTAGTTTTATCTTCCTGATTAATTTTTATCTTATGTTCCATTATCTCACCATTAAAATACTTACTATTCATAAATAATATACCATTCGGTTATATCTATGTGTCCAAATGGTTGAGCACTCCAGTTTCCAATTATAGGATAATGCCTATAAGAGAATATCATTAACTCTACAAAAGAGCTATGGATTCCATATGTATGAATAACGAATCTATGTAAATTAAGAGTCATGCCTCCAACGTACTGGTATGCGTTCTTTCACATAATTTAGGATGTCACCCTTTGGTACATCAAAAGACACAAGTCAAGAATATAGACTCATTGATTCATAACACATATAATTGTCTAAAGTGAATTGATTTAAACAAACAGAATTAATAATCAAATCAATTCATCTTTAGTCCCAATCTAATACATCGTCGCATATGACAATATACTAATGTTTCTACTTGTAAAGTCTAACTCTGATGACCAAGACAATTCATCTCCAGTTAGAGATGCAGACAACATAATAATCTTAACATGAATAAAGCACCTAGCTTTATTTCCTTGATTGCAGACCCAATCATTTAAATTATCACTTTTAAGATTCATGTCTTCCGCATAATCTATCCATCATATGCACGATCTTAAAGATTTAGACTGACAATCTCGGACTTTTGCTTGCTTATCATATATTCAACATGAATGAACATAAAGAAGACAACATTTGATATATGAAAATAAATAATAAACTCTTTTTGATTAAATGTCTCCAAAAGCGATTACATCATTTAATCCTTATGACATTTAGTCTAATATAGCAAGCTTGGGTTAGACCTAAAGGAAGATCCTTAGGCCTAGCTCTAGCCCCGGCCCTTGTAAGGTCATTCTGAGCCCAAGCCCAGGCCGTATAGAGCCTAGTGCTAGTCCAGTAATTTTTAATTTTAAAATTTTATTTTGTCATATATTTGTAATTTGTAAGAAAAAAATTAGTAGTTATAAAACTATGGGACTATTAAGTGTAAAAGAAAAACTTTTAAATGTTATATAGAGTTTTTGTAAAAGGAAATTCTAATTTTTTATGTATAGCTTATAAATTTGCATTTTAAACTTGTAATACATTTATAATAAACATTTTAAATATAGTTGAAAGTCAATAATTATACAAATAAGTGTTTACCTTAGTGTTCTATTCTATAATTAATTTAAAAAAATGTTTGAGGGCATCATCAGTGCTAGGCATCATAATTAATATACGATAGGCTCTACATGTAGACATTATATTACGGGACTCATCCTTTATTAATACGTAGTGTTTAACACCACTGGTCGTCTATGTGGCCTGCCTTTTGTTTTGGTATTCCTACATTTCTTTATTTTTCTAGTTGTTTTTCCTGCTCAATACAATAATTGTTGCACCACTTTTGGGGCCATCACATCAAGTTTCCAAAGCTATAT